>OZ038381.1:23199024-23574524 GCA_964036045.1 Eutreptiella sp. 'Long Island Sound 2002' | reverse complement strand
GCCACACAAGGACAGTATTCAAATATTCGACACCGCCTGCTCGGTAACAAGAAAAAGCCCAGCTCAAACGTCCACGACGGTAGGAACTGCCACGCTTAACATGATAACCCACAGGGAGGAGCATCAAATCATAAAACCGGCGTTCCGTGTTTGCTGTGCAATACCTTGCTACGGCCTGTATTAGGCAAGGGTATCAGAGAACAGGAGGAGTAAGGAGCGGAGCAAGCACCAACTGCGTTGCCAGGTTACCAACGAAGAATGGCGTCTGTCATCAGTCCTGTCATGACATGTTGAGGTGGTCAGCAGTAGCGTCACTAGCAGCAGCACATGATCGCTGATTAGAACGTTTTCCCATCATGTCATACTTCCGTTTCGGCGTTTCGTCAATAATCTTCGCCATTTGGAGCCGAACTTCCATCATCTGATCAGTATGGAGGAAATAGCTTTTTGCTTGAAGGGGTCCGTTACTCTGTTCCTTTTGTGGTCACAATCGTTGGCGAGCAAATATTGGTGGAGAGCCGCATCTCGTTTCAAGGTTTTGTTCTCCCCCTTTTTCCAAACAAGATCTTTTTCCACACCCAGGCCTACTTTGTTGACAACTTGGGACATGGAGGCCATGAACTCAGTCGGAATGATAGCGCACCGGATAACAGTATATGATTGATGCCGTTGCAGCTTGTCGTCAAAGATGATCTCCCGACCCTTCAGCATTAGGCTCATGTTTGCCCAGTCTCAAAGCACATTTTCTTAGACACGTAATCCTCCACATCTGCCAACTTAGTGTCCTTTCCAACTTCAGAAGCACGTCGCAGATCAGCAAAAATCATCTCAAACACAAGGACTGTCTTTGCCATCTTTGAAGGGGCAGGGGTAGTTAGACAAGCAAAGCTGTTGCAGGTGTGTGTGTTTGTGTGTGTGTGTGTGTGTAATTGTGTGGGTGTGTGTTCCCATTGTCACATGCTGGTGAGTTCCCACAAGAGACCAAAATTCGTTGTTGCATTGTAGGTGTTGAGGCTGAGTGCATGTTCAGGGGAACAACGAAGTTTATCTCTACCGAGGCCCAAACTTAGCACCCCGCGCCTGAACGCAAGTGTGCACACCAACTCAGCCACTTCGACATCTGAGTACTATTGGCTGAGCTGCAACATACACACCATACATACTTGCAAAATCTTTTGTGTGGTGCTTCTGGCTCCAAAAGTCAATGTTGGCCCAAGCCCTTGACCTAGCTGTACTATCATGTCCGCGAGGGACTGGAGGGAGAGGTTTATGCCATAACGGCCGAGCAGGTATGCCAGCTAATACTTCCGGGTGTACGCATTGGTTTGAGTTTGCAGAAGGGAAGAGTCTGCATTGTTGACCCGGACACTTGGGGGAAAATATTTCTGGTAAGTGAGAGAGTGCCCTAAAGGCATTTTGTTTGAGGGGGGGGGGGGGGGCGGGTGGGGGGGATAAACTGCGAAATACGAATTGCCTGCAGGAGTCTTTGAAGAATGGTGGTCTGAGAACCAGTGATGGTTCACGGCATAAAAGGACAGCTGCCCGGACGAAGCGTTTTTGAGCCCACCCTCCCAGCGAAGGAGTGGTCAGAGGCCGATGGGCACCACTGCCTAGGGAGGGAAAGGGTCCAAGGGCGAGGCAGTGAATGGCGATCGGCCAGTAGGCGCCGCCAGCTGCAGACGAGATCAATACACCAAGGCGACATGCCAAAACCACCCCGCACCCACCCACCCACCCAATCATGTGTATGATTAGTGTGCCATGGGGATCATGTTCTTGGGGGGCAAACGTTGGGGTATCACTGCCCCTTTCCCTTCCGTCTTCCCTTCCTTGAATTCAATGGAGGCATTTTATCGTCGGGCGAAATTCGCAGTTCGAGATTCGTCATCTGGCGGGAACTGGGAGGGGTCGTTTTAGCCATCCCAGGTGGCTTGTGCCCAGGGAGTATTGGTTTGTCCCCTCTTCTGTGGCCCACCACCACTGCTTGCCTTTGCAGTCTTTTCAGAGCAACATGAGACTAGTGGTACCTCTCGTCCTGTGCTTTCTTATGGCGACCGATGCGTTCCCGTTCTACAGAGACCAAATACCCAACGGTAACAACGTTGAGCACGACGGTGCCGATTGGCCCGGCGTGGGTCACGTGCGGTATTCCTGCCACCCTTTGCACACTTTTGCACGGTCTTGTGCAAGGGAGCCCATGTGGTGGTGCGGCGGCAGCAAGGCGGAGTGGTGGTGACGGTAGCAGCGCGCCGGGATTGGTGCTTCGGAATGAGGACACCGCCCGTTTGATGATTGTTTGCTTTCTTGAGGCTCCCATTCTGTTTTTCAGAAGGGCAGGCGGTGGTGCTCGGAACCAATTCGGCAAGGATTTCCATGCCGCCGGTGACACCTGGACCAAAGACCTGTGGTTGGTCGACCAAGGGAAAGGGAAGGGAAGGAGTGTGGTGAGGCCGATGGGCACGGTGGCCTACAGAGGGAAAGGCCAAGGGAAGGGAAAGGGGAGGGGAGAGGGAAGGTTAGGGCAAGGAGGAAGAGGAAGGTCAAAGGGTGGTGAGAAGCTGATGGGCACCACCGCCTATGGAGGGAAAGGGTCCAAGGGAAGGGCAGCGAATGGCGATCGGCCAGTAGGCGCCGCCAGCTGCAGACGAGATCATCACACCATGGCGTCATGCCAAAACCCCCACATACCACGCCACACGTGGAGTGCCCCCACACGGGGGCTGTATGGCGCGAAAGGCGCTCTACGTGCAGAAGAAGAGGCACGACAACAACCCCGTTGGTCACAAAGCCATGGAGCGGAAGCGTCGGAGCAGTGGAGAGGAGTGAGGTGTGGAAAAGGACAGGACACGAGATGGAGCAAGGGTGGAAAGGGAACATGGCTGCCAGAAGAAGGATTGAAGGTGACCAACTATTGGGGTGCTCTATATAGGAGGACGGACCAAAAAGGAAAAGGCAAGGGAACCCTCGGAAGGCGAGGAACGGTTGACCCAGGTTGGGTGAATGATGAGGAGGGCGGAGGAGTTCGCTTGCAGAGCCAAACACCGGAATTGGGAAGGAGAAAAGGGATAGGGAAGGGGAAGGGAGGAAAAGGCAAAGGGAAGGGGAGACAACACGTGGAACACACAGAAGCAAGGAGTGGAAGAGGAATCCGTCTGAGGATCCAGCATCAGCATCACCGAGGAATGGAACACACCGAGGAAAGGAGAAGTAGGGGAATGGAAAGGAGGATGCACTATCCATGGTACAAAGAGAAGGTACCACTACAACGAACAACAGTGGAAGGAGAGGTGAGATGGACATGGCAGCAGCATTTTGAGGATTGCCGCAGAGTATGGCAAGAAGGTCCCAAAACACAAAAGTTGCGTCGATTGTGGCAACTAATAAAGGAAGAACAATGGAAATGGAGGACAAGTGGACAAGAACATCGGATCCCAAGATGGGAAGAGGAAGGAGTGGCGGAAGCATACATGATGTACCACAAGCCGACAGGCAAAGCGTACGCGGGAGTAGCGTACAATGGACACCAAGCACGGTTAAAGAAGAGATGGAGCAACCGTTGGGGGGATGAAGACTTGGTAAGTAGGGTGATGAGAACAAGTGAATCAATGGCGGATTGGATAGTATGGCCCGTGGAGAGGTTTCCCGGACAACGAAGAGGGCACATGGCGTTTTGGAGGAGGTCAAGCATGAGGGAGGGGTTTTGGGCCACACACTTGGAATGTTGGTGGCCAAAAGGGTTCAATGAGGGAACGACAGGAGGGGAGCACAGGGAAGGGGCTAGAAGGGATTGGGCACACAGAAGGCACACATTCCAGAGGGCGCACAGGGAAGGTTTGGAAGAAAGGTGGGGGGAGACGAGGAAAAGCCTCAAGAGAACGTTGGAAAAGATTCACAACAAGGAGACCACAGTGGCGGAGGTGGTCAAAAAGATGTTGGTGCAGGAAGCAAAGAAGTTCTTGCAAGTGATATATGGAGATGGAGTCACCGGACAAGACGTACAACAACTCGAGAGAGCATTGAGGACCAAGATAAACACCCAGAAGGAGGAAAAGAGAAAGCCCATGGGTGACTACATCAAGCTCTTGATCACGCACAAGGCTTGGGGTAAAGTGAGAATCAGAGATGTCCTCAGAGACCCTGAAGTAGTCCATAGGCACCCGGAGCCTGAGGTCGCAGAAACCATGTGGGTGTGTGAGAAGAATGTCCCGCCAATTTCCACGTGGTTGTTGAACTACACGGACATCCACAAGGAAGAAGGATTGACAGAGAGGGAAAAAAGGGTCTTTGTGAAATGGGATGAGCAATTTGGGCATCTCAAGGAAGACGAACAACCATGGGTGACATCGTGCAACTGTTTCAAGCATGTGCCGTACCCAAGGAAGGAGGAAGTATGGAGGGGCCATGTGGTCGTGACAGAGATGGCGGGCTTCAATAGTCCAATAATGGAAGACGTGGAGAAAAAAGGATACAAATTCAAGCAGCAAGAGCCAGAATGGAAGGTGCTCCACAACTTGGAAGAGGGGTTAACGGAGTACATCGAGTACAAAGTACGAAGTGGAGCAGGGCAAAGAGAGGACTACGAAGCGTGGAAAGACTTGATCAAGAAAAAAGTGATGTGGCAAGTGGACAAGGAGGTTCACACGTTGCCACAAGGGACGGAAGGGATGCAAAAAGTGAAGGACATGAAGAAAGATTTTGCATTCTTGAAGGAGGATAGGGGTCCGCACAACTGGGTTGGCGTATGTAAGCGACTATACAAGCACCGGAGGGACATATACCTCCAAAGTGATGGGTTTGAGGTCGCGCCGGAAAGTGAGGAGGCCATCCTACAACGCCACGAAGACTACCACGCGGAGAGGCTCCTCGCAGTCAACAGAAGGTTGCCGTACATATATGGAATATGGAAGGCCCAGAAAGAAAACATACGATGGATTAGTGGAGCAAGGAAACAAACCGAAGAAGAGAAAGACAAGCCGGAAGCAAGCATAGCAGGAGTCGGAGAGGTCTTGGTGCAAGCATTAACGCAAGTATGCAGAAGCTTGAAACGCAAGGATGTGGAATGGAGGAAGAAAGGGAACCCGAAGAGGGTGTGGTGGATAGATAGTGTGGAGGAGTTCATGCAGCCGGTCCGATTTGAGGAGGAATTGATAGCGCAATGTAAAGCTTCGGCGGAAGTGGGAGATTTCGTGGCGATGTACCCAAGCATGGATCAAGACTACGTCTCCACAAACGTGTTGGAGGCAATTGAGGAGGCTTGGGACTGGGAAGAACAAACTGCAAAAGAGGACAAGGATGGGGAAGAGGAGGAAGAGCTACGGGTCGGAAAAGACGGTTGGTGGCTTGGACGAAAGGGGGAGGAACCCCAAGCTGACAGCTGGAGCAAGAGAGAAGTGAAGGAGATGGTGCAGTGGGTACTAAACAACGGATATGTCAAGCAAGGGGGTGTGGTGTACAAGCAAAAGAAAGGTTTCGGAATGGGACTGAAATGTGCCGTCTTCTTGGCGAACTTGGCGTGTTATGGGACGGAGAAGAGGTTCGCGGAAGAAGAAGGAAGGAGGCCGGAGCAAGTGGAACACACCTATCGCTTTGTGGATGACATGTTTTCCTTGACCGGCGTCGTCCCTGGGGAGGAAGCATACAAACTCAAAAGGACGGTCCGAAGAGCCGCTGATGGAGGCCACCTTGTCTTCTTGGGGGCGGACTTGTGGTGGAGAGAGGATGAGAAAGGGCGCATCAAGTTTGAAACCGGAGTGCATTGGAGAGAGAAGGACTATCCCATAAAAATAAGGCGATATCCAGTGAGGGATAGCATGATCTTGGACGCCCAAAGGTTGGGAGTATTGACAGGGCAATACATCAGAGCATTGAGGTTGTGCTCAGTTTTGCGATTATTCAAGGAGGCGATCCAAACCATCACCAAAACGGCCACACAGCGAGGCTATGGGACACACGAGCAAAAGAAACAATGGGGCAAGTTCTTGCGAGTGTGGTGGGGTGGACAAGACATCACCATGGGGGAGATGCACGTGTGGTTTGGACGGATGCAACGGTGGGTAAGGAAGGAGATCTCAAAAGAAGAGAGGAGAAAGAAGAGATGTTGGTACGGGTGGAGGTGTCGGAGAAAGAGCTGCCCGTTTGAGCACGTACCACCGCCAGCAAAAGTGTGGACACCGCCGGAAGGCGGGCTGGAACCCCAAAGGAGGGAAGCCAAAAATCCGCACCCACAAGGGGTGAGAACGACTGAGATCGTCGGAGTGGAAGAGGAGATGAAGAACTGTGGTGTGTGGCGGGAGACGGTGGTGGTTGTGGACTTGAGGGAACCACCGTTGGTGGCGCCAACGCAAAGCGACAACCGCAAAGTTGGGTGCGCCGAGACCACGGAGGCTGCAGGCACCAACAAAAGCATGACAAATGATGTTGAGAGACAACAAAAGGAAGAACACGCGAAGCGGCAGGAGAGGGAGAGCCAAGACGACAAAGGAACAAAAGAAGTGGAAGACGGTGACACCGACAGTGACGTATCAATCTTGACATGGCTGCAAGGCTTGAAGATAAGGGGCGAAGGAGGGCAAATGGAGGGACACAAGGACTTGCGGCCGGAGGTGGTGGACGATGAGGCGACCGTGGAGCAGCAAAGGCAAGAGAGGAAGAGCCACACCGAAGACCAAGGAGGGCCTCGTCCATCACCACAAGTGGGGCTAGAGGTGGGGGAGAAGGAGGAGAAGGAAGAAGACCACAAGCAAAAGGAGAAGAGCGAAATCCAAAGCCACAAGGAACAATATCCACCGCAGTGGCAAGAGGATGAGCAGCAAGGTGAAGAAAGCGGAGGACATGGAGAAGATAGTGACACCAACAGTGACATATCAATCTTGAGATGGTTGCAAGGGCTGAGGAAAGAGGAAGCGGGAGGCCAAAGCCAGGAGAACCCAGAGCTAGACGTGGTGGAAGAAGAAGAGACAAAGAAACAACCAAGGCAGGAGGAGAGAAGAAATGCCCCTGGCCAGGGAGAGCCAGAGCCATCTCGAGAAGTGGCAGTGGATGGGGTGGAGAAGGGGGTGTTGGACGAACAACCAGGTCCAAAAGCGACAAAGAACAAGGACCGCAGCAAGGTACAACACCCAACAGGAGTGGGAAACCACGGGTTGAAGGAAGCCGAAGAGAGGGGGCCGACAGAAGAGAAGGTGACCTCGGAGGAGGCGAAATCAAGACGAACAAAGCCACAACCAAGAAAGGGGGAATGGCAAGTGGACCTCCCCAAGG
Source organism: Eutreptiella sp. 'Long Island Sound 2002' (assembly GCA_964036045.1). Lineage (NCBI taxonomy): Eukaryota > Euglenozoa > Euglenophyceae > Eutreptiales > Eutreptiaceae > Eutreptiella > Eutreptiella sp. 'Long Island Sound 2002'. The sequence goes on along the minus strand of OZ038381.1, from coordinate 23,567,264 downwards.
ACATATTGGAGACATGGAACCAAGCAGTCCGGGAAGCGGCAAGCCAAGGGAAAGAGACCATGGGATTGTTGTGGGGGACAAGGACCGAAAATGGGGTCAAAGTAGGGGGTCTACACATACCAAGACACGACGTACAAACAAGCCACCACTGTGCAGTGGGAGATGAGGCGCTCACAGAGGGGGTCAGTTGGGGCGCATCCTTGGGAGGAAAATTGGTTGGTTGGATACACACGCATCCAGGACATGTGCCGGTGCTATCAGCCTTGGACGTGTGCACCCTCAACACAATTGGCCAAACACTATGGTCAATTATACCGGAAGGAGGCCCAGCAGTTGGAGTGGTGCAAAGTTGGACCTCTCCAGCGGATGAAGTGGCGTGTGCCCCACTGAAGGGGGGTCTAAAGGCCTACACAATGTCCGTCTTGGGCACGGAGGTGGCAAACAGATGTGCCGCAATCCGCCGAAAGAAACCGGGAGTGGATCACCGGTATCATGAACATCTTGCTGGAGTTTGGGATGATGATGACCCTCACCCGGTTGGGAGGGAGCAGGAGGAAGTGCCGGTGGTCCTCGTGGAGGCCGAGGATGGTGGTTGTATGGACATGGGAAACAACAGGTGGTGGACCAAATGGTTGGGAGCAGGAAGCACACCTAAGGAAAAGGAGAACACCAAGCCCGACAACAACGAGGAGAGTGATAGCAGCACGAGCAGCAACGGGACAGCGAGCACGGTTGGACCCGAAGCTTGGTCGCAAAAGCGTGGTCCCAAGCACGCATGTGGGCTATGCTGCAGACCGTTGAGGGCCAAGGAGGGAGCAGTGAGGTGCAGCCAGGGGCACTGGATGCACTTGAAGTGTGCTGGGGTGACTGTCTCCCAGGCGAAGAAGGTGTTCCGCAGCAACAGGGTGTTCCAGTGTAGGTGCAGAAAGGCAAGGCCAGCCAAATGGTTGCGGGAGGAAAGAGAGAGGCACAAGCAGAGGAGGAGAGAACAACGCAGCAAAGCGAGGAGGGCAGGGGTGGCGCTGGAGGAACAACCCCCCAAGCCACAAGCACGGGCCGAACCACAGCAAAGTGACTCCGAGAGACCAGAAGTGGTTGGAGTGGATGGCCATCGCATTGTTCTCGGGAGAAGAGTAGCACTAACAGGCATGAAGAAAAAGATGGAATTGGAGGGGAAGACAGGTGAGGTTGAAAGCATCATCGAGGAACAAGGAAAAGTAAGACTCCGAATGGACTGTGGCAGAAGGGTATTGGTGTCATTGGATAGGGTCAGGGTGCAAGAGGTGGAGCACATGGGAGGGGCCGAGGACTCAAAAGCTGCCCAACAACAACAACACGGGGAAGAAACAAAAGGACGCGGGGTGGCGGGAGACAATGAACCGCCTGGAAGAAAGGAGGAAAGGAGTGAAGAAGGAGAGATGGGAGGGCAGGAAGAAACATTTGAACTATGGAATGGGGTGAGGCTAGTAGGGATGAGACAACCGGAGTTGGAGGGCCACAAGGGGGTGTTGGAGGAGATCTACAAGGACAAAGTGCAAGTGTTGTTAGTGGGAGGGATGCACCGAGTAAAAGTGGACAAGAAGAAGGTGGTCCCGGAGGTAGTTGAGCCCGTTGAGGTGCTGCCCCCGGGTTTTGAAGGATGGAGCTTTCTTGAACAGATTGGAGTGGGGAGTGCACCCACCATGGATGAAGTGAAGGCCGCATACAAAAAGTGGGTGTTGCGGTTACATCCGGACAAGAACATGAACAACATTGCCAAAGCCACCCACCTGTTCAAAAGGTTGACCTCCGGCTACGAGGGATGGAAAAGTGCGCCCGGGGTGACACCGCCAAGGCCGGCGGAGGAACCACCCAACTATTAGTTCAACCCCACATACTTTCGATCCAATTTCTGCAACAGCACAAGTTCGGCGGGGCAAACAGCCCCGGAGGAAGCGCCACCAAGTGCCAAAAACCCAGAAACGGAGGGCGATGGAGAGGGTTTTTGGTCTTTCTTGTGGGGAAGCAAAAGGCCCGGTCGTTCCGAACATGCGAGTGGAATGGGGGCTAGCCACGGTGAGGGTACACCGAAGGGCGCACCGCCACCGGGGTCGGGAACGCAACGGACCCGTCGCCTCTTGTTCCATGAGAAGTTCCGGTGGCACACGCACCACGTCCGCGCCATCCAAGCGGACCGGATCCTCGCTGAGAAAAGGAGGAGAGGGTGGTTCTCCGACTACCCCGAGGCAGGAAGCAACATGTACTTATTGGCACCAGACCAGGTGTACAAAGTGCGAGTGCTAGCCTCAACGGTATGGGTGCCGGAGGTGAGACGTTGGGAGCCGGAGGTGTTCATCATCGGGGAGGGCATCAACTTCACAGTGGAGGATACAACCAGGTTGATGCAAAACTTGCACAGGGCAAACGTGATTGCCGAGCAAGTAGGCATCCGGCTGTACAAGGAGTAGAAGATGGAAGCCAAGTGAGAAGCGGACAAGCCCCACCCGCGGGTGACAAGAGGGCGTGGAAGCGCACGGTCGCACAGTTCCGACGGCGTCAAGGTGACGGGGTGCAACTTGTTCAGCGCAGTGCCGAGCACAAAGGCGCGACCCGGAACGCACCATGGCATGGCCTAGGCCTTGAAGCAAGAGGGACTGAGACCGGGCGCCAAGCGACCCAGGAACCCAAGGGAAGGGCAACCCGGCGCCGGGAGGAGAAGGAAGAACAATGAAAGCAAAATGCCTGATGGAAAGGAGAGTCTCACACCATCAACATGGCTCTGCTGGGGAGGAGAAGATCCTCCAGCCACCGAGACTCACACTGGGGAGCCGCGGCCGCCAGTGATACAGCAACAAGGCACAACGATGTGGTCTGAGGTACGGCCGTGGACGGGCCTCTGGACCCATGCCCAATGGAGACGGCGCCGCAGTCTCCATTGGATGCGCCCCGGCTACCACAACGCGCAGCGAGCTTTCTCGCCGGCGGAGTAGGGGGCAAGGCCCCGGCTACCACAACGCGCAGCGAGCTTTCTCGCCGGCGGAGTAGGGGGCAAGGCCAAACAACAGGCAGGGGGAAGGCAACCCCCGCACTTTTTTAGCCAGGGTGGTGACCAACACCGACCAAAACAAAACAATGAAGTCTACACGTGCACCGAGTTCTTCTCGGGGGGTCCAATGGGGCCTCAGCGAGATGCCCGATGTGGCAACGCAAGCCCACCGGGGGCCGCGCTCTCAAGGGAGTGACCACGGCAATAAGTCCCAGCGTGCTGGCACTGAGAAGCGAGCAGGGGAGAGACTCCTTCCCTCGCGTAGCGACTCAACCAGAAAACGGACGCACCACGTCGTCAAGCGCCCGGACCAAGCCGGGAGAAGGGGGCCAGCAAGGGGCCCTACGCACCTCCACCCAACACGGGACACCAGCGTCAACCCAACAACAACTCGCTCCTATGTTGAGGTGGTCCGGGGAGTCGCGCAACAAAGTGGGCGGCCAGCGACGGTAAGAGGCCCACCCCACGTCACCCGCTACATCCTACTCCCCCGTGCACCCACGCATCCCCCACAACCCCCGTCCGCGCAGCAAACGCATGAAGGAGAGGGTAGGGGGTTTGTGTTGCGCTCGCCAAAGGATGGACTGAGCGCGGGAACTTGGAGGAGAAAGGTTGTTATGTGCCCCCGTCGGGGAAACGACCCCGCAAGTGGCCATCCCAGGGCCCACCAGCCGCCGTTGGGGAGAGGTACCTCACCGCCGGCTTGGGATGGCCGCTTGGACGCACCTGGCCAACGGCGAAGGCATTTGCCTTCCTCTGCGTGGACTCGACGCAGAGAAGTGAAACAGGGCAAGTCCGGGGGCTCCGTTGGCACAACCGACCAAGGGAAAGGGAAGGGAAGGAGTGTGGTGAGGCCGATGGGCACGGTGGCCTACAGAGGGAAAGGCCAAGGGAAGGGAAAGGGGAGGGGAGAGGGAAGGTTAGGGCAAGGAGGAAGAGGAAGGTCAAAGGGTGGTGAGAAGCTGATGGGCACCACCGCCTATGGAGGGAAAGGGTCCAAGGGAAGGGCAGCGAATGGCGATCGGCCAGTAGGCGCCGCCAGCTGCAGACGAGATCATCACACCATGGCGTCATGCCAAAACCCCCCAGAGCGGAGGCGTTTGGCAGCGGTCCCTGTCTCGGTAGAGGAAGGCCTTGTGATGTGGCGGGGGTGGCTTGTCACTGGCACGGCTGGGGCAGCAGTGAGCAGGTGAGCAGAGGTCAATGGGCGTTGCCGGCTTTAGGCAGCAATCCCCATCATAGCTCACGAGCTCCCCCCCTCTCCCCGGCCCTGGAAGCAACATGTACTTATTGGCACCAGACCAGGTGTACAAAGTACGAGTGCTAGCCTCAACGGTATGGGTGCCGGAGGTGAGCCGTTGGGAGCCGGAGGTGTTCATCATCGGGGAGGGCATCAACTTCACAGTGGAGGACACAACCAGGTTGATGCAAAACTTGCATAGGGCAAGCGTGATTGCCGAGCAAGTAGGCATCCGGCTGTACAAGGAGTAGAAGATGGAAGCCAAGTGAGAAGCGGACAAGCCCCACCTGCGGGTGACAAGAGGGCGTGGAAGCGCACGGTCGCACAGTTCCGACGGCGTCAAGGTGACGGGGTGCAGCTTGTTCAGCGCAGTGCCGAGCACAAAGGCGCGACCCGGAACGCACCATGGCATGGCCTAGGCCTTGAAGCAAGAGGGACTGAGACCGGGCGCCAAGCGACCCAGGGACCGAAGGGACGGGCAACCCGGCGCCGGGGGAAGAAAGAAGACCAATGAAAGCAAAAAGCCTGATGGAAAGGAGAGTCTCACGCCATCCACATGGCTCCGCTGGGGAGGAGAAGATCCTCCGGCCACCGAGACTCACACTGGGGAGCCGCGGCCCCCAGTGATACAGCAACAAGGCACAACGAGGTGGTCTGGGGTACGGCCGTGGACGGGCCTCTGGACCCATGCCCAATGGAGACGGCGCCGCAGTCTCTATTGGATGCGCCCCGGCTACCACAACGCGCAGCGAGCTTTCTCGCCGGCGGAGTAGGGGGCAAGGCCAAACAACAGGCAGGGGGAAGGCAACCCCCGCACTTTTTTAGCCAGGGTGGTGACCAACACCGACCGCAACATCACAATGAAGTCAACACATGCACCGAGTTCTTCTCGGGGGGTCCAATGGGGCCTCTGCGAGATGCCCGATGTGGCAACGCAAGCCCACCGGGGGCCGCGCTCTCAAGGGAGTGACCACGGCAGTAAGTCCCAGCGTGCTGGCACTGAGAAGCGAGCAGGGGAGAGACTCCTTCCCTCGCGTAGCGACTCAACCAGAAAAGGGACGCACCACGTCGTCAAGCGCCCGGACCAAGCCGGGATAAGGGGGCCAGCAAGGGGCCCTACGCACCTCCACCCAACACGGGACACCACCGTCAACCCAACAACAACTCGCTCCTATGTTGAGGTGGTCCGGGAAGTCGCGCAACGAAGTGGGCGGCCAACAAGTGGCCCACCCCACGTCTCCCGCTACATCCTACTCCCCCGGGCACCCACGCACATCCCACAACCCCCGTCCGCGCAGCAAAGGCATGAAGGAGAGGGTAGGGGGTTTGTGTTGCGCTCGCCAAAGGATGGACTGAGCGCGGGAACTTGGAGGAGAAAGGTTGTTATGTGCCCCCGTCAAGGAAACGACCCCGCAAGTGGCCATCCCAGGGCCCACCAGCCGCCGTTGGGGAGAGGTACCTCACCGCCGGCTTGGGATGGCCGCTTGGACGCACCTGGCCAACGGCGAAGGCAATTGCCTTCCTCTGCGTGGACTCGACGCAGAGAAGTGAAACAGGGCAAGTCCGGGGGCTCCGTTGGCACAACCGACCAAGGGAAAGGGAAGGGAAGGAGTGTGGTGAGGCCGATGGGCACTGCGGCCTACAGAGGGAAAGGCCAAGGGAAGGGAAAGGGGAGGGGAGAGGGAAGGGTAGGGCAGGGAGGAAGAGGAAGGTCAAAGGGTGGTGAGAAGCCGATGGGCACCACCGCCTATGGAGGGAAAGGGTCCAAGGGAAGGGCGGCGAATGGCGATCGGCCAGTAGGCGCCGCCAGCTGCAGACGAGATTATCACACCATGGCGTCATGCCAAAACCCCCGGCCCTGTCATGCTATACCCCCTCCTTGCGCCCGCACAGTGACGGCGCAGGTATGCCTCACAGGGGGGCGCCTGACCATCAAGGGCGGTCCCTGCACCGTCTCTTACGCACGAGGAGGCTGCACGCTATTGGGTCCATATTGGGTCCAGCCGTTGCCTGATCTGGCACCACTGCGGCATGGCAACTGAGCCCTCTTTGGTGTAGCTTCATGCGCCCTTGGGGCCTTCTTGCTGCGTCTAGCTCATGTAACAGTGTCCATGGTGGTAGAATGTGATGCATATGGATGCTGTGCGCCTGCAAATTCCAGGTACGGCATTGTGCACAGGTCAATGAGCGATTTTGTACCAGCGCTCGCTCGTGTACATAGCAGCGGAATGCTGGGGTATGTGGACACCACTAGGCTGATTTGACAGCGAACAGGGCCTCGAGGTGTCGATGTTGAGGGGGCCACGGCTATGATGCTGCGCCGAAAGTCTGGGAAATATGGTGTGATTTGGCCTATGTCCCTGTTCCGCACCATTGGGATGCGTTACTCGCAACACCTGTATATGATTGCTGCAGACGCCAACACAGCAAGGCTACCAGTTGTGTTTTGGATTGCGCTCCAGTCAGGTGCCATTTCTGTGTGTGAAACCCATCAGGAGCCAGGGTGTCATTCCTCGAACGTGCCATACCTCCAACGCCTGAAGCATGCAACCTCAATCGCTGCCTCACAGCCTATTTGAAAAATTCAACGGTTCTTTGCAGCACATTGGTCTCCAACCCTTCATGCAACACTATTTATCATCTGTTGGGGTCTGGTCAAGAACAAAGCGCGTCACGGAGGTCCATGGCGTTAGCCCCATTGTGTTCAAACGTTATGCTGGTTGGTTGCTTCGGTTGGTGGGATGGTGATAAGCCCATCTTCGGGCTGGTATACAAGACAGAGAAGTGGAAGTAGAGTGGAGAAGTAGAATCAGAATGTATTTATACTTGGATTTATACCTTGCTCAATCGAACCAATCACCTGAGCCCGGAGATTCATCGTTTTCATATCTGTTCTTGATTTGTGGAAGTGCATTGTGTTCGGGCTGCACCGATGCAATGGCAGCATCTATTTCGGGTGCACGTCTCGCCAGACAGCTGTTGCAATTTGTTCTGTCTTCATGCTGGCCATAGCCAAAAGTATTGCTGTGATACCTGTGGCATCTTTTTGTCCTTATTTTATCTGGCAGTCTGGAAGAGAGGTGCTTGGGGTACACTATTGCATGCTCAAACAGCTCCGTACGAGGGCTTTCATCATCGTTGCAGATGACTGCCCTCAAATGGCAACGTGTCAATCTGAGATACCATCGTGCAGTGTCCATCAGCTCAGTGGCTGTTGTGGTGCATTTTTTTTGCGTTGTGCATTTCGCTCCAGAGGGATTGAGAACAGCCATTGGGTGCCAAAAACGAGTGGATGAATGCAAATGAACAACGCATGCAGGGGTACTATGGCACTGCTTTGGGACCTTCCGAGACCAACGGTGGGCATGCCAACGATGATTTTGCCCTTAGATACGGTGTGTAGCCTCCCCCCAACCATTGCATCGGTTCTTTGGACCATCCTCACTTTACGACTACCAAATGAACGATGTTTAGCAGAATGTAGCCCCCGCATATTCAGAGCAGGGATAAATCTCAATTCTACAGTCGAACTCCACACACCTGCCTTGGCTCTGCAGCATGACAGGTTGAAAACCAGGCGGATGCTCTTTACCCAGCAGTGCCAAGCCAAAGGAACCCGTGTCTCCTGCCACTTCATGTGAGTGATAGTTGGTCGTGTAGCAACTGAGTCTTGCTGTCCACATTTCTGGGTGCAAAAATCGGAGAACGTGCCAAGTATTGCCACACCAACCGGTAAGTCATACACTTGTGCGTCACACACACTGGGGTACCTGAGGCCGCACGCATGCCGACGAGGGATATCGGGGGCTTAGCCATGATGTTCAGTAAGGGCGAAGCCCGGGGGGGCTTCATCCAGGGGGGGGGGGTTTCTGAGAAATCCGATAGCGTGGGGGGTTTTGAACAACCCCCCTCTTTTTTAAAAATGGTCCGAGGGGGGGTTTAAAGGGTGTTTTTCGACGCACACACATCATTGGTGCGATTTTTTTTGGTGGTCTTCTTTTGGACCGCACATCCAGAGTTTTGTCTTTGCCCCCTATTCAGCCACTTTTGATTTTGTCCCCTTAGCTAGGGACCCCCCCTAATTCAAGGGTGACGCTGCATTTCCGCCCTTTTTTGGACATTTCTGATTTTGCCCCCCGCTCTGAAGCGGAAGGGGATCCCCGAGGCGGCAGGGGTGACGTAGCCACCTTGCCCATTTATGGCCCACTTCTGATTTTGCCCCCCGCTTTGAAGTGGAGGGGATCCCCGAGGCGGCAGGGGTGATGTAGCCACCTTGCCCATTTATGGGCCACTTCTGATTTTGCCCCCCGCTCTGAAGCGGAGGGGATCCCCGAGGCGGCAGGGGTGATGTAGCCACCTTGCCCATTTATGGGCCACTTCTGATTTTGCCCCCCGCTTTGAAGCGCAGGAGATGCCCGAGGCGGCAGGGGTGACGTAGCCACCTAGCCCATTTATGGGCCACTTCTGATTTTGCCCCCTGCTCTGAAGCCGAGGGGCCCACCGACGCGGCAGGGGTGACGTAGCCACCTTGCCCATTTATGGGCCACTTCTGATTTTGCCCCACGCTCTGAAGCGAAGGGTTTCAAGGCAAAATCAGAAGCGGCCCATAAATGGGCAAGGTGGCTACGTCACGCCTGCCGCCTCGGGGATCCCCACAGCTTCAAAGCGGGGGGCAAAATCAGAAGTGGGCCATAAGTGGGCAAGGTGGCTACGTCACCCCTGCCGCCTCGGGGATCCCCTCCGCTTCAGAGCGGAAGGCAAAATCAGAAGTGGCCCATAAATGGGCAAGGTGGCTACGTCACCCCTGCCGCCTCGGGGATCCCCACCGCTTCAAAGCGCGGGGCAAACTCATAACTGGTGGGGATGTAGCCACCTTGCCCATTTATGGGCCACTTCTGATTTTGCCCCCCGCTTTGTAGCGGTGAGGATCCCCGAGGCGGCAGGGGTGACGTAGCCACCTTGCGCATTTATGGGCCACTTCTGATTTTGCCCCCCGCTCTGGAGCGGAGGGGATCCCCGAGGCGGCAGGGGTGACGTAGCCACCTTGCCCATTTATGGGCCACTTCTGATTTTGCCCCCCGCTTTGAAGCGGAGGGGATCCCCGAGGCGGCAGGGGTGACGTAGCCACCTTGCCCATTTATGGGCCACTTCTGATTTTGCCCCCCGCTTTGAAGCGGAGGGGATCCCCGAGGCGGCAGGGGTGACGTAGCCACCTTGCCCATTTATGGGCCACTTCTGATTTTGCCCCCCGCTTTGAAGCGCAGGAGATGCCCGAGGCGGCAGGGGTGACGTAGCCACCTTGCCCATTTATGGGCCACTTCTGATTTTGCCCCCTGCTCTGAAGCGGAGGGGATCCCCAAGGCGGCAGGGGTGACGTAGCCACCTTGCCCATTTATGGGCCACTTCTGATTTTGCCCCACGCTCCGAAGCGAAGGGGATCCCAGAGGCGGCAGGGGTGACGTAGCCACCTTGCCCATTTATGGGCCACTTCTGATTTTGCCCCCCGCTTTGTAGCGGTGGGGATCCCCGAGGCGGCAGGGGTGACGTAGCCACCTTGCGCATTTATGGGCCACTTCTGATTTTGCCCCCCGCTCTGGAGCGGAGGGGATCCCCGAGGCGGCACGGGTGACGTAGCCACCTTGCCCAGTTATGGGCCACTTCAGATTTTGCCCCACGCTGTGAGGCGGTAGGGATCCCCGAGGCGGCAGGGGTGATGTAGCCACCTTGCCCATTTATGGGCCACTTCTGATTTTGCTGCACGCTTTGAAGCGGTGGGGATCCCCGAGGCGGTAGGGGTGATGTAGCCACCTTGCCCATTTATGGGCCACTTCTGATTTTGCCCCCCGCTCTGAAGCGGTGGGGTTCCCCGAGGCGGCAGGGGTGATGTAGCCAACTTGCCCATTCATGGGCCACTTCTGATTTTGCCCCCCGCTTTGAAGCGGAGGAGATGCCCGAGGCGGCAGGGGTGACGTAGCCACCTTGCCCATTTATGGGCCACTTCTGATTTTGCCCCCTGCTCTGAAGCCGAGGGGCCCCCCGACGCGGCAGGGGTGACGTAGCCACCTTGCCCATTTATGGGCCACTTCTGATTTTGCCCCACGCTCTGAAGCGAAGGGGATCCCAGAGGCGGCAGGGGTGACGTAGCCACCTTGCCCATTTATGGGCCACTTCTGATTTTGCCCCCCGCTTTGTAGCGGTGGGGATCCCCGACGCGGCAGGGGTGACGTAGCCACCTTGCGCATTTATGGGCCACTTCTGATTTTGCCCCCCGCTCTGGAGCGGAGGGGATCCCCGAGGCGGCAGGGGTGACGTAGCCACCTTGCCCAGTTATGGGCCACTTCAGATTTTGCCCCACGCTCTGAGGCGGAAGGGATCCCCGAGGCGGCAGGGGTGATGTAGCCACCTTGCCCATTTATGGGCCACTTCTGATTTTGCTGCACGCTTTGAAGCGGTGGGGATCCCCGAGGCGGTAGGGGTGATGTAGCCACCTTGCCCATTTATGGGCCACTTCTGATTTTGCCCCCTGCTCTGAAGCGGTGGGGTTCCCCGAGGCGGCAGGGGTGATGTAGCCACCTTGCCCATTTATGGGCCACTTCTGATTTTGCCCCCCGCTTTGAAGCGGAGGGGATCCCCGAGGCGGCAGGGGTGACGTAGCCACCTTGCCCATTTATGGGCCACTTCTGATTTTGCCCCCCGCTTTGAAGCGGAGGCGATGCCCGAGGCGGCAGGGGTGACGTAGCCACCTTGCCCATTTATGGGCCACTTCTGATTTTGCCCCACGCTCTGAAGCGAAGGGGATCCCAGAGGCGGCAGGGGTGACGTAGCCAGCCACCTTGCCCATTTATGGGCCACTTCTGATTTTGCCCCCCGCTTTGAAGCGGAGGGGATCCCCGAGGCGGTAGGGGTTACGTAGCCACCTTGCCCATTTATGGGCCAAAGCTGACTTTGCCCCCTGCTCTGAAGCGGAGGGGATCCCCGAGGCGGCAAGGGCTGACGTAGCCACCTTGCCCATTCATGGGCCACTTCTGATTTTGCCCCCCGCTCTGCAGCGGTGGGGATCCCCGAGGCGGCAGGGGTGACGTAGCCACCTTGCCCATTTATGGGCCACTTCTGATTTTGCCCCCCGCTTTGAAGCGGTGGGGATCCCCGAGGCGGCAGGGGTGATGTAGCCACCCTGCCCATTTATGGGCCACTTCTGATTTTGCCCCACGCTCTGAGGCGGTGGGGATCCCCGAGGCGGCAGGGGTGACGTAGCCACCTTGCCCATTTATGGCCCACTTCTGATTTTGCCCCCCGCTTTGAAGCGGAGGGGATCCCCGAGGCGGCAGGGGTGACGTAGCCACCTTGCACATTTATGGCCCACTTCTGATTTTGCCCCCACCTTTGAAGCGGAGGGGATCCCCGAGGCGGCAGGGGTGACGTAGCCACCTTGCCCATTTATGGGCCACTTCTGATTTTGCCCCCCGCTTTGAAGCGGTGGGGATCCCCGAGGCGGCAGGAGTGACGTAGCCACGTTGCCCATTTATGGGCCACTTCTGATTTTGCCCTCCGCTCCGAAGCGGTGGGGATCCCCGAGGCTGCTGGGGTGACGTAGCCACCTTGCCAATTTATGGGCCACTTCTGATTTTGCTGCACGCTCTGAAGCGGAGGGGATCCCCGAGGCGGCGAGGGTGACGTAGCCACCTTGCCCATTTATGGGCCACTTCGGATTTTGTTCCCCGCTTTGAAGCGGTGGGGATCCCCGAGGCGGCAGGCGTGACGTAGCCACCTTGCCCATTTATGGGCCACTTCTGATTTTGGCCCCCGCTCTGAAGCGGTGGGTATCCCCGAGGCGGCAGGGGTGACGTAGCCACCTTGCCCATTTATGGGCCACTTCTGATTTTGCCCCCCCGCTCTGAAGCGGTGGGGATCCCCGAGGCGGCAGGCGTGATGTTGCCACCTTGCCCATTTATGGGCCACTTCTGATTTTGGCCCCCGCTTTGTAGCGGAGGGGATCCCCGAGGCGGCAGGGGTGACATGGCCACCTTGCACATTTATGGGCCACTTCTGATTTTGCCCCCCGCTCTGAAGCGGTGGGGATCCCTGAGGCGGCAGGAGTGACGTATCCACCTTGCCCATTTATGGGCCCCTTTTGATTTTGCCCCCCCGCTCTGAAGCGGTGGGGATCCCCGAGGCGGCAGGGGTGACGTAGCCACCTTGCCCATTTATGGGCCACTTCTGATTTTGCCCCCCGCTCTGAAGCGGAGGGGATCCCCGAGGCGGCAGGGGTGACGTAGCCACCTTGCCCATATGTGGGCCACTTCTGATTTTGCCCCCTGCTCTGAAGCGGTGGGGATCCCCAAGGCGGCAGGGGTGATGTAACCACCTTGCCCATTTATGGGCCACTTCTGATTTTGCCCCCCGCTCTGAAGCGGAGGGGATCCCCGAGGCGGCAGGGGTGCCGTAGCCACCTTGCCCATTTATGGCCCACTTCTGATTTTGCCCCCCGCTTTGAAGCGGAGGGGATCCCCGAGGCGGCAGGGGTGACGTAGCCACCTTGCCCATTTATGGGCCACTTCTGATTTTGCCCCCCGCTTTGAAGCGGTGGGGATCCCCGACGTGGCGGGGGTGACGTAGCCACGTTGCCCATTTATGGGCCACTTCTGATTTTGCCCCCCGCTCTGAAGCGGTGGGGATCCCCGAGGCTGCTGGGGTGACGTAGCCACCTTGCCAATTTATGGGCCACTTCTGATTTTGCTGCACGCTCTGAAGCGGAGGGGATCCCCGAGGCGGCGAGGGTGACGTAGCCACCTTGCGCATTCATGGGCCACTTCGGATTTTGTTCCCCGCTTTGAAGCGGTGGGGATCCCCGAGGCGGCAGGCGTGACGTAGCCACCTTGCCCATTTATGGGCCACTTCTGATTTTGGCCCCCGCTCTGAAGCGGTGGGTATCCCCGAGGCGGCAGGGGTGACGTAGCCACCTTGCCCATTTATGGGCCACTTCTGATTTTGCCCCCCCGCTCTGAAGCGGTGGGGATCCCCGAGGCGGCAGGCGTGATGTAGCCACCTCGCCCATTTATGGGCCACTTCTGATTTTGGCCCCCGCTTTGTAGCGGAGGGGATCCCCGAGGCGGCAGGGGTGACGTAGCCACCTTGCACATTTATGGGCCACTTCTGATTTTGCCCCCCGCTCTGAAGCGGTGGGGATCCCCGAGGCGGCAGGGGTGGCGTAGCCACCTTGCCCATTTATGGGCCACTTCTGATTTTGCCCCCCCCCCCGCTCTGACAACGGCGAAGGCATTTGCCTTCCTCTGCGTGGACTCGACGCAGAGAAGTGAAACAGGGCAAGTCCGGGGGCTCCGTTGGCACAACCGACCAAGGGAAAGGGAAGGGAAGGAGTGTGGTGAGGCCGATGGGCACGTTGGCCTACAGAGGGAAAGGCCAAGGGAAGGGAAAGGGGAGGGGAGAGGGAAGGTTAGGGCAAGGAGGAAGAGGAAGGTCAAAGGGTGGTGAGAAGCTGATGGGCACCACCGCCTATGGAGGGAAAGGGTCCAAGGGAAGGGCAGCGAATGGCGATCGGCCAGTAGGCGCCGCCAGCTGCAGACGAGATCATCACACCATGGCGTCATGCCAAAACCCCCCGCTCTTAGGCGGTGGGGATCCCCGAGGCGGCAGGGGTGACGTAGCCACCTTGCCCATTTTTGGGCCACTTCTGATTTTGCCCCCCGCTTTGAAGCGGAGGGGATCCCCGAGGCGGCAGGGGTGATGTAGCCACCTTGCCCATTTATGGGCCGCTTCTGATTTTGCCCCCCTCTCTGAGGCGGAGGGGATCCCCGAGGCGGCAGGGGTGACGCAGCCACGTTGCCCATTTATGGGCCACTTCTGATTTTGCCCCCCGCTTTGAAGCGGTGGGGATCCCCGAGGCGGCAGGGGTGATGTAGCCACCTTGCCCACTTGTGCGCCACTTCTCCTGGGAACGACTTCAGATTTTGCTCCCTTTGTTGGTTGTCTTGTCCTTTCTTTTGCTCGCATGCATGGGTTTTTTCTAGGTAAGTGGTTGCAGGGGCGGTTCCCTTGATGAAATGTAGCAGGTTGCTCCTTTTGTTGGTCGTAATGCCCTTTCTTTTGCTCCTACGCATGTGTTTTTTTGAAGTCAGTGGTCGCAGGGGCGGTTCCCTTGATGAAATGTAGTAGGCATCGAGGTCAACACTCGCCGCAGCGCGACCGGAGTAGGCGCCATGTGTTGCATTTTGTTGCTCCTTTTGCATCCCTTTGTGCAATTCCATTTCCATGCTACATACGACTTCCGTCGCTTACAGCTCTTAAGGTACACTTTCTAATGTCGCGTGATGACCGGGCAACTGTTTGATCTATTGTTGTCGGGGTACTTTAACCCAAAACTTATTTTGTATTGTGCTATGGAAGACTTGTCCACGGGCCATCAATTGATGTTGTACGCCTTCAATAAATACGAAAAGGATTTCATACCTACAAGCTTCTACTTGCGGTGGCAAGTCACTTTTCAGACCCTCTTCATCACCGTAAAGGTCATGCAGGTCCGTGACCCAACGGTATCGTTGTACCTATGCCAATTGGGGTCTCAACCGGCCGAGAACTTGTTTCCCATCACCCGCATCCTGAACCACAACCGCAATTTTGATGTACTGCAGCCGCGGGACCGCTTGCAGGCTGTTTTGGACATTCAGACCATTTTTTTGGCACATCGTGTTGGCGCAAGCGGCATGAGCGGTACGCCACTGATCGATTGACTCCACTTGAGTACACTGCGGATTGTAGTGTGCAAAGTGTTGATCTCAAAAAGGTTTGGGAAAGGGGTGCAGCACGTGCCACAGCCATCCTTGAGCAACACCCACAAATTGGCTCATCTGCGCACAATGTCTTGGAATCTCTTTACCAAGGCGGTGCAACCCTTTTAAAACCATGTGGTGCTCCCCTTGTCTTGGACAAAGAAGACGAATTTTTGGGGACCGCCCCGGACACCAGAGGAATGGAGGATAGCGATCCTACCGATGCTTGTTCCCTGGAATCCTGGCTGCGTTGTCATGGTTCTGACCGAAATCGAGCCTATGTCCCATGCGCCAATGGACATACGGTGCATATTACACAACTTGTCAATGAGTATTTCAGCGGCAACGTTGAACATGCGTGAACCGATCGGTTGCGGCGCACGGTCAAACCCCCACGAATATAAACAATGTTGCATTGCCTGACATTGCAATTTTGATGAGGACGCGGTCACGGTGGGTGCTATCTTTCTTGCACTTGTGACCTTCATATGGGGCTCGCAACGGACGTGTTCCGTGGGCACATTTAGTTTTTCATGGTGCACCGTTGACGGTGCACGGGTTTATGGTACCACGAAGGAGGCGCTTGCGACGGGGCATGCCATCCCCGTAACGGGTCAATTTTTGCCTTTTGTCGCCATGACCAGTGATCCAACCTTGTTGCGGTGGACGGGGCGGTTTGGTCCAAAATGTGAGTTTCGGAATGGGCATGTGGTTTTTTTGGATGCCCAAATGGATGCCGATGGTCGTTGGCTGATTCCAGTGGGCACCCTGTCTGCCTTTGTGAAAACTGCAAAGGTACCCAATTGTCCTCAGTTCCGCGAAAGCAACAGAATTTTGTTTGTTTTGTGGAGCGGCCATTGCTTTGGCAAGGATGCATCATCATGTGGCAGTGCACTTGCACAAAGGAGAGGTGGTAACGGACCCAAGGATGCATGGTGAGGCCGAACCTTGTGGTTTTTGTGGACGCACAACAGGCACGTGTACCACAAGTATTGTGGGCAAGAAAATCAGTAGCACATGCGCGTTTGTGGTCCCATTGAAGCTCGCCATGGC
Source organism: Eutreptiella sp. 'Long Island Sound 2002' (assembly GCA_964036045.1). Lineage (NCBI taxonomy): Eukaryota > Euglenozoa > Euglenophyceae > Eutreptiales > Eutreptiaceae > Eutreptiella > Eutreptiella sp. 'Long Island Sound 2002'. Next base: position 23,551,159 of record OZ038381.1, on the reverse strand, counting down.
CATGCGCAAACAAGAAAACATGCCCCGTGAATGTCCTATTCCCGGGTGCATTGCCACCCCGTGGGTTTTGAACATCAAAACTCATTTGGCTCGGTGCCATCCAACAGTGCCACCCAACACCGTTGATCACCAAGAAATATCAGTATTCATCCAAAGCCCACCAAGAAATAACAGCAACCATCCAGAGCCTACCAGGAAATAACAGTAATCGTCTAGAACCCACCACGAAATAACAGTAATCATCCAGAGCCCACCACGAACTAACGGTAATCATCCAGAGCCCATCAGGAAATAACAGCAATCATCCAGTGCCCACCAAGAAATTACAGTAATCATCCAGAACCCACCGGGAAATAACAGTAATCATCCAGAGCACACCAGGAAATAACAACTACACACTCAATGGCTGCACAAATGCCTGCCGTCCGTGGTGAAGGGAAGAGTTGCACACCTGCTTGTACCATGACGGCAGGGGTTGTGGTTAGCGTTGTGTCTATGGGACTATGTGGTTTACCTGCCCAATATTTCTTCTCAATACACCATCCCATTTGCCCATTAGCCCATTTGTCCACTAAATGGCGGCAACATAGCAACCGTCCTTCGGCCATAGAGTACCGGAAGGGGGGGGGGGTCGGAAAGGTGGGAAATTCGGAACGGCGAAATGTGGGACAGCATAATTGTACCACATTTTGCTATGGCATTTGAGGACCGAAGCCATTTGCTTAGGAGTCGTTGGGGATCACAAGCAAGCAAGCATCAAACTAGAAACAAAAAAAACTTGGTGCAACGCTAGGGGTTGCAGGGAGCAGATTTCGGTGGCTCGAACCTGTGGGAAGCATCAGGCTAGAAACACATACTTTCTGATACAACAACAGCAATAACAATAATCATCGAGAGCCCACCGGGAAATAACAGTAATCATCCAGAGCCCACCAGGAAATAACAGTAATCATCCACAGCCCACCGGGAAATAACAGTAATCATCCACAGCCCACCGGGAAATAACAGTAATCATCGAGAGCCCACCAGGAAATAGAAGTAATCATCGAGAGCCCGCCAAGAAATAAAAGTAATGATCCAGAGCCCATCAGGCTATAACAATAATCATCCAATAACAATAATCATCCAGAGCCCACCAGGAAATAACAGTAACCATCCAGAGCCTGCCAGGAAACAACAGTAACCATCGAAAGGCTACCGAGAAATAACAGCAATCATCCAGAGCCTACCAAGAAATAACAGCAACCATGCAAAGCCCACTGGGAAGTAACAGCAACCATCTAGAGCCCACCAGGAAATAGCAGCAACAATCCAAAGCCCACCAAGAACCAACGATAATCATCCAGAGCCCACCAGGGTATAACAGTAATCATCCAAAGCCCACCAAGAAATAACAGTAATCATCCAAAGCCCACGAAGAAATAACAGCAATCATCCGGAGCCCACCAGGAAATAACAGCAACCATCAAAAGCCCAGCAAGAAATAACAGCAACCATCCAAAGCCCACCAAGAACTAACAGTAATCATCTAGAGCCCATCTGTAAATAACAGCAACCATGCAGACCCCACCAAGAAATAACAGCAAACATCCAGAGCCCACCGGGAAATAACAGTAATCATCCAGAGCACACCAGGAAATAACAACTACACATTCAATGGCTGCACAAATGCCTGCCGAACGAAAAAAATTGGTTAGGACATCCTGTTTTAATTTTCAAACCTTGTGTCACAAGTGAATACCGGAGAAAGCAGATACCCGAATTATAGAAGTACTGCATTTCCAAATGATAAGTCACTGGTTCAATTCCCGGGATGCCCACTGTTTGGAAAATGGTACCGCATTTTTCCATGGTATTTAAGAATAGTACCGCATTTTTCCATGGTTTTTCTAAGATTTTGTACCAAAATTTCACCACACCAAATTCTGTCCGTACCAAAATTTTCCCTCCCCGGTGGGCCAACAATGTGCTTTTTAAATTGTGCCCGTCTAAAAGAAGAGAGGCAACTCATGGCATGCTGATTTGCCTTGACAGCTCATACGAGATCCACTGTACCTTTTGTGGGTTGTGCTTGCTAAGAATAACTGAGCCAGGGCCTCAACGCAGCCGGGAACTGTCAGCGTGCTTTGCCCTGTGGCGTTCAACCAGTCAGTTCTTCGGGACCTGAGCTTCAAATGTACCCATAGTCTGAAGAAAAGTCAACAGGCAGAAGTTTCAAAACGGCGCATGAAAAGCTCATTTGCTGACATCGCCTCACAGAGGTTGACAGTTCGAGTTCTTCAGGGTTCCTGCTTCAAGAATACGTGTACTCTGAAGTGAAAACAAGCTCCGGAATTAAATCCAGCGCTTTCTCAGGGTTGGACAGCTTTTTTACGCATCTTGCGTCACACTGGAGGTTTTTGTTCCCGGCGGTGCGGATCGCAATGGTGTGCGTGCAGTGGTTCCATGGGCGGGACGTTCACTCTGTTACATCCACTAATCTCCCGGTTTAATTGAACGGCTTGACTGCGGTTGAACAAAGCAGGATCTAAATGGGTTCCGAGGGATAATTCTGGGGCCATTAATATCTGTTGAATCCAGAAAGCTGCGAATGCCGTTGCGACTTCTTATTTTGCTGGTTGTTTGGGGCTGCAGCCTTGCACTGGGGCATGAGCCCTCCTCGTACCGAACCCCCGAGGAGATGGATTTGGTCGATGCCGCCGGTGAGTTCCCCCATGTTGCCAGGGCTGAATTGGAGAGAGGAATGCGCCCCCTCCAGACCGCCGCAGACCGTGCCGCGTACAGCAAGGGCTTCCGAGAAGGCTGGAAGGACGGATGTGTGATGGCGAGACAAGTCGGACCAGAAGCCCCTGTGCAAATGGCCCCCACACACGATTTAGGAACCTCAGCCGGCAAGGTCCAAGGGCCGTCTCAAGTGCCGACATACTATGACAGAGGGTTTAAGGCTGGATTTGACAAAGGGTTTGCGTACTGCAAGGTCAATTAGGCGGACCCGACCCTCCGATTCAGAGGACCCTCGGACGCGATTTGGACAGTCAGCTAATGGAAACGAAAGCTTCTCCGGCCCTGTCATCCTACTATGACAAAGGGTATCCGTCTGGATATGACAAAGGGTTTGCGTACTGCAGCCGCAACCGGGAAGTTCCAGTGGGTCGCTTTCCGTCGTGGCGGAGAGCGCCCCGATCTCTCTCCCACCATCCTGGAGCATGAGGTGCTCCTTCTGCTGTATCTTGGGGAGCACTTTCCACGTGCCGCTCCTTGTTGGAACGTGTTGCTCCTGCTGCAATCCCTCGCTCCCTCCCTCACCCATTACACCGTAGCTGCATTGTGCAAATGCCAAGTGCGCACCTCCCGCAGCGGACCGCTTGGTTTGGCCAAGTTGACCGCCTTTGGTACATACTCCACTTTGCGCAAAGCGTATCAATGGTGTTCTCCAGGTGGCTTGTACATGCAGTGCGCTGTTACAAAACCGATCTCTTGCCTACAAACGGTGCATTGCATGGACAATGATAGGCCAACCGTCTGTTCAGTGTGTTCAAAGCGGATTAATGGTGTTCTCCAGGTGGCTTGTACATGCAGTGCGCCGTTACAAAACCGATCTCTTGCCTGCAAACGGTGCATTGCATGGACAATGATAGGCCAACTGTCTGTTCAGTGTGTTCAAAGCGGATTAATGGTGTTCTCCAGGTGGCTTGTACATGCAGTGCGCTGTTACAAAACCGATCTCTTGCCTACAAACGGTGCATTGCATGGACAATGATAGGCCAACCGTCTGTTCAGTGTGTTCAAAGCGGATTAATGGTGTTCTCCAGGTGGCTTGTACATGCAGTGCGCCGTTACAAAACCGATCTCTTGCCTGCAAACGGTGCATTGCATGGACAATGATAGGCCAACTGTCTGTTCAGTGTGTTCAAAGCGGATTAATGGTGTTCTCCAGGTGGCTTGTACATGCAGTGCGCCGTTACAAAACCGATCTCTTGCCTGCAAACGGTGCATTGCATGGACAATGATAAGCCAACTGTCTGTTCAGTATGTTCAAAGCGGATCAATGGTGTTCTCCAGGTGGCTTGTACATGCAGTGTGCTGTTACAGAACCGATATCTTGCCTACAAACGGTGTATTGCATGGACAATGATAAGCCAACCGTCTGTTCCGCGTTCAGTGCCCCGCCTGCTCCATGTGTGATGGGGTGCACTATGTATGTGCTTGTGGTTATGCCTTGCTCCTCTTTGGGCTGGCACCAAGGGTACAAGGGTAAGTAGCCGCTTGATCATCCAAGTTGTGGCTTACAACTCTATGGAGTTGCTGACCCTGTCCAAGATTTGTCCGTGCCCGTTGCGCAGTCCGAGCCATAAGGGTTGCAAAGCCTTTCTCCAAACGTCAGCCAAATTGCCTGGAATGCAGACACACACATTGACACAAGACAGATGCAAGGCATTCATGCAAACCACAGCCAGGCTACAGCAGCAAAGAACCCCCCCCCCCCCAACAATTGAATGGAGATCTACAGGGGAGGGGGGGTTAGGGGGTGAAAAATTTTGATTTGGACAAATTTTGAAGCCCTCCCGGGTACCAAATTTTTCCTTCAATCTTAAGGATTCTCTGTGCCATGCTGTGTACATCAAACACGGGCTGCAGGGAGGGTTTTCTGTGTGCTGCATGCAGTGCGAATGCGTATCCCCCCCCCCCATGCCTGACTGTGGAGTGCATTACCTCTGGTTTGCATTTGTCTGTTTTTAATTAAGTCACACCCCCCCCCCCCGCTACATCCTACTCCCCCGTGCACCCACGCATCCCCCACAACCCCCGTCCGCGCAGCAAAGGCATGAAGGAGAGGGTAGGGGGTTTGTGTTGCGCTCGCCAAAGGATGGACTGAGCGCGGGAACTTGGAGGAGAAAGGTTGTTATGTGCCCCCGTCGGGGAAACGACCCCGCAAGTGGCCATCCCAGGGCCCACCAGCCGCCGTTGGGGAGAGGTACCTCACCGCCGGCTTGGGATGGCCGCTTGGACGCACCTGGCCAACGGCGAAGGCATTTGCCTTCCTCTGCGTGGACTCGACGCAGAGAAGTGAAACAGGGTAAGTCCGGGGGCTCCGTTGGCACAACCGACCAAGGGAAAGGGAAGGGAAGGAGTGTGGTGAGGCCGATGGGCACGGTGGCCTACAGAGGGAAAGGCCAAGGGAAGGGAAAGGGGAGGGGAGAGGGAAGGTTAGGGCAAGGAGGAAGAGGAAGGTCAAAGGGTGGTGAGAAGCTGATGGGCACCACCGCCTATGGAGGGAAAGGGTCCAAGGGAAGGGCAGCGAATGGCGATCGGCCAGTAGGCGCCGCCAGCTGCAGACGAGATCATCACACCATGGCGTCATGCCAAACCCCCCCCCCCCCCCGTGCCAAAACCCCCCCCCCGTGCCTAGGAACCGCCTTGCGCATGAACCGCCCCCTGGTACCGCGGTCGAATTCCCGCACCACTTTGTTTAACCACGATATTGGGTTTTTCATGGTTCTGGTGGATGCGGGACAGCTATTCAGCCCCTGACAAGGAAGCAAACAAAAGTCAGTTAAACACAGGGGGCCACTGATAGCACCTCTTTGCAAATTTTGTTATTTCCTTTTTGGTGGACCATCCACAGCCCACTAGGAAACAACAGCAATCATCTAGAGCCCACCACGAAATAACAGCAATCATCGAGAGCCCACCAAGAAAATAACAACAATCATCCAGAGCCCACCAGGAAATAACAGTAATCATCGAGAGCCCACCAAGAAATAACAGTAATCATCCAGAGCCCACCGGGAAATAACAGTTTTCCTTTTTGGTGGACCATCCACAGCCCACTAGGAAACAACAGCAATCATCTAGATCCCACCACGAAATGACAGCAATCATCGAGAGCCCACCAAGAAAATAACAACAATCATCCAGAGCCCACCAGGAAATAACAGTAATCATCGAGAGCCCACCAAGAAATAACAGTAATCATCCAGAGCCCACCGGGAAATAACAGTAATCATGCAGAGCCCACCGGGAATTAACAGTAATCATCGAGAGCCCACCACGAAATAACAGTAATCATCCAGAGCCCACCAAGAAAATAACAGCAATCATCGAGAGCCCACCAGGAAATAACAGTAATCATCCAGAGCCCACCGGGAAATAACAGTAATCATGCAGAGCCCACCGGGAATTAACAGTAATCATCCACAGCCCACCGGGAAATAATAGTAATCATCTGCAGGGTGGCTTCGGGATAGGCAGGGTCGAGGTGCCTCCCCACCCCCCAGCGACCAGGGGCAGCAGGGTGCTGCAGCACAGGGTCTGGGGCAGCAGGGTGCTGCAGCTCTTTCTGTGGTACAGGCACGGGGGCAGCCAGGGGCTGCTGTCCTGGATCAGGGGTGTCAGGGGGCTGCAGGGTGGCCACGGGATGGGCAGGGCAGAGGTGCCTCCCCACCCCTCAGCGGTCAGGGGCAGCAGGGTGCTGCAGGGCGGGGTCTGGGGCAGCAGGCTGCTGCGCCTCTTTCTGTGGTGCAGGCACAGGGGCAGCCAGAGGCTGCTGCCCTGGGTCAGGGGTGTCAGGGACAGTGCCAGGGTCAGGGACAGGGTGGTTCCGCTCCGCCCCCCCCCCCCCCCTCCCTCCGTGGGCGGGCAGGGCGGGCGCAAGAGCGCGGCAGTGCGACACAGGGGGGCAGGGCAGCGTGTGGGGCAGACCGTCAGGGGCGCCCCGCGCAACGCAGGGATGCGGCAGCCCGTCTGCCGCCCCGCGAGGGGGGGCTCTTGAGCCTGGGCTTCACTCGGCAAGTGCACTCGTCTGGAGGGGGGAGCGCCCAACCAGGCTCTGGATGGTTACTGTTATTTCCTGGTGGGCTCTGGATGATTATTGTTATTGGATGATTATTGTTATTGCCTGGTGGGCGCTGGATGATTACTTTTATTTCTTGGTGGGCTCTCGATGATTACTTCGATTTCCTGGTGGGCCGTGGGCCAAGAAACAACAGTAACCATCCAAAGCCCACCAAGAAAATAACAGCAATCATCCAGAGCCCACCGGGAAATAACAGTAATCATCCACAGCCCACCGGGAAATAACAGTAATCATCCACAGCCCACCGGGAAATAACAGTAATCATCGAGAGCCCACCAGGTAATAGAAGTAATCATCGAGAGCCCACCAAGAAATAAAAGTAATGATCCAGAGCCCATCAGGCTATAACAATAATCATCGAATAACAATAATCATCCAGAGCCCACCAGGAAATAACAGTAACCATCCAGAGCCTGCCAGGAAACAACAGTAACCATCGAAAGGCTACCAAGAAATAACAGCAATCATCCAGAGCCTACCAAGAAATAACAGCAACCATGCAAAGCCCACTGGGAAGTAACAGCAACCATCTAGAGCCCACCAGGAAATAGCAGCAACCATCCAAAGCCCACCAAGAACCAACGATAATCATCCAGAGCCCACCAGGGTATAACAGTAATCATCCAAAGCCCACGAAGAAATAACAGCAATCATCCGGAGCCCACCAGGAAATAACAGCAACCATCAAAAGCCCAGCAAGAAATAACAGCAACCATCCAAAGCCCACCAAGAACTAACAGTAATCATCTAGAGCCCATCAGTAAATAACAGCAACCATGCAGACCCCACCAAGAAATAACAGCAAACATCCAGAGCCCACCGGGAAATAACAGTAATCATGCAGAGCACACCAGGAAATAACAACTACACATTCAATGGCTGCACAAATGCCTGCCGAACGAAAAAAATTGGTTAGGACATCCTGTTTTAATTTTCAAACCTTGTGTCACAAGTGAATACCGGAGAAAGCAGATACCCGAATTATAGAAGTACTGCATTTCCAAATGATAAGTCGCTGGTTCAATTCCCGGGATGCCCACTGTTTGGAAAATGGTACCGCATTTTTCCATGGTATTTAAGAATAGTACCGCATTTTTCCATGGTTTTTCTAAGATTTTGTACCAAAATTTCACCACACCAAATTCTGTCCGTACCAAAATTTTCCCTCCCCGGTGGGCCAACAATGTGCTTTTTAAATTGTGCCCGTCTAAAAGAAGAGAGGCAACTCATGGCATGCTGATTTGCCTTGACAGCTCATACGAGATCCACTGTACCTTTTGTGGGTTGTGCTTGCTAAGAATAACTGAGCCAGGGCCTCAACGCAGCCGGGAACTGTCAGCGTGCTTTGCCCTGTGGCGTTCAACCAGTCAGTTCTTCGGGACCTGAGCTTCAAATGTACCCATAGTCTGAAGAAAAGTCAACAGGCAGAAGTTTCAAAACGGCGCATGAAAAGCTCATTTGCTGACATCGCCTCACAGAGGTTGACAGTTCGAGTTCTTCAGGGTTCCTGCTTCAAGAATACGTGTACTCTGAAGTGAAAACAAGCTCCGGAATTAAATCCAGCGCTTTCTCAGGGTTGGACAGCTTTTTTACGCATCTTGCGTCACACTGGAGGTTTTTGTTCCCGGCGGTGCGGATCGCAATGGTGTGCGTGCAGTGGTTCCATGGGCGGGACGTTCACTCTGTTACATCCACTAATCTCCCGGTTTAATTGAACGGCTTGACTGCGGTTGAACAAAGCAGGATCTAAATGGGTTCCGAGGGATAATTCTGGGGCCATTAATATCTGTTGAATCCAGAAAGCTGCGAATGCCGTTGCGACTTCTTATTTTGCTGGTTGTTTGGGGCTGCAGCCTTGCACTGGGGCATGAGCCCTCCTCGTACCGAACCCCCGAGGAGATGGATTTGGTCGATGCCGCCGGTGAGTTCCCCCATGTTGCCAGGGCTGAATTGGAGAGAGGAATGCGCCCCCTCCAGACCGCCGCAGACCGTGCCGCGTACAGCAAGGGCTTCCGAGAAGGCTGGAAGGACGGATGTGTGATGGCGAGACAAGTCGGACCAGAAGCCCCTGTGCAAATGGCCCCCACACACGATTTAGGAACCTCAGCCGGCAAGGTCCAAGGGCCGTCTCAAGTGCCGACATACTATGACAGAGGGTTTAAGGCTGGATTTGACAAAGGGTTTGCGTACTGCAAGGTCAAATAGGCGGACCCGACCCTCCGATTCAGAGGACCCTCGGACGCGATTTGGACAGTCAGCTAATGGAAACGAAAGCTTCTCCGGCCCTGTCATCGTACTATGACAAAGGGTATCCGTCTGGATATGACAAAGGGTTTGCGTACTGCAGCCGCAACCGGGAAGTTCCAGTGGGTCGCTTTCCGTCGTGGCGGAGAGCGCCCCGATCTCTCTCCCACCATCCTGCAGCATGAGGTGCTCCTTCTGCTGTATCTTGGGGAGCACTTTCCACGTGCCGCTCCTTGTTGGAACGTGTTGCTCCTGCTGCAATCCCTCGCTCCCTCCCTCACCCATTACACCGTAGCTGCATTGTGCAAATGCCAAGTGCGCACCTCCCGCAGCGGACCGCTTGGTTTGGCCAAGTTGACCGCCTTTGGTACATACTCCACTTTGCGCAAAGCGTATCAATGGTGTTCTCCAGGTGGCTTGTACATGCAGTGCGCTGTTACAAAACCGATCTCTTGCCTACAAACGGTGCATTGCATGGACAATGATAGGCCAACCGTCTGTTCAGTGTGTTCAAAGCGGATTAATGGTGTTCTCCAGGTGGCTTGTACATGCAGTGCGCCGTTACAAAACCGATCTCTTGCCTGCAAACGGTGCATTGCATGGACAATGATAAGCCAACTGTCTGTTCAGTGTGTTCAAAGCGGATTAATGGTGTTCTCCAGGTGGCTTGTACATGCAGTGCGCCGTTACAAACCCGATCTCTTGCCTGCAAACGGTGCATTGCATGGACAATGATAAGCCAAGTGTCTGTTCAGTATGTTCAAAGCGGATCAATGGTGTTCTCCAGGTGGCTTGTACATGCAGTGTGCTGTTACAGAACCGATATCTTGCCTACAAACGGTGTATTGCATGGACAATGATAAGCCAACCGTCTGTTCCGCGTTCAGTGCCCCGCCTGCTCCATGTGTGATGGGGTGCACTATGTATGTGCTTGTGGTTATGCCTTGCTCCTCTTTGGGCTGGCACCAAGGGTACAAGGGTAAGTAGCCGCTTGATCATCCAAGTTGTGGCTTACAACTCTATGGAGTTGCTGACCCTGTCCAAGATTTGTCCGTGCCCGTTGCGCAGTCCGAGCCATAAGGGTTGCAAAGCCTTTCTCCAAACGTCAGCCAAATTGCCTGGAATGCAGACACACACATTGACACAAGACAGATGCAAGGCATTCATGCAAACCACAGCCAGGCTACAGCAGCAAAGACCCCCCCCCCCAACAATCGGTTGGAGATCTACAGGGGAGGGGGGGTTAGGGGGTGAAAAATTTTGATTTGGACAAATTTTGAAGCCCTCCCGGGTACCAAATTTTTCCTTCAATCTTAAGGATTCTCTGTGCCATGCTGTGTACATCAAACACGGGCTGCAGGGAGGGTTTTCTGTGTGCTGCATGCAGTGCGAATGCGTATCCCCCCCCCCATGCCTGACTGTGGAGTGCATTACCTCTGGTTTGCATTTGTCTGTTTTTAATTAAGTCACCCCCCCCCCCCCCGAGTGGATGGCCATCGCATTGTTCTCGGGTCTAAAGGCCTACACAATGTCCGTCTTGGGCACGGAGGTGGCAAACAGATGTGCCGCAATCCGCCGAAAGAAACCGGGAGTGGATCACCGGTATCATGAACATCTTGCTGGAGTTTGGGATGATGATGACCCTCACCCGGTTGGGAGGGAGCAGGAGGAAGTGCCGGTGGTCCTCGTGGAGGCCGAGGATGGTGGTTGTATGGACATGGGAAACAACAGGTGGTGGACCAAATGGTTGGGAGCAGGAAGCACACCTAAGGAAAAGGAGAACACCAAGCCCGACAACAACGAGGAGAGTGATAGCAGCACGAGCAGCAACGGGACAGCGAGCACGGTTGGACCCGAAGCTTGGTCGCAAAAGCGTGGTCCCAAGCACGCATGTGGGCTATGCTGCAGACCGTTGAGGGCCAAGGAGGGAGCAGTGAGGTGCAGCCAGGGGCACTGGATGCACTTGAAGTGTGCTGGGGTCACTGTCTCCCAGGCGAAGAAGGTGTTCCGCAGCAACAGGGTGTTCCAGTGTAGGTGCAGAAAGGCAAGGCCAGCCAAATGGTTGCGGGAGGAAAGAGAGAGGCACAAGCAGAGGAGGAGAGAACAACGCAGCAAAGCGAGGAAGGCAGGGGTGGCGCTGGAGGAACAACCCCCCAAGCCACAAGCACAGGCCGAACCACAGCAAAGTGACTCCGAGAGACCAGAAGTGGTTGGAGTGGATGGCCATCGCATTGTTCTCGGGAGAAGAGTAGCACTAACAGGCATGAAGAAAAAGATGGAATTGGAGGGGAAGACAGGTGAGGTTGAAAGCATCATCGAGGAACAAGGAAAAGTAAGACTCCGAATGGACTGTGGCAGAAGGGTATTGGTGTCATTGGATAGGGTCAGGGTGCAAGAGGTGGAGCACATGGGAGGGGCCGAGGACTCAAAAGCTGCCCAACAACAACAACACGGGGAAGAAACAAAAGGACGCGGGGTGGCGGGAGACAATGAACCGCCTGGAAGAAAGGAGGAAAGGAGTGAAGAAGGAGAGATGGGAGGGCAGGAAGAAACATTTGAACTATGGAATGGGGTGAGGCTAGTAGGGATGAGACAACCGGAGTTGGAGGGCCACAAGGGGGTGTTGGAGGAGATCTACAAGGACAAAGTGCAAGTGTTGTTAGTGGGAGGGATGCGCCGAGTAAAAGTGGACAAGAAGAAGGTGGTCCCGGAGGTAGTTGAGCCCGTTGAGGTGCTGCCCCCGGGTTTTGAAGGATGGAGCTTTCTTGAACAGATTGGAGTGGGGAGTGCACCCACCATGGATGAAGTGAAGGCCGCATACAAAAAGTGGGTGTTGCGGTTACATCCGGACAAGAACATGAACAACATTGCCAAAGCCACCCACCTGTTCAAAAGGTTGACCTCCGGCTACGAGGGATGGAAAAGTGCGCCCGGGGTGACACCGCCAAGGCCGGCGGAGGAACCACCCAACTACCAGTTCAACCCCACATACTTTCGATCCAATTTCTGCAACAGCACAAGTTCGGCGGGGCAAACAGCCCCGGAGGAAGCGCCACCAAGTGCCAAAAACCCAGAAACGGAGGGCGATGGAGAGGGTTTTTGGTCTTTCTTGTGGGGAAGCAAAAGGCCCGGTCGTTCCGAACATGCGAGTGGAATGGGGGCTAGCCACGGTGAGGGTACACCGAAGGGCGCACCGCCACCGGGGTCGGGAACGCAACGGACCCGTCGCCTCTTGTTCCATGAGAAGTTCCGGTGGCACACGCACCACGTCCGCGCCATCCAAGCGGACCGGATCCTCGCTGAGAAAAGGAGGAGAGGGTGGTTCTCCGACTACCCCGAGGCAGGAAGCAACATGTACTTATTGGCACCAGACCAGGTGTACAAAGTGCGAGTGCTAGCCTCAACGGTATGGGTGCCGGAGGTGAGACGTTGGGAGCCGGAGGTGTTCATCATCGGGGAGGGCATCAACTTCACAGTGGAGGATACAACCAGGTTGATGCAAAACTTGCACAGGGCAAACGTGATTGCCGAGCAAGTAGGCATCCGGCTGTACAAGGAGTAGAAGATGGAAGCCAAGTGAGAAGCGGACAAGCCCCACCCGCGGGTGACAAGAGGGCGTGGAAGCGCACGGTCGCACAGTTCCGACGGCGTCAAGGTGACGGGGTGCAACTTGTTCAGCGCAGTGCCGAGCACAAAGGCGCGACCCGGAACGCACCATGGCATGGCCTAGGCCTTGAAGCAAGAGGGACTGAGACCGGGCGCCAAGCGACCCAGGAACCCAAGGGAAGGGCAACCCGGCGCCGGGAGGAGAAGGAAGAACAATGAAAGCAAAATGCCTGATGGAAAGGAGAGTCTCACACCATCAACATGGCTCTGCTGGGGAGGAGAAGATCCTCCAGCCACCGAGACTCACACTGGGGAGCCGCGGCCGCCAGTGATACAGCAACAAGGCACAACGATGTGGTCTGAGGTACGGCCGTGGACGGGCCTCTGGACCCATGCCCAATGGAGACGGCGCCGCAGTCTCCATTGGATGCGCCCCGGCTACCACAACGCGCAGCGAGCTTTCTCGCCGGCGGAGTAGGGGGCAAGGCCCCGGCTACCACAACGCGCAGCGAGCTTTCTCGCCGGCGGAGTAGGGGGCAAGGCCAAACAACAGGCAGGGGGAAGGCAACCCCCGCACTTTTTTAGCCAGGGTGGTGACCAACACCGACCAAAACAAAACAATGAAGTCTACACGTGCACCGAGTTCTTCTCGGGGGGTCCAATGGGGCCTCAGCGAGATGCCCGATGTGGCAACGCAAGCCCACCGGGGGCCGCGCTCTCAAGGGAGTGACCACGGCAGTAAGTCCCAGCGTGCTGGCACTGAGAAGCGAGCAGGGGAGAGACTCCTTCCCTCGCGTAGCGACTCAACCAGAAAAGGGACGCACCACGTCGTCAAGCGCCCGGACCAAGCCGGGAGAAGGGGGCCAGCAAGGGGCCCTACGCACCTCCACCCAACACGGGACACCACCGTCAACCCAACAACAACTCGCTCCTATGTTGAGGTGGTCCGGGGAGTCGCGCAACGAAGTGGGCGGCCAGCGACGGTAAGAGGCCCACCCCACGTCACCCGCTACATCCTACTCCCCCGTGCACCCACGCATCCCCCACAACCCCCGTCCGCGCAGCAAAGGCATGAAGGAGAGGGTAGGGGGTTTGTGTTGCGCTCGCCAAAGGATGGACTGAGCGCGGGAACTTGGAGGAGAAAGGTTGTTATGTGCCCCCGTCGGGGAAACGACCCCGCAAGTGGCCATCCCAGGGCCCACCAGCCGCCGTTGGGGAGAGGTACCTCACCGCCGGCTTGGGATGGCCGCTTGGACGCACCTGGCCAACGGCGAAGGCATTTGCCTTCCTCTGCGTGGACTCGACGCAGAGAAGTGAAAAAGGGCAAGTCCGGGGGCTCCGTTGGCACAACCGACCAAGGGAAAGGGAAGGGAAGGAGTGTGGTGAGGCCGATGGGCACGGTGGCCTACAGAGGGAAAGGCCAAGGGAAGGGAAAGGGGAGGGGAGAGGGAAGGTTAGGGCAAGGAGGAAGAGGAAGGTTAAAGGGTGGTGAGAAGCCGATGGGCACCACCGCCTATGGAGGGAAAGGGTCCAAGGGAAGGGCAGCGAATGGCGATCGGCCAGTAGGCGCCGCCAGCTGCAGACGAGATCATCACACCATGGCGTCATGCCAAAACCCCCCCCCCCGAGTGGATGGCCATCGCATTGTTCTCGGGGGAAGAGTAGCACTAACAGGCATGAAGAAAAAGATGGAATTGGAGGGGAAGACAGGTGAGGTTGAAAGCATCATCGAGGAACAAGGAAAAGTAAGACTCCGAATGGACTGTGGCAGAAGGGTTTTGGTGTCATTGGATAGGGTCAGGGTGCAAGAGGTGGAGCACATGGGAGGCGCCGAGGACTCAAAAGCTGCCCAACAACAACAGCACGGGGAAGAAACAAAAGGACGCGGGGTGGCGGGAGACAATGAACCGCACGGAAGAAAGGAGGAAAGGAGTGAAGAAGGAGAGATGGGAGGGCAGGAAGAAACATTTGAACCATGGAATGGGGTGAGGCTAGTAGGGATGAGACAACCGGAGTTGGAGGGCCACAAGGGGGTGTTGGAGGAGATCTACAAGGACAAAGTGCAAGTGTTGTTAGTGGGAGGGATGCGCCGAGTAAAAGTGGACAAGAAGAAGGTGGTTCCGGAGGTAGTTGAGCCCGTTGAGGTGCTGCCCCCGGGTTTTGAAGGATGGAGCTTTCTTGAACAGATTGGAGTGGGTAGTGCACCCACCATGGATGAAGTGAAGGCCGCATACAAAAAGTGGGTGTTGCGGTTACATCCAGACAAGAACATGAACAACATTGCCAAAGCCACCCACCTGTTCAAAAGGTTGACCTCCGGCTACGAGGGATGGAAAAGTGCGCCCGGGGTGACACCGCCAAGGCCGGCGGAAGAACCACCCAACTACCAGTTCAACCCCACATACTTTCGATCCAATTTCTGCAACAGCACAAGTTCGGCGGGGCAAACAGCCCCGGAGGAAGCGCCACCAAGTGCCAAAAACCCAGAAACGGAGGGCGATGGAGAGGGTTTTTGGTCTTTCTTGTGGGGAAGCAAAAGGCCCGGTCGTTCCGAACATGCGAGTGGAATGGGGGCTAGCCACGGTGAGGGTACACCGAAGGGCGCACCGCCACCGGGGTCGGGAACGCAACGGACCCGTCGCCTCTTGTTCCATGAGAAGTTCCGGTGGCACACGCACCACGTCCGCGCCATCCAAGCGGACCGGATCCTCGCTGAGAAAAGGAGGAGAGGGTGGTTCTCCGACTACCCCGAGGCAGGAAGCAACATGTACTTATTGGCACCAGACCAGGTGTACAAAGTGCGAGTGCTAGCCTCAACGGTATGGGTGCCGGAGGTGAGACGTTGGGAGCCGGAGGTGTTCATCATCGGGGAGGGCATCAACTTCACAGTGGAGGACACAACCAGGTTGATGCAAAACCTGCACAGGGCAAACGTGATTGCCGAGCAAGTAGGCATCCGGGTGTACAAGGAGTAGAAGATGGAAGCCAAGTGAGAAGCGGACAAGCCCCACCCGCGGGTGACAAGAGGGCGTGGAAGCGCACGGTCGCACAGTTCCGACGGCGTCAAGGTGACGGGGTGCAGCTTGTTCAGCGCAGTGCCGAGCACAAAGGCGCGACCCGGAACGCACCATGGCATGGCCTAGGCCTTGAAGCAAGAGGGACTGAGACTGGGCGCCAAGCGACCCAGGAACCCAAGGGACGGGCAACCCGGCGCCGGGAGAAGAAAGAAGAACAATGAAAGCAAAAAGCCTGATGGAAAGGAGAGTCTCACACCATCAACATGGCTCTGCTGGGGAGGAGAAGATCCTCCAGCCACCGGGACTCACACTGGGGAGCCGCGGCCCCCAGTGATACAGCAACAAGGCACAACGATGTGGTCTGAGGTACGGCCGTGGACGGGCCTCTGGACCCATGCCCAATGGAGACGGCGCCGCAGTCTCCATTGGATGCGCCCCGGCTACCACAACGCGCAGCGAGCTTTCTCGCCGGCGGAGTAGGGGGCAAGGCCAAACAACAGGCAGGGGGAAGGCAACCCCCGCACTTTTTTAGCCAGGGTGGTGACCAACACCGACCGCAACATAACAATGAAGTCAACACATGCACCGAGTTCTTCTCGGGGGGTCCGATGGGGCCTCTGCGAGATGCCCGATGTGGCAACGCAAGCCCACCGGGGGCCGCACTCTCAAGGGAGTGACCACGGCAGTAAGTCCCAGCGTGCTGGCACTGAGAAGCGAGCAGGGGAGAGACTCCTTCCCTCGCGTAGCAACTCAACCAGAAAAGGGACGCACCACGTCGTCAAGCGCCCGGACCAGGCCGGGAGAAGGGGGCCAGCAAGGGGCCCTACGCACCTCCACCCAACACGGGACACCACCGTCAACCTAACAACAACTCGCTCCTATGCTGAGGTGGTCCGGGGAGTCGCGCAACGAAGTGGGCGGCCAGCGACGGTAAGAGGCCCACCCCACGTCTCCCGCTACATCCTACTCCCCCGTGCACCCACGCACATCCCACAACCCCCGTCCGCGCAGCAAAGGCATGAAGGAGAGGGTAGGGGGTTTGTGTTGCGCTCGCCAAAGGATGGACTGAGCGCGGGAACTTGGAGGAGAAAGGTTGTTATGTGCCCCCGTCGGGGAAACGACCCCGCAAGTGGCCATCCCAGAGCCCACCAGCCGCCGTTGAGGAGAGGTACCTCACCGCCGGCTTGGGATGGCCGCTTGGACGCACCTGGCCAACGGCGAAGGCATTTGCCTTCCTCTGCGTGGACTCGACGCAGAGAAGTGAAACAGGGCAAGCCCGGGGGCTCCGTTGGCACAACCGACCAAGGGAAAGGGAAGGGAAGAAGTGTGGTGAGGCCGATGGGCACGGTGGCCTACAGAGGGAAAGGCCAAGGGAAGGGAAAGGGGAGGGGAGAGGGAAGGTTAGGGCAAGGAGGAAGAGGAAGGTCAAAGGGTGGTGAGAAGCTGATGGGCATCACCGCCTATGGAGGGAAAGGGTCCAAGGGAAGGGCAGCGAATGGCGATCGGCCAGTAGGCGCCGCTAGCTGCAGACGAGATCATCACACCATGGCGTCATGCCAAAACCCCCCCCCGTGCCTAGGAACCGCCTTGCGCATGAACCGCCCCCTGGTACCGCGGTCGAATTCCCGCACCACTTTGTTTAACCACGATATTGGGTTTTTCATCGTTCTGGTGGATGCGGGACAGCTATTCAGCTCCTGACAAGGAAGCAAACAAAAGTCAGTTAAACACAGGGGGCCACTGATAGCACCTCTTTGCAAATTTTGTTATTTCCTTTTTGGTGGACCATCCACAGCCCACTAGGAAACAACAGCAATCATCTAGAGCCCACCACGAAATAACAGCAATCATCGAGAGCCCACCAAGAAAATAACAGTAATCATCCAGAGCCCACCAAGAAATAACAGCAATCATCGAGAGCCCACCAGGAAATAACAGTAATCATCCAGAGCCCAACGGGAAATAACAGTAATCATGCAGAACCCACCATGAAAATAACAGTAATCATGCAGAGCCCACCGGGAATTAACAGTAATCATCCACAGCCCACCGGGAAATAACAGTAATCATCCACAGCCCACCAGGAAATAACAGTAATTATCGAGAGCCCACCAGGAAATCGAAGTAATCATCGAGAGCCCACCAAGAAATAAAAGTAATCATCCAGCGCCCACCAGGCAATAACAATAATCATCCAATAACAATAATCATCCAGAGCCCACCAGGAAATAACAGTAACCATCCAGAGCCTGTCAAGAAACAACAGTAACCATCCAAAGCCTACCAAGAAATAACAATAATCATCCAGAGCCTACCAAGAAATAACAGCAACCATGCAAAGCCCACTGGAAGTAACAGCAACCATCTAGAGCCCACCACGAAATAACAGCAATCATCGAGAGCCCACCAAGAAAATAACAGTAATCATCCAGAGCCCACCAGGAAATAACTGTAATCATCGAGAGCCCACCAAGAAATAACAGTAATCATCCAGAGCCCACCGGGAAATAACAGTAATCATCCAGAGCCCACCAGGAAATAACAGTAATCATGCAGAGCCCACCGGGAATTAACAGTAATCATCCACAGCCCGCCAGGAAATAACAGTAATCATCGAGAGCCCACCAAGAAATAGACGTAATCATCGAGAGCCCACCAAGAAATAAAAGTAATGATCCAGAGCCCATCAGGCTATAACAATAATCATCGAATAACAATAATCATCCAGAGCCCACCAGGAAATAACAGTAACCATCCAGAGCCTGCCAAGAAACAACAGTAACCATCGAAAGGCTACCAAGAAATAACAGCAATCATCCAGAGCCTACCAAGAAATAACAGCAACCATGCAAAGCCCACTGGGAAGTAACAGCAACCATCTAGAGCCCACCAGGAAATAGCAGCAACCATCCAAAGCCCACCAAGAACCAACGATAATCATCCAGAGCCCACCAGGGTATAACAGTAATCATCCAAAGCCCACCAAGAAATAACAGTAATCATCCAAAGCCCACGAAGAAATAACAGCAATCATCCAGAGCCCACCAGGAAATAACAGCAACCATCCAAAGCCCACCAAGAACTAACAGTAATCATCTAGAGCCCATCAGTAAATAACAGCAACCATGCAGACCCCACCAAGAAATAACAGCAAACATCCAGAGCCCACCGGGAAATAACAGTAATCATCCAGAGCACACCAGGAAATAACAACTACACATCCAATGGCTGCACAAATGCCTGCCGAACGAAA
Source organism: Eutreptiella sp. 'Long Island Sound 2002' (assembly GCA_964036045.1). Taxonomy (NCBI): domain Eukaryota; phylum Euglenozoa; class Euglenophyceae; order Eutreptiales; family Eutreptiaceae; genus Eutreptiella; species Eutreptiella sp. 'Long Island Sound 2002'. Next base: position 23,532,183 of record OZ038381.1, on the reverse strand, counting down.
AAAATTGGTTAGGACATCCTGTTTTATTTTTCAAACCTTGTGTCACAAGTGAATACCGGAGAAAGCAGATACCCGAATTATAGAAGTACTGCATTTCCAAATGATAAGTCACTGGTTCAATTCCCGGGATGCCCACTGTTTGGAAAATGGTACCGCATTTTTCCATGGTATTTAAGAATAGTACCGCATTTTTCCATGGTTTTTCTAAGATTTTGTACCAAAATTTCACCACACCAAATTCTGTCCGTACCAAAATTTTCCCTCCCCGGTGGGCCAACAATGTGCTTTTTAAATTGTGCCCGTCTAAAAGAAGAGAGGCAACTCATGGCATGCTGATTTGCCTTGACAGCTCATACGAGATCCACTGTACCTTTTGTGGGTTGTGCTTGCTAAGAATAACTGAGCCAGGGCCTCAACGCAGCCGGGAACTGTCAGCGTGCTTTGTCCTGTGGCGTTCAACCAGTCAGTTCTTCGGGACCTGAGCTTCAAATGTACCCATAGTCTGAAGAAAAGTCAACAGGCAGAAGTTTCAAAACGGCGCATGAAAAGCTCATTTGCTGACATCGCCTCACAGAGGTTGACAGTTCGAGTTCTTCAGGGTTCCTGCTTCAAGAATACGTGTACTCTGAAGTGAAAACAAGCTCCGGAATTAAATCCAGCGCTTTCTCAGGGTTGGACAGCTTTTTTCACGCATCTTGCGTCACACTGGAGGTTTTTGTTCCCGGCGGTGCGGATCGCAATGGTGTGCGTGCAGTGGTTCCATGGGCGGGACGTTCACTCTGTTACATCCACTAATCTCCCGGTTTAATTGAACGGCTTGACTGCGGTTGAACAAAGCAGGATCTAAATGGGTTCCGAGGGATAATTCTGGGGCCATTAATATCTGTTGAATCCAGAAAGCTGCGAATGCCGTTGCGACTTCTTATTTTGCTGGTTGTTTGGGGCTGCAGCCTTGCACTGGGGCATGAGCCCTCCTCGTACCGAACCCCCGAGGAGATGGATTTGGTCGATGCCGCCGGTGAGTTCCCCCATGTTGCCAGGGCTGAATTGGAGAGAGGAATGCGCCCCCTCCAGACCGCCGCAGACCGTGCCGCGTACAGCAAGGGCTTCCGAGAAGGCTGGAAGGACGGATGTGTGATGGCGAGACAAGTCGGACCAGAAGCCCCTGTGCAAATGGCCCCCACACACGATTTAGGAACCTCAGCCGGCAAGGTCCAAGGGCCGTCACAAGTGCCGACATACTATGACAGAGGGTTTAAGGCTGGATTTGACAAAGGGTTTGCGTACTGCAAGGTCAAATAGGCGGACCCGACCCTCCGATTCAGAGGACCCTCGGACGCGATTTGGACAGTCAGCTAATGGAAACGAAAGCTTCTCCGGCCCTGTCATCGTACTATGACAAAGGGTATCCGTCTGGATATGACAAAGGGTTTGCGTACTGCAGCCGCAACCGGGAAGTTCCAGTGGGTCGCTTTCCGTCGTGGCGGAGAGCGCCCCGATCTCTCTCCCACCATCCTGCAGCATGAGGTGCTCCTTCTGCTGTATCTTGGGGAGCATTTTCCACGTGCCGCTCCTTGTTGGAACGTGTTGCTCCTGCTGCAATCCCTCGCTCCCTCCCTCACCCATTACACCGTAGCTTCATTGTGCAAATGCCAAGTGCGCACCTCCCGCAGCGGACCGCTTGGTTTGGCCAAGTTGACCGCCTTCGGTACATACTCCACTTTGCGCAAAGCGTATCAATGGTGTTCTCCAGGTGGCTTGTACATGCAGTGCGCTGTTACAAAACCGATCTCTTGCCTACAAACGGTGCATTGCATGGACAATGATAGGCCAACTGTCTGTTCAGTGTGTTCAAAGCGGATTAATGGTGTTCTCCAGGTGGCTTGTACATGCAGTGCGCCGTTACAAAACCGATCTCTTGCCTGCAAACGGTGCATTGCATGGACAATGATAGGCCAACTGTCTGTTCAGTGTGTTCAAAGCGGATTAATGGTGTTCTCCAGGTGGCTTGTACATGCAGTGCGCCGTTACAAAACCGATCTCTTGCCTGCAAACGGGGCATTGCATGGACAATGATAAGCCAACTGTCTGTTCAGTATGTTCAAAGCGGATCAATGGTGTTCTCCAGGTGGCTTGTACATGCAGTGTGCTGTTACAGAACCGATATCTTGCCTACAAACGGTGTATTGCATGGACAATGATAAGCCAACCGTCTGTTCCGCGTTCAGTGCCCCGCCTGCTCCATGTGTGATGGGGTGCACTATGTATGTGCTTGTGGTTATGCCTTGCTCCTCTTTGGGCTGGCACCAAGGGTACAAGGGTAAGTAGCCGCTTGATCATCCAAGTTGTGGCTTACAACTCTATGGAGTTGCTGACCCTGTCCAAGATTTGTCCGTGCCCGTTGCGCAGTCCGAGCCATAAGGGTTGCAAAGCCTTTCTCCAAACGTCAGCCAAATTGCCTGGAATGCAGACACACACATTGACACAAGACAGATGCAAGGCATTCATGCAAACCACAGCCAGGCTACAGCGGCAAAGACACCCCCCCCCCAACAATTGGTTGGAGATCTACGGGGGAGGGGGGGTTAGGGGGTGAAAAATTTTGATTTGGACAAATTTTGAAGCCCTCCCGGGTACCAAATTTTTCCTTCAATCTTAAGGATTCTCTGTGCCATGCTGTGTACATCAAACACGGGCTGCAGGGAGGGTTTTCTGTGTGCTGCATGCAGTGCGAATGCGTATCCCCCCCCCCTCCATGCCTGACTGTGGAGTGCATTACCTCTGGTTTGCATTTGTCTGTTTTTAATTAAGTCACACCCCCCCCCCCCGTGCGTGGACTCGACGCAGAGAAGTGAAACAGGGTAAGTCCGGGGGCTCCGTTGGCACAACCGACCAAGGGAAAGGGAAGGGAAGGAGTGTGGTGAGGCCGATGGGCACGGTGGCCTACAGAGGGAAAGGCCAAGGGAAGGGAAAGGGGAGGGGAGAGGGAAGGTTAGGGCAAGGAGGAAGAGGAAGGTCAAAGGGTGGTGAGAAGCTGATGGGCACCACCGCCTATGGAGGGAAAGGGTCCAAGGGAAGGGCAGCGAATGGCGATCGGCCAGTAGGCGCCGCCAGCTGCAGACGAGATCATCACACCATGGCGTCATGCCAAAACCCCCCCCCGTGCCTAGGAACCGCCTTGCGCAAGAACCGCCCCCTGGTACCGCGGTCGAATTCCCACACCACTTTGTTTAACCACGATATTGGGTTTTTCATGGTTCTGGTGGATGCGGGACAGCTATTCAGCTCCTGACAAGGAAGCAAACAAAAGTCAGTTAAACACAGGGGGCCACTGATAGCACCTCTTTGCAAATTTTGTTATTTCCTTTTTGGTGGACCATCCACAGCCCACTAGGAAACAACAGCAATCATCTAGAGCCCACCACGAAATAACAGCAATCATCGAGAGCCCACCAAGAAAATGACAGTAATCATCCAGAGCCCACCAGGAAATAACAGTAATTATCGAGAGCCCACCAGGAAATCGAAGTAATCATTGAGAGCCCACCAAGAAATAAAAGTAATCATCCAGCGCCCACCAGGCAATAACAATAATCATCCAATAACAATAATCATCCAGAGCCCACCAGGAAATAACAGTAACCATCCAGAGCCTGCCAAGAAACAACAATAACCATCCAAAGCCTACCAAGAAATAACAATAATCATCCAGAGCCTACCAAGAAATAACAGCAACCATGCAAAGCCCACTGGAAGTAACAGCAACCATCTAGAGCCCACCAGGAAATAACAGCAATCATCGAGAGCCCACCAAGAAAATAACAGTAATCATCAAGAGCCCACCAGGAAATAACAGGAATCATCCATAGCCCAGCAGGAAATAACAGTCATCTTCCGGAGCCCACCAAGAAATAACAATAATCATCTAGAGCCCACCAAGAAATAATAGTAATCATCCAGAGCCCACCATGAAATAGCAGTTTTCATCTAGAGCCCACCAAGAAAGTAACAGCAATCATCCAGAGCCCACAAGGAAATAACAATATTCATCCAGAGCCCACCAGGAAATAACAGCAATCATCCCAGAGCCCACTAGGCAATAACAATAATCATCCGGAGCCCACCAAGAAATAACAGTAATCATCCAGAGCCCGCCAGGAAATAACATTAATCATCCAGAGCCCACCAAGAAATAACATTAATCATCCAGAGCCCACCAAGAAAATAACAGTAATCATCCAAAGCCCACCAAGATATAACAGCAATCATCCAAAGCCCAGCAGGAAATAACAGTAACCATCCAGAGCCCACCATGCAATAACAGTACTCATCCAGAGCCCGCCAGGAAATGAGAGTAATCACCCAAAGCCCACCAAGAAATAACAGCAATCATCAAGAGCCCACCAGCAAATAACAGGAATCATCCATAGCCTACCAAGAAATAATAGTCATCTTCCGGAGCCCACCAAGAAATAACAGCAATCATCTAGAGCCCACCAGGAAATAACAGTAATCATCCAGGGCCCACCAGGAAATAACAGTAATCATGCAGAACCCACCATGCAATAACAGTAATCATCCAGACCCCACCAAAAAATAACAGTAATCATCCAAAGCCCACCCAGAAAGTAACAGCAATCATCCAGTGCCCACAAGGAAATAACAGCAATCATCCACATCCCACAAGGAAATAACAGTAATCATCCAGAGCCCACCGGGAAACAACAATATTCATCCAGAGCCCACCGGGAACCAACAGTATTCTTCCAGAGCCCACCGGCAAACAACAATATTCATCCAGAGCCCCACGGGGAAACAACAATAATCATTCAGAGCCCAGCGGGAAACATCAATAATCATCCAAAGCCCACCGGGAAACAACAGTAATCCTCACTAGGCGTCGTTTCCCCGACGGGGGCACATAACAACCTTTCTCCTCCAAGTTCCCGCACTCAGTCCTTCCTTTGGCGAGCGCAACACAAACCCCCTACCCTCTCCTTATGCCTTTGCTGCGCGGATGGGGGTTGTGGGATGTGCGTGGGTGCGTGGGGTAGTAGGATGTAGCGGGTGACTTGGGGTGGGCCGATTGCCGTCGTTGGCCGCCCACTTCGTTGCGCGACTCCCCGGACCACCTCAACATAGGAGCGAGTTGTTGTTGGGTTGACGGTGGTGTCCCGTGTTGGGTGGAGGTGCGTAGGGCCCCTTGCTGGCCCCCTTATCCCGGCTTGGTCCGGGCGCTTGACGACGTGGTGCGTCCCTTTTCTGGTTGAGTTGCTACGCGAGGGAAGAAGTCTCTCCCGTGCTCGCTTCTCAGTGCCAGCACGCTGGGACTGCGGCGCTGGTGTTGGGCCTTCTCCGGCCGCGGGTGATGGATTTGACACTCCCGGTGCACGGCTCTGATGGATGATTCATCGGGTTGCATTGCTTCGCAATGCCATCGGCTGGCGACCTGAAGCACAGAGAGCTACCTGCTGAATTCAAGCATATCACTTGGCAGAGGAAGAGACAGCAATCGCGATGGCTTCAGTAATGGCGAATGAACCAGATTGACACGGTCTACCCGTATCGTTGTTGGTCACCTGATGCGGTGAGCACTGGGTGCACTCCGGGATGCAATGCTGGCATGGGGATGGCTGTCACGGCTGCACAGACCTACTATGGCGCCGATCCAGAGTCAGAGTGGCCTGGGATGGTCCGCGATACCTGGGCTACAGCCCTCCTGTCAAGAGGACTGGTCGGTGTTCTTAGCCATGGTGTGCACACACGCCAGACCCTGGAGTAGAGCTGCTTGGGACTGTAGGTCAAACGGCCAGGCATGTCCGTGGCAAGGCTGCATACAGACATGGGACCGATAGCTAACAAGTAGACTGATCGAAACGTGCAAAGGACTCTGCAAAGAGGGTTCAAAGTGCCTGAAGCTGCGGCAGGCGACCGGTGGTGGATGCTTCCCTGACACAGAGGATTGCGATGCGGCCCCGGACCGTGAAGTGGCTGGCGAGACCATCCGTGGCTCTCGCACAGGCATTGGCGGTCGTGGGGCCCTTCCCGGCTTTTGGACAAGCGACCTCGGGTCTGGCCTGCGGCTGGCTGCAGAGCCCCACTCTCTGGTGGGATCGATTCGCAGTGGCATTCTGGCAGAGGCACTCCGCCTGTCTGGACCTGGGGGCATGCATTTGGTCGCTGTGACCTATGCCCCAACGGAGAAGAGGCTTCATTGGCTGGGATTCTGGATGGCTTCCGGGCTTGGCTTTGCTCTTTGGTGCTCTGCTGTCCCGCCCGGAGCTGTAACCCATGTCACGGAGCATCATCCTTCGAGAGGGCAAATGTGGCAAGGCAGAATGGCCCTGTGGGTGTCCGGTGTGCCCCTGTGTGGTGCACCGGATGCATGTGCCTACCAACCGCGCCGGGTGCAATCAGTGGGAGAGCTAGTGGTGTGCAGGCCCTCCAGGTCTCTCATCCCGGCTCTCGGTACCCCGGTTGGTGCACAGTGATGCAAAGGTGTCAAGAGTGGCTTGGCAAGGCAGGGACATCCCCTGCCCGTCTTGAAACACGGACCAAGGAGTCTATCGGAGGCCGCAGGCAATGCTGTGCGTGTAGTCAAAGCTGGTACGGAGCAACTGGTGGCGGGGCCCGCTGTGCCGCCGCCTTGGCCGGGTTTGGCCTCCGCGACCCGACCCAGGCGTGGCATGCAGCAGTGGCCGCAGCTGCCGATTCTCCCGAACGTTGCCTGGTTAAAGCGAACGGACCACTTTCTCCGCGGTGCTACTGTGTTTCACCGCGCCTTTGGGGACTCTGAAGAGCGTGTGGCCATGCCTCTGGGGACTCTGCGCCGCGGTGCTGCCTCTTGGATCCATGCGGGATCTATGGTGCTGCGTGCCGCATGTTTCTCCATGGCGTGCAATGGCAAACCGATCTGATGCAAGAGCTGCCGAGCCTGAATCCAATGGACACTGGTTCTGAGTGCGAGGTGTCCTCCATGGGACCCGAAAGATGGTGAACTATACCTGGCTACGGCGAAGCCGTGGGAAACTGCGGTGGAGGCCGGTCGCAATCCTGACGTGCAAATCGTGTTGTCTGAGCGGGGCATAGGGGTGAAAGGCCAATCGAACCATCTAGTAGCTGGTTTCCGCCCAAGTTTCCCTCAGGATAGGTGGGGCTGGGAGTGTGTCCGAACTCGTCGATCGTGATGCGGCTTTTGTCCGGTAAAGCAATGCATGAGAGGCATTCTGGGGAGTCTATCAGTCCTCAACCTATTCTCAAACTGTGAATGGGCAAGCATCGGAGGCACACTTCTCTGCATCCGGCGTCTGTGTGTGGCGCGTCAAAGGCCATCCCTGGCCGACGGCGTGCCCAACGCAGTCCGCTGTGCCTGAGTGTGTTTGAGAGATGGTGGCAGCCTTCTGGCCTCAGCGGGGTGGGGCATTCTGCCCGGGCATCCGCTGAGGCCGCTGGGGCCCAACCCGGAACAGTGTGCAGCCCCATGTGGGCCATTACTGGTAAGCAGTGCTGGCGATGCGGGATGATCCGAGAGCGCGGTTGCAGGGTTCAAGTGCTGGCTCATACATAGAATCCACAAAGGATGTTGTCCGCTAGAGATAGCAGGGCGGTGGCCATGAAGGTTGGAATCCGCTTAGGAGTGTGTAACAACCCACCTGCCGAAGCGGGCAGCTTCGAAAATGGATGATGCTCAAGCCAGAGGCGTTGTTTGACTTACACCGCGCCGCTGCTGTGGCAGCAGGGCAGGTGCAGCAGTGCGTAGGCGAGACGCAAGGGTTCGCGGTGCTGGCTCCGGGGTGACCCGGAGGGAAGTATCCCTTGGTGCAGATCTTGGTTGCAGTAGCGAGTATTCTTTCTGGTGGCTCATGCAGGCTCTCTCTTGCAGAGGCCTGCTGCTGGCCTGAGTGGTTGAGGACTGGAGTGGAGCAGGCTTCCATACCAACAGCCGTTGAATATGGGTCAGTCGATTGTAAGCCAGATGGCAATGCTCACGGATACGGCAAAGGCTGCAAAGTTCGGGGCCTCTGGCTCCGGGTCGCCCGTCCCGCGGCTGGCGCCGTGCTGGTCCCCCACTGGGTGCCATGGGGTGCGCGGCGCTGTGCCCTTCGGGTGAAGCTCGGTGCCAGGGCTCTGCCTTGCAGGAGTGGCGAACAGGCAGACGAATCTAATATTCCGACACGCTGGTACCAGGGTCTTGGCTGATGATACTCAGAACGCTTTCTCGGAGAGATTGCTGGGAAGGGCCAGTGGCAACGCTGGTGTTCTCAAGTCCGGTGCTGCGGGGCCGCGTCTCGGTGGCGCCCCTGTGGAGTTGTCTTTTCCATCTGACAGCTGGAGTGTGTGGGCTATCCACTGACATGCTGCATGGCGACATAGCTCTCTGCTTGGCAAGATGGTGCTGCATTGGTACCATTGGACTTACGCGTGCCCTGCTCTGAGGGTTTGGCCTCGGCCGACCCGGAATGCGCCATGCCTTTGGTGGCCACCGACTCCATGGAACGCCCTGCGAAGTTGTGCAACAAAGCGTGAACCCTTGGTGACCAAACCGGGACAAGCCCCCATCTGGGGGCTCTGATCCGATTGGAATGGCTCCGTACCGAATCACCGCAGCTGGTCTCTTCGGCTAGACGCCGCTGGTCAACAGTGCAAATGCAGCTAAGGGAAATCGGCAAACTGGTTGTGTACCTTCGGAAGATGCGGTGGCTCCAAGGGCCAGGGTGTCAGGCCTGCCCGTCGGGATTGCACGGAACCCTCCGGGGCTTGGTTGTCCTGTGCCAGGGCTGGCTTCCCAGCCGTCCTCTGGCCGTGGGCGTCCAGGCCCCACCTCAGCCGAAGGCCGCTTCTCCAGCGGGCGTGATCCTTGTGCCTCGGAACGGCCAAGCACGCCCCGCCGCGGCTCTTGGGTGGAGGCACGGAGCTTTGGGTGTGCAAAGAAGAGAGGCTGTGCCTTCGGGTGCGGCCTGGCTTCAGTTCCCGTGGGCGGGGAGATGGCCGACCTGAGACGTCGGCCCCATCCGTGGCACCCACGTGTGGTCTACTCGGAACTGTGTACTACGCAGGGGAATCTGACTGTTTAATTGAAACACAGCTTTGCGATGGGACCTGCTGGCTGGTTCCGCGAGGTGACTTCTGCCCAGTGCTCTGATTGTCAATGCAAAGAGATTTAGCCAAGCGCGGGTAAACGGCGGGAGTAACTATGACTCTCTTAAGGTAGCCAAATGCCTCGTCGACTGATTATTGACGCGCATGAATGGATCAACGAGATTCCTGCTGTCCCTAGATGCTGGCTGGTGAACCAACCGCCAAGGGAACGGGCTTGGGTGTTCCAGCGGGGAAAGAAGACCCTGTTGAGTTTGACTCTAGTCTGACAGAGTGCAGCAGCATGGAGGGTGTAGCACAGGTGGGAAGTGCGCGCCAACTCATGGCATTGATCATGGCCTTCGCGGCCATCTCGACTGTCGGCTCTTCCGTCCTTCTGGATGATGAGGCTCCGCGCTGCTACGCGCAAGCTTGCAATGAAATACCACTACCTCCACAGCCGCTTTACTAATCGGATGATTCGGGTACGGCAGCCGCTGGCACCTCTTGGTGCCCGACCTAGAGGCACGTCCCTTGCGTCGTGCCTCACGGCCTCACCGCTTCGTGTGCCAAGCACAGTTCCGGGCCCTCGGGCCCGTGTGCGACCCAGGTGCTTTGTTCGCCGCAGCTTCGGGACACTGCTCAGATGGGGAGTTTGGCTGGGGCGGCACACCTGTTACAGGACAACGCAGGTGTCCCGAAGCACTGCTCAGGCGGGACGGAAACCCCTCACAGAGGAGCAGGTCAAAGGCACTGCTGATGCAGTCACTTTCAGTAAGAGTCCACAATGTGCAAGCGTGGCCTTGCGATCCTTTGGTCAAGCACGCGAGTTCCGGATATTGAAGCCAGAGGTGTCAGAAAAATTACCACAGGGATAACTGGCTTGTGGCAGCCAAGCGTTCGAAGCGACGTTGCTTTTTGATCCTTCGATGTCGGCTCTTCCTAGCTTCTCACCTGCAGCCGAGTAGAAGAGTTGGATTGTTCACCCACCAACAGGGAACGTGAGCTGGGTTTAGACCGTCGTGAGACAGGTTGGTTTTACCCTCCTGCAACGGCCGCTATTCTGTCTTCAGAACTCCCGATGAGCACGGTTTGCTTCTCGACGGCGATCCTTCGCGATTGCCTCACACTTGTGATGATTGGGTTTGACGACGGCAGCGCGTGGTAGTACGAGAGGAACCCTCGTGCCATGCCTCTGGTTTCTGTGGTCGGCTGAGCGGCCGGGGCTTGCTAGTCTACACATGGCGGATATTGGCTGAAAGCATCTAAGTCTGAACCGGGCACCCGGCGTCTCGAATGCCGTGAAGAGGCCTGGGCTTCAGTCTCTGGTGACGTCCTTCGAAGGGCCCACGGAGGCCTCGCCGCGGCACAGCGAGAGCAGCGCACGCCTCCGGTCGGAGGAGGCAAGATGACGTGATTGGACAATCGCATGGCTTTCTATGGTTTTGGATCCGAGGCATCGCCCTCCAGTCAGCAGTGATGCAGTCGAAACATTCCGCGGCAAGGTTGCATGAGATAGCGTGACGTGGTGGGCTCCGGCCTACCATTGTGCATGCCTCTTTGGACACGGTCCCGCATGCATATCACGTGACTCTCATGGGCTGGTGTACTAAGGCGAGGAAGTTGCTTCACCGGAGATGAATCGTATGAGACTTGTACCGGTCCGAGCCTGTGAGCCGCAGTGGCCCCGCATGCTGTGGGTTCTCTGCCTCTGGTCAAGGGCTGGCACTGGGATCTGCCTCTGGAGCACGTCTCCGCGTGGTGATTCCAGTGCTTGCCCAGTGCAGCCTGTCACCATCCCAGACGGATGTCCTGTGCAGCCTTCATGGATCCCCGTTTCGGCTCGCCCGGCCGAATCGCGCGAGGAAAGCTCCCGTTTCGCGGGGCCCGTTTGTTAATACATGAGGGGAGGCCCCCGGCGGCGTCGCATGGCGCCCCGGCCCCGAGACCGCCGGAGGCGATCCTGGGTCACAGCGTGAGGCAGGCTGCAACCTCCGCTATACAAATCAACCCAGCCCCCACGTGGATAAGACCCGTTCTGGTTGTATCGATCCCGCTGCGGCGCAGCCTCGCGAGGCTGCCCTGCGGCGGGGCAACGGAGATGATGCAGAGGCATTCGATCGTGAGTTGGTACAGCCTTGGCTGTCGGCCATGGGGTGCGCGCCACCTCTGGCCATGGATCCGAGATCGCCCCCCGCCGGAGTCCATCTCCGTCGGGTTCCGAGACGCGGCCCGTGCATGCATATGCACGGGCGCTTGGAGAGCTTCGGTTCTCCGTGGTTTGATGCAGTCACCGGCGGATTGGCTCCTCCATGGGGCGTCCGTCGGAGAGGCGTGGCTCACGGCAAGCCACCGTGGAGAGGCCATCGACACCCCTTCATGGGGTGTCGATGGTCGCTCCTGGGCATGATGCAGTCGAGTGATTCTGGTTGATCCTGCCAGTTGTCATATGCTTCTCTCAAGGACTAAGCCATGCAAGTGTCAGAATACATGGGATTGAGAGTGAATCTGTGAATGGCTCATTACACCGGCGACAATCTGATGACTGTGCACTGGTTGCTTGGGGCCCTCGTGGTCCCCTGTGACATCGGTCCGGATATTCACCTCAACTGGGTGGCTAATACATGGAAGCTCAGAGCTGTGGCCCGTTCAGGGTCACTGGCAGTTGGCCGATATCAAGACCTGCGCCCGTACAGGGCAGCGTGCAAGGGTGATTCAGGCCGTTTTCTGTGATGGCAAAGATGGTTCTACCATGAATGCTCCACAGTGTGAGTCTCTGACCTATCAGCTCTGGTTGGTGGTGTAGTGGACCACCATGGCTATCACGGGTAACGGGAAATCAGGGTTTGATTCCGGAGAGGGAGCCTAAGAAACGGCTACCATTGCCAAGGCGAGCAGCAGGCGCGCAAATTGTCCACTGCCGACACTGGTCTGGCGAGACAGCGACGAGCCATAGCAGCCCTGCTCACCCTGTGTGGTGGGTGGGACTCCGCAATGAATGCTATCCAAACGCAGCAATGAGTATCAACTGGAGGGCAAGTCTGGTGCCAGCAGCTGCGGTAATTCCAGCTCCAAGAGCGTATACAAATGTTGCTGCTGTTGAAAAGCTCGTAGTCAACCCCTGGGCATGGGGCTGCAGGGCGTCCGGCCGCTCTGCTGGGGCTGTCTCCCGGCCGTCAGGCCGGGTGGCGGCCTCCGTGGATGCGCTGCTGGATTCAAACCCCCTGCAGATGGTCCCCGTGCCCGCTTTGCATGGGTTCGGACCGCTCCGGCAAGAAGCCTCCTTCAGTGGTGGCTGATGCGGTCATGCCTCTGACATGGGCGCGGGTCACTTGCGACCCGACCTCGGAGCCGTCCATGGATGCCACTGTGAACAACTCAGCGCGTCCAAAGCAAACGTGACTTGATTGCATGATTCAGCGCGGGATGGCAAAGGATCGACCATATGTGGACACAGCTGTTCTGCTGAGTCTCAGGGTCCGCAAAGGGCAACGCAGTGCTGGTGCCCCCAGATGGCCGGAGGCTATCCGCTCCGGCGGTGGCCTTCACCGGGCAGCTGGGCGGTGCTGGCTCTGAACGGCAGTGATGGGTCTGTTCGTCGTGATGGATATTGACACGCCAGAGGTGAAATTCTCAGACCGCTGTGGGATCAACTGCGGCAAAGGCGTTCCACTGGAGCATGTTCGTCGATCAAGAACGAGAGTGTGGGGAGCGAAGATGATCAGATACCATCGTAGTCTACCGCTGTAAACTATGTCAGCTCGGTGTCGGTGGGCCATAATCTCCTCAACAGGATGCCATCGGTTTCACTCCTCTGCAGCGAGAAATCAAAGCTTACGGATTCAGGGGGGAGTACGGTCTCAAGGCTGAAACTTAAAGGAATTGATGGAATGGCACCACAAGGCGTGGAGTATGCGGCTTAATTTGACTCAACACGGGGAATGTTACCAGGTCAGGACGCAGTCGGGATTGACAGATTGAGGGTTCTTTCTTGATCCTCTGGACGGTGGTGCATGGCCGCTCCTGATTGGTGGAGTGATTTGTCTGGTTGATTCCGATAACGAGTGAGACCTCTGCCTCTGAATAGTCCCCGGTCTCGCATTCATGTAGGACGGAACACCTGACCCGTGGGTCGGCTTGCCGGTCCCACCGGGGCTCGTGGATTACCCGTCTGAGAGTGCCGGGTATGCTGCTTCTCTCGGGTGCCGTGCATGTTTACCAAGTGCACGCAAGCCAGAGCCAACAGCAGGTCTGTGATGCTCCTAGATGTTCTGGGCCGCACGCGCACTACACTGGTCCAGTGAACAAGCCTTGGTGTCCCATCCATGGGACCGTCCTGCCCAGAAGTGGGCGGGCAACCTTTGCAGCTGTGAATGCGTGTTTGGGATTGATGCTTGCAACTATCTGTCATGAACAAGGAATGCCTGGTATGTGCACGTCATCAGCTTGCACAGATTATGTCCCTGCCATTTATACACACCGCCCATCGTTGCTACTGATGGCAGAATGATAAAGCCCTCAGGAACTCAAGCTGATTGGCACTCGTGCACATCAATGTCTTGTCATGGAATTTGGGCGATGTTCTGTTGCTAGAGGAAGCAAAAGTTGTAACAAGGTTGCTGTAGGTGAACCTGCAGCAGGATCATTGTCGAAGCTTTGTGCAACGCCACCTGCTGGTCAACCAGTGGGTGACGGCGCTGAGGGCTCTCCCGCGCCAGGGAGCAGAGATAGATGGTTGTTGATGTCCAACCTGCTGCAGTGGATGCCTTGGTCCATGTGATGTGGAAGAACGGAGTAGCCTTCGATACGGGAATTGCGAAATGCAGAGACTCGTGAGCTTTGTGGAGATGACTACCTTTGAACGCAACAGGCAAGTGGAGACCAGCGGTTCAATGCCGGTTTCTCCCTTTCGATGCTTCAGTGTCTGAGTCGGAATCGTTATCCAATACGGCTGCAATGATGCCACGGGATCCCATGTTCATCATGGGGTCATTTGGCTTGCAGAGCAGCGCGGAGGGGTGTCCTTCACCTCTCCGCGCGCAGAGGCTTGATCATGGAGCCCACGGACCGCGGCCCAGCCGCGACTCCGCGGGCTCAGAGCGGGGCGGTGCCAACGGCCTCTGGAGACAGAGACCCGTGGTGTTGCCCTCCGATTGGCCTTCGGACGCCCGTTGATGAGAACCGTTGGAGCATGCTGCATTGTGGAGTGATTTGAACCGTTGCATCACCCGCGGCCAAGCCCTGCACGGCGCTGGAACCATCATGGCACGCGGCGCTGGTGTTGGGCCTTCTCCGGCCGCGGGTGATGGGTTTGACACTCCCGGTGCACGGCTCTGATGGATGATTCATCGGGTTGCATTGCTTCGCAATGCCATCGGCTGGCGACCTGAAGCACAGAGAGCTACCTGCTGAATTTAAGCATATCACTTGGCAGAGGAAGAGACAGCAATCGCGATGGCTTCAGTAATGGCGAATGAACCAGATTGACACGGTCTACCCGTATCGTTGTTGGTCACCTGATGCGGTGAGCACTGGGTGCACTCCGGGATGCAATGCTGGCATGGGGATGGCTGTCACGGCTGCACAGACCTACTATGGCGCCGATCCAGAGTCAGAGTGGCCTGGGATGGTCCGCGATACCTGGGCTACAGCCCTCCTGTCAAGAGGACTGGTCGGTGTTCTTAGCCATGGTGTGCACACACGCCAGACCCTGGAGTAGAGCTGCTTGGGACTGTAGGTCAAACGGCCAGGCATGTCCGTGGCAAGGCTGCATACAGACATGGGACCGATAGCTAACAAGTAGACTGATCGAAACGTGCAAAGGACTCTGCAAAGAGGGTTCAAAGTGCCTGAAGCTGCGGCAGGCGACCGGTGGTGGATGCTTCCCTGACACAGAGGATTGCGATGCGGCCCCGGACCGTGAAGTGGCTGGCGAGACCATCCGTGGCTCTCGCACAGGCATTGGCGGTCGTGGGGCCCTTCCCGGCTTTTGGACAAGCGACCTCGGGTCTGGCCTGCGGCTGGCTGCAGAGCCCCACTCTCTGGTGGGATCGATTCGCAGTGGCATTCTGGCAGAGGCACTCCGCCTGTCTGGACCTGGGGGCATGCATTTGGTCGCTGTGACCTATGCCCCAACGGAGAAGAGGCTTCATTGGCTGGGATTCTGGATGGCTTCCGGGCTTGGCTTTGCTCTTTGGTGCTCTGCTGTCCCGCCCGGAGCTGTAACCCATGTCACGGAGCATCATCCTTCGAGAGGGCAAATGTGGCAAGGCAGAATGGCCCTGTGGGTGTCCGGTGTGCCCCTGTGTGGTGCACCGGATGCATGTGCCTACCAACCGCGCCGGGTGCAATCAGTGGGAGAGCTAGTGGTGTGCAGGCCCTCCAGGTCTCTCATCCCGGCTCTCGGTACCCCGGTTGGTGCACAGTGGTGCAAAGGTGTCAAGAGTGGCTTGGCAAGGCAGGGACATCCCCTGCCCGTCTTGAAACACGGACCAAGGAGTCTATCGGAGGCCGCAGGCAATGCTGTGCGTGTAGTCAAAGCTGGTACGGAGCAACTGGTGGCGGGGCCCGCTGTGCCGCCGCCTTGGCCGGGTTTGGCCTCCGCGACCCGACCCAGGCGTGGCATGCAGCAGTGGCCGCAGCTGCCGATTCTCCCGAACGTTGCCTGGTTAAAGCGAACGGACCACTTTCTCCGCGGTGCTACTGTGTTTCACCGCGCCTTTGGGGACTCTGAAGAGCGTGTGGCCATGCCTCTGGGGACTCTGCGCCGCGGTGCTGCCTCTTGGATCCATGCGGGATCTATGGTGCTGCGTGCCGCATGTTTCTCCATGGCGTGCAATGGCAAACCGATCTGATGCAAGAGCTGCCGAGCCTGAATCCAATGGACACTGGTTCTGAGTGCGAGGTGTCCTCCATGGGACCCGAAAGATGGTGAACTATACCTGGCTACGGCGAAGCCGTGGGAAACTGCGGTGGAGGCCGGTCGCAATCCTGACGTGCAAATCGTGTTGTCTGAGCGGGGCATAGGGGTGAAAGGCCAATCGAACCATCTAGTAGCTGGTTTCCGCCCAAGTTTCCCTCAGGATAGCTGGGGCTGGGAGTGTGTCCGAACTCGTCGATCGTGATGCGGCTTTTGTCCGGTAAAGCAATGCATGAGAGGCATTCTGGGGTGTCTATCAGTCCTCAACCTATTCTCAAACTGTGAATGGGCAAGCATCGGAGGCACACTTCTCTGCATCCGGCGTCTGTGTGTGGCGCGTCAAAGGCCATCCCTGGCCGACGGCGTGCCCAACGCAGTCCGCTGTGCCTGAGTGTGTTTGAGAGATGGTGGCAGCCTTCTGGCCTCAGCGGGGTGGGGCATTCTGCCCGGGCATCCGCTGAGGCCGCTGGGGCCCAACCCGGAACAGTGTGCAGCCCCATGTGGGCCATTACTGGTAAGCAGTGCTGGCGATGCGGGATGATCCGAGAGCGCGGTTGCAGGGTTCAAGTGCTGGCTCATACATAGAATCCACAAAGGATGTTGTCCGCTAGAGATAGCAGGGCGGTGGCCATGAAGGTTGGAATCCGCTTAGGAGTGTGTAACAACCCACCTGCCGAAGCGGGCAGCTTCGAAAATGGATGATGCTCAAGCCAGAGGCGTTGTTTGACTTACACCGCGCCGCTGCTGTGGCAGCAGGGCAGGTGCAGCAGTGCGTAGGCGAGACGCAAGGGTTCGCGGTGCTGGCTCCGGGGTGACCCGGAGGGAAGTATCCCTTGGTGCAGATCTTGGTTGCAGTAGCGAGTATTCTTTCTGGTGGCTCATGCAGGCTCTCTCTTGCAGAGGCCTGCTGCTGGCCTGAGTGGTTGAGGACTGGAGTGGAGCAGGCTTCCATACCAACAGCCGTTGAATATGGGTCAGTCGATTGTAAGCCAGATGGCAATGCTCACGGATACGGCAAAGGCTGCAAAGTTCGGGGCCTCTGGCTCCGGGTCGCCCGTCCCGCGGCTGGCGCCGTGCTGGTCCCCCACTGGGTGCCATGGGGTGCGCGGCGCTGTGCCCTTCGGGTGAAGCTCGGTGCCAGGGCTCTGCCTTGCAGGAGTGGCGAACAGGCAGACGAATCTAATATTCCGACACGCTGGTACCAGGGTCTTGGCTGATGATACTCAGAACGCTTTCTCGGAGAGATTGCTGGGAAGGGCCAGTGGCAACGCTGGTGTTCTCAAGTCCGGTGCTGCGGGGCCGCGTCTCGGTGGCGCCCCTGTGGAGTTGTCTTTTCCATCTGACAGCTGGAGTGTGTGGGCTATCCACTGACATGCTGCATGGCGACATAGCTCTCTGCTTGGCAAGATGGTGCTGCATTGGTACCATTGGACTTACGCGTGCCCTGCTCTGAGGGTTTGGCCTCGGCCGACCCGGAATGCGCCATGCCTTTGGTGGCCACCGACTCCATGGAACGCCCTGCGAAGTTGTGCAACAAAGCGTGAACCCTTGGTGACCAAACCGGGACAAGCCCCCATCTGGGGGCTCTGATCCGATTGGAATGGCTCCGTACCGAATCACCGCAGCTGGTCTCTTCGGCTAGACGCCGCTGGTCAACAGTGCAAATGCAGCTAAGGGAAATCGGCAAACTGGTTGTGTACCTTCGGAAGATGCGGTGGCTCCAAGGGCCAGGGTGTCAGGCCTGCCCGTCGGGATTGCACGGAACCCTCCGGGGCTTGGTTGTCCTGTGCCAGGGCTGGCTTCCCAGCCGTCCTCTGGCCGTGGGCGTCCAGGCCCCACCTCAGCCGAAGGCCGCTTCTCCAGCGGGCGTGATCCTTGTGCCTCGGAACGGCCAAGCACGCCCCGCCGCGGCTCTTGGGTGGAGGCACGGAGCTTTGGGTGTGCAAAGAAGAGAGGCTGTGCCTTCGGGTGCGGCCTGGCTTCAGTTCCCGTGGGCGGGGAGATGGCCGACCTGAGACGTCGGCCCCATCCGTGGCACCCACGTGTGGTCTACTCGGAACTGTGTACTACGCAGGGGAATCTGACTGTTTAATTGAAACACAGCTTTGCGATGGGACCTGCTGGCTGGTTCCGCGAGGTGACTTCTGCCCAGTGCTCTGATTGTCAATGCAAAGAGATTTAGCCAAGCGCGGGTAAACGGCGGGAGTAACTATGACTCTCTTAAGGTAGCCAAATGCCTCGTCGACTGATTATTGACGCGCATGAATGGATCAACGAGATTCCTGCTGTCCCTAGATGCTGGCTGGTGAACCAACCGCCAAGGGAACGGGCTTGGGTGTTCCAGCGGGGAAAGAAGACCCTGTTGAGTTTGACTCTAGTCTGACAGAGTGCAGCAGCATGGAGGGTGTAGCACAGGTGGGAAGTGCGCGCCAACTCATGGCATTGATCATGGCCTTCGCGGCCATCTCGACTGTCGGCTCTTCCGTCCTTCCGGATGATGAGGCTCCGCGCTGCTACGCGCAAGCTTGCAATGAAATACCACTACCTCCACAGCCGCTTTACTAATCGGATGATTCGGGTACGGCAGCCGCTGGCACCTCTTGGTGCCCGACCTAGAGGCACGTCCCTTGCGTCGAGGGAAGAAGTCTCTCCCGTGCTCGCTTCTCAGTGCCAGCACGCTGGGACTTACTGCCGTGATCACTCCCTTGAGAGCGCGGCCCCCGGTGGGCTTGCGTTGCCACATCGGGCATCTCGCTGTGGCCCCGTTGGACCCCCCGAGAAGAACTCCCAAAACCCCCCTTCGTATGAGGGCTTTAGGGACCTGGGCAGGGCCTGGAGGAGGACAGGGTGCAGGCATGGCGCGACTGGGTAGATAAGGCATGGATATCAGCCCCAGGTCCCATACTACTTGTTGTCTAATTTCAACCAATTCTGTATAAATTAGGGCAAAAATGTGTTATTTATGGTGATTTGCAAATGGTTTGAAGGCCTACATTTGTAACTTGGTGCCTGTGTACAACAGTGATAGGGTTTGGAAATTGACGCATTGCTTATTTTCCACAGTTTCGAGCACTTTTCTGCCCCCAATTATTTGTACATATTTCTTCCCTCATTTTTTCTTGAAACAAAAATGACATCATGGCCTGAAATATGTGTCATTTCTCAAATTCGCACCTCCAAAGTAGGCGGGGCGAAAATGGCGACGCTACGGCATCTTGCCGTGCCTTCTTGGGCAAAAACCAACTTTGTTGACCATTTGACTATTTGACTATTTGCACCTTGCACCAAATCCTCTCCCTCAAACCGTACTCGATAAGGTTTGGAACAGGTTTTTAAAAAACCTTCAAAAACCTCTTACCTCTTGAAGAAAAAGGTAACAGGCTTCGAAAAATTGCCTAAGATCTCTAGTTAACTGGAGGTGTTTGACATTGCCATGGCATTTTTTGCCAAATAACTGGAAAGGTAATAGGTTTCGTGTTCCTGAAAAGGTAAGGGGTTTTCATTTTGAAAAAAGGCTCCAATCGCTAGTATACAAAGGCAAGAACATGGCATGTGCTGCGGCATGATGATCTGCTGGTGAATGACGATGAAGAAGCCCCCTAGTTGCGGCTATGGTTTAACCGAGGGGAGCCCGTTGTGGGTGTGTTTTGAAAGCCCCGTGAGCAGCAGTAAGAGGGATGAGGGATACTTTGTGCCATGCACAAGCAGTGCTTCCCATGCAGCTAATGAATCTTGGCACTGAAGTGGAGATAGCCGGAACTTACAAACAAAATTGAAATCGGTTCGAAGGCCTTGAGGAATTCCACTGGGACAGCTTTTACGGTGGTGGCCGGGAGGGGGGTACTGCTTTGCTTGAGCAGCTGGAGAATATTGATGGGGTTTTCATTGTGGATTCAGCTTGGGGTCAGGTGGAGTTCTTCAAGCCTTGTGCTTGGTGAATTGCCACTGCCACTCCCACTGCCACTGCCACTGCCACTGCCACCGCTACTGCTATTGAGATGTGGAAACTCATTACCACCTCAGTCCATTTTTTCCCCCACAATGCTGTGGGCACTGTTTGCGGCCATCCTTCATTGCATTGGTCCTCTCGCCGTGAACAGCCAGTTCGGTGCTTGGAACTACAAAAATGATCCTGGAAGGTGGTGGTACTCCCCCACTACTAAGTTTGCCGCTCTTCCGACAAGTGGCTCAGCGGCGCACACACCTTGGTCCGATACCTATTGGCCGAACAAGAATGGTGGTATCGCTCACCGCTGGGCTGTGGATGTTGGTTTTGACTATAGGCTATACACGCTGCCTGAGCTGCGAGCCATGTCCCAAAGCCAATTGAGGGTTTTGTCTCCCGCTGAAAAGTACGACATTTACCAGAACCGCCTGGACTACCCCACAGTGAAGAGTGAGTGGCGCCGCACATCCCCAGAGGAAGGGGGATGGCGTGGCCTTTGCGACGGATGGGCGGCTGCCTCTGTCCTATACGACGAGCCCAATCCTGTGACCGTAGCAGGATCGAATGGCATTTTGGTGCCCTTCGGAAGCAGTGACATCAAAGGGTTGCTAGCGTATTTTTTAGGGAGGTATGCGTCGTATGATTTCCGCAAAGTTGGCGAGCGTTGCCACTTGTATTCCGATTCCCATCCGATGTGCAGCCAAGATGTGAACGCCGGGGCATTGTTTGTGGTCTTGGCCAATGATCTCGGGTTGCGGCGGCAGGCCCCGGCTGTGGATGTCTCTCCAGACCGATTGGTGTGGAATTTCCCCGTGACAAGTTACTCGTGTTCCAATGCATCTGAATTGATGATCTCGGTTGCCTCTGGAAGTGTGTCTATGATATGTACTCTCCGCTACGTGAATGTTGGCAACGCATCTTTCAACCGTGTGCCCCCAATCATTGACACGGAGACGTATCACATTGCAGTCAATGTTGCGGATGGCCATGTCACGGGTGGCTCCTACCTCCCATCCAACAGGCGCAACCCTGACTTCATATGGAGTGTCAAGCATGCCCCACCCTTTTCTGGGTACTTTTTTGCCTTGAGAAACATCGTCCCTGGTCACCCGACATCTACGCGCCAGGCAGTTGGATCTCTGCGATCATGCCGCCGCTCTGGGACACCTGCGACACCTCATGTTGCAGCATACCCAGCCTCAGTGGAGGCCACGTGCCCAGTGCCCGCCAATCTGACCGTGCGATACCTGACATTGCAGCATACCCAGCCTCAGTGGAGGCCACGTGCCCAGTGCCCGCCAATCTGACCGTGCGATACCTGACATTGCAGCATACCCAGCCTCAGTGGAGGCCACGTGCCCAGTGCCCGCCAATCTGACCGTGCGATACCTGACATTGCAGCATACCCAGCCTCAGTGGACGCCACGTGCCCAGTGCCCGCCAATCTGACCGTGCGATACCTGACATTGCAGCATACCCACCCTCAGTGGAGGCCACGTGCCCAGTGCCCGCCAATCTGACCGTGTGATACTTGACATTGCAGCATACCCACCCTCAGTGGAGGCCACGTGCCCAGTGCCCGCCAATCTGACCGTGCGATACCTGACATTGCAGCATACCCGCCCTCAGTGGACGCCACGTGCCCAGTGCCCGCCAATCTGACTGTGCGATACCTGACATTGCAGCATACCCACCCTCAGTGGAGGCCACGTGCCCAGTGCCCGCCAATCTGACCGTGTGATACTTGACATTGCAGCATACCCACCCTCAGTGGAGGCCACGTGCCCAGTGCCCGCCAATCTGACCGTGCGATACCTGACATTGCAGCATACCCAGCCTCAGTGGAGGCCACGTGCCCAGTGCCCGCCAATCTGACCGTGCGATACCTGACATTGCAGCATACCCGCCCTCAGTGGAGGCCACGTGCCCAGTGCCCGCCAATCTGACCGTGCGATACCTGACATTGCAGCATACCCACCCTCAGTCGAGGCCACGTGCCCAGTGCCCGCCAATCTGACCGTGCGATACCTGACATTGCAGCATACCCAGCCTCAGTGGAGGCCACGTGCCCAGTGCCCGCCAATCTGACCGTGCGATACCTGACATTGCAGCATACCCAGCCTCAGTGGAGGCCACGTGCCAGTGCCCGCGAATCTGACCGTGCGATACCTGACATTGCAGCATCCCCACCCTCAGTGGACGCCACGTGCCCAGTGCCCGCCAATCTGACCGTGCGATACCTGACATTGCAGCATACCCGCCCTCAGTGGAGGCCACGTGCCCAGTCCCCGCCAATCTGACCGTGCGATACCTGACATTGCAGCATACCCGCCCTCAGTGGAGGCCACGTGCCCAGTGCCCGCCAATCTGACCGTGCGATACCTGACACTGCAGCATACCCACCCTCAGTGGAGGCCACGTGCCCAGTGCCCGCCCATCTGACCGTGCGATACCTGACATTGCAGCATACCCAGCCTCAGTGGAGGCCACGTGCCCAGTGCCCGCCAATCTGACCGTGCGATACCTGACATTGCAGCATACCCACCCTCAGTGGAGGCCACGTGCCCAGTGCCCGCCCATCTGACCGTGCGATACCTGACATTGCAGCATACCCAGCCTCAGTGGAGGCCACGTGCCCAGTGCCCGCCAATCTGACCGTGCGATACCTGACATTGCAGCATACCCAGCCTCAGTGGAGGCCACGTGCCCAGTGCCCGCCAATCTGACCGTGCGATACCTGACATTGCAGCATACCCAGCCTCAGTGGAGGCCACGTGCCCAGTGCCCGCCAATCTGACCGTGCGATACCTGACACTGCAGCATACCCACCCTCAGTGGAGGCCACGTGCCCAGTGCCCGCCAATCTGACCGTGTGATACTTGACATTGCAGCATACCCACCCTCAGTGGAGGCCACGTGCCCAGTGCCCGCCAATCTGACCGTGTGATACCTGACATTGCAGCATACCCAGCCTCAGTGGAGGCCACGTGCCCAGTGCCCGCCAATCTTACCGTGCGATACTTGACATTGCAGCATACCCGCCCTCAGTGGAGGCCACGTGCCCAGTGCCCGCCAATCTGACCGTGTGATACTTGACATTGCAGCATACCCACCCTCAGTGGAGGCCACGTGCCCAGTGCCCGCCAATCTGACCGTGCGATACCTGACATTGCAGCATACCCAGCCTCAGTGGAGGCCACGTGCCCAGTGCCCGCCAATCTGACCGTGCGATACCTGACATTGCAGCATACCCGCCCTCAGTGGAGGCCACGTGCCCAGTGCCCGCCAATCTGACCGTGCGATACCTGACATTGCAGCATACCCACCCTCAGTCGAGGCCACGTGCCCAGTGCCCGCCAATCTGACCGTGCGATACCTGACATTGCAGCATACCCAGCCTCAGTGGAGGCCACGTGCCCAGTGCCCGCCAATCTGACCGTGCGATACCTGACATTGCAGCATACCCAGCCTCAGTGGAGGCCACGTGCCAGTGCCCGCGAATCTGACCGTGCGATACCTGACATTGCAGCATCCCCACCCTCAGTGGACGCCACGTGCCCAGTGCCCGCCAATCTGACCGTGCGATACCTGACATTGCAGCATACCCGCCCTCAGTGGAGGCCACGTGCCCAGTCCCCGCCAATCTGACCGTGCGATACCTGACATTGCAGCATACCCGCCCTCAGTGGAGGCCACGTGCCCAGTGCCCGCCAATCTGACCGTGCGATACCTGACACTGCAGCATACCCACCCTCAGTGGAGGCCACGTGCCCAGTGCCCGCCCATCTGACCGTGCGATACCTGACATTGCAGCATACCCAGCCTCAGTGGAGGCCACGTGCCCAGTGCCCGCCAATCTGACCGTGCGATACCTGACATTGCAGCATACCCACCCTCAGTGGAGGCCACGTGCCCAGTGCCCGCCCATCTGACCGTGCGATACCTGACATTGCAGCATACCCAGCCTCAGTGGAGGCCACGTGCCCAGTGCCCGCCAATCTGACCGTGCGATACCTGACATTGCAGCATACCCAGCCTCAGTGGAGGCCACGTGCCCAGTGCCCGCCAATCTGACCGTGCGATACCTGACATTGCAGCATACCCAGCCTCAGTGGAGGCCACGTGCCCAGTGCCCGCCAATCTGACCGTGCGATACCTGACACTGCAGCATACCCACCCTCAGTGGAGGCCACGTGCCCAGTGCCCGCCAATCTGACCGTGTGATACTTGACATTGCAGCATACCCACCCTCAGTGGAGGCCACGTGCCCAGTGCCCGCCAATCTGACCGTGCGATACCTGACATTGCAGCATACCCAGCCTCAGTGGAGGCCACGTGCCCAGTGCCCGCCAATCTTACCGTGCGATACTTGACATTGCAGCATACCCGCCCTCAGTGGAGGCCACGTGCCCAGTGCCCGCCAATCTGACCGTGCGATACCTGACATTGCAGCATACCCAGCCTCAGTGGAGGCCACGTGCCCAGTGCCCGCCAATCTGACCGTGCGATACCTGACATTGCAGCATACCCAGCCTCAGTGGAGGCCACGTGCCCAGTGCCCGCCAATCTGACCGTGCGATACCTGACATTGCAGCATACCCAGCCTCAGTGGAGGCCACGTGCCCAGTGCCCGCCAATCTGACCGTGCGATACCTGACACTGCAGCATACCCACCCTCAGTGGAGGCCACGTGCCCAGTGCCCGCCAATCTGACCGTGTGATACTTGACATTGCAGCATACCCACCCTCAGTGGAGGCCACGTGCCCAGTGCCCGCCAATCTGACCGTGCGATACCTGACATTGCAGCATACCCAGCCTCAGTGGAGGCCACGTGCCCAGTGCCCGCCAATCTTACCGTGCGATACTTGACATTGCAGCATACCCGCCCTCAGTGGAGGCCACGTGCCCAGTGCCCGCCAATCTGACCGTGCGATACCTGACATTGCAGCATACCCAGCCTCAGTGGAGGCCACGTGCCCAGTGCCCGCGAATCTGACCGTGCGATACCTGACATTGCAGCATACCCAGCCTCAGTGGAGGCCACGTGCCCAGTGCCCGCCAATCTGACCGTGCGATACCTGACATTGCAGCATCCCCACCCTCAGTGGACGCCACGTGCCCAGTGCCCGCCAATCTGACCGTGCGATACCTGACATTGCAGCATACCCACCCTCAGTGGAGGCCACGTGCCCAGTGCCCGCCAATCTGACAGTGCGATACCTGACATTGCAGCATACCCACCCTCAGTGGAGGCCACGTGCCCAGTGCCCGCGAATCTGACCGTGCGATACCTGACATTGCAGCATACCCACCCTCAGTGGAGGCCACGTTCCCAGTGCCCGCCAATCTGACCGTGTGATACCTGACATTGCAGCATACCCGCCCTCAGTGGAGGCCACGTGCCCAGTGCCCGCCAATCTGACCGTGCGATACCTGACATTGCAGCATACCCACCCTCAGTGGAGGCCACGTGCCCAGTGCCCGCCAATCTGACCGTGCGATACCTGACATTGCAGCATACCCAGCCTCAGTGGAGGCCACGTGCCCAGTGCCCGCCAATCTGACCGTGTGATACCTGACATTGCAGCATACCCGCCCTCAGTGGAGGCCACGTGCCCAGTGCCCACCAATGTATGTTCGGGGTGGAGAGGCCTCCACATCCACAGGAGGCCACCTCTGTGGGGGATACCATTGTGTAATTTTGTGGCTTTGTGTTCGGATAGGTGAGCTCAGAGCTGTACTGACTTCCTGAGATAGGCACGCCTAACGATAACTGAATGATGAAAACAATTCTAAAGTTCAATTTCGTAATGTTAATTGGAAGGATGAAATTTCTGGCAAACCTTTATTTGCTGTCTGTCAAGTTCTTTTTGGTTATCGATACAAGCCTCATCATGCTTGCGAAAAGAGGGAATTGCCGTGGTGACATAACCCCTACCATGTAATATCTGGTATCCCAACGCAACGATGGCCCACAGTTTGTAGATTTGGCAGTGTGGCTTGACCAAAGCCAAGACATAGGAGCTGGACGGAATGAAGTTGTGGGACTGGTAGGCCAAGTATAATGAGTAATAAGGGAATGCACATAAGGGGATGGGTCGGGGGCTTGTGGGACACATCTTGTACTCGCCACAAGAAGGACTGAGCGCGGGTTGAAAATTGAAGGCTGAAGTTTGGAAGGAATGGAACAGGGCCGTTAGGATCAATGTTGGCACACAAGGTGTTCAATAGGTTACCCAGCACATTGATTGTCCCATGCGAGAAATCAGGAACGCTGCATGACATTTGGCTGTGTATCCCCTCATGTAGCGAGGTGGTACACACACAAGTGCATAGCCTTTGGATGTGTTGCCAGACCGCACCATTATTGCAGTACAAACACTGTAAGGGTGGTGGTTATGAAAGTGCTGCCATGTCAGGCCACATAGCAAACTGCCACAGGAGCCGTGAACCGCTGGTGCAACAAGGAAGCGCAAGAAAAGACTTGTTTCATGGTCAAAATATGCCTTCCATCATAGGAGCCTCCCTCCAATACGCCCCCGTTTTTCAGGGCTTGAGTGGGGGCTGGCCAATGAATGTTTCCAGACCAAGAGCAACACAGAGCAACACAGAGCCACGCGAGGCCACAAGGAGCTGCAAAGAACCCACTATTGAGAGAGCTACAAAGAACCATGCAGAGCCAGCCAGAGACACAGCCACACGTAGACACACTCTGTATGACTTTGTGTTGCTCTGTGTTTGTTTTGCTGCTCTTTGTAGCTGTACATGACTCTCTCTTTGTGGCTGTGAGCGGTTGTGTTGTGCAGGGCGCGGTGTGATGGTCTGTGGCTGTGCGGGGCGGGGTGCGTTGAAGCATTCACATATCATTTGTGGCACATCTGTCACCGGATGTCTGTGCTCTGCTCACTGGGCCTGTGCCCAAGGTGTGCAAAGGACATCGAATTTCATCGTTGAATCGTCGTTCTCTCTGTGAGTTGTAGCTGCACGTGTAAGCAGAAGCACGTCGATATGCTCTCATATACCCACCACGATGTCTTTTTACCTTCAGAACAGCCAATATGGCCCAAGTGACTGGCAAGGTGCTCGGATGCAAGCAGCTGAAGAGCAAGGACTTGTGGGGCAAGAGTGACCCGTACGTCAAGGTGGTCTGCGGTGACTCGGAGTACAAAACTGACGCCATCGATGACAGCGAAGATCCCGTATGGGCTGATGCCAGTTTTGCGTTCGGAGGCCTTGAGATGGAGTCCGACATCTGCTTCGTCGTGCTGGATAAGGACATGGGCGGTGATGACGAGATTGGCCGCGCCCATGTGCCGCTCTATCTGATCCCACACGACGCTCCCGCTACCTACACCTTCTCCATTGGGATGAATGCACCAAAGAAGAATCCGGGCACGATCACAGTGGAGATGCAGCTTCAGCCACCTGAGGGCTTCTTTGACTAATGGAAGCTGCTATCTGCCATGTGTCCTGTTTCCTGACATTGCATGCATGTCCTTCCTAGGCGTGTGTGCAGTCTGTACAATAGTGTGGGTAGTCGCAGGTCCGAGCATTACTGCATGCAACCAGTCTGCCGAAACAGGTGCATTTCCGGGTGTGTACACCGATGGGGTTTCATATCGAGATGATCTCTTTGTTGCCTGGTTGCAGAATCAAAGTCATAAATGTTGATTCAGCCGCACCTCCACTGCAGAACAATTGCTGGTGGAACAATTGTAATCCATTGTCCAGCACCCAGTGTCATACGGTTCCGGAAGGCTGCCAAGGAATGAGATG
The DNA here is from genome assembly GCA_964036045.1 of Eutreptiella sp. 'Long Island Sound 2002'. NCBI lineage: Eukaryota > Euglenozoa > Euglenophyceae > Eutreptiales > Eutreptiaceae > Eutreptiella > Eutreptiella sp. 'Long Island Sound 2002'. The sequence goes on along the minus strand of OZ038381.1, from coordinate 23,504,466 downwards.
GCTGGTTGTTGACGAATTGTGCCAGACCACGTTGTTTTGATGAAAGTGGAGAAAGTGTGTCACGGTGTCCCGGGCACACTGGGTGACTTCCGCGAAGCGTTCACATAAATGCGACGACTAGATCTCTCGATTTAGCATGCCTGACATCTTGTAATGAAGTCACGATGACATGTGTCAGCGATCTCCTGATTTTGGCTTAGCTTCCTGTTGTGCTCCCTGTTTGTGTGTGATTGCCGTTTTGCCAGAAAATTGAGGTGATCCTATGGAGTGGTCCCCGACCTATATACCGTCCTGCCCGGCTGAAAGCCCAACGGTTGGCATGCCATCGCTTGGCGGAGGGTCTCGAGCCTCCTATCTTGCATGTACCCTGCTAATTGGAAGCCCCTGTGATAGCAAGTGGAGCACACCTGGACTCAACCCCGCCGGAGGCCTAGCCCCCAGGGCCACCAATGGTCTGGTTAGTTTGGCATGTAGCTAGCTGCCTGGATTTCAGCCACCTTGACCACCCGCACGAACTTTGATAGCATGTTGCGAATGAAAGTTGTCCTTTGACTGGCACTCAAATTTTGTGAAATGACCTGGCCAACCATGGTGACACCCTTCAGGGGCGTCGAGGGCTTCAGGCTGCAGGTGACAAAATCGTAAAAGCATCACTGGTGTTCTGTGTGAGGGTGCCATTTTTTCAGGGCCATCTAAAACCCAGCCGGGTCGATTGACTGTAGACAAAATTCGGGGTGTAGGGGGGAGTGTCAGCATGGTGGGCATCTTTTTGGGCCGCTCTTGATACAGAGCCCCAATCCACGCTTCTTGCATTCCCCCTTTCCTGTTGGGGATATGGACTGGGCCCTTTCTGATTGGGGATATGCACCCGCCCCTGTCCAGTTGGGGATATAGGTTGGTGGTAGTTGGTGGTATAGGGCGCACATTGAGCATTTGTTTGGACAGTTGTGGCATTGGGGTTTGGTTAGGAACATCTAGCGTGGTGGCCCTGATGAGTTGCACCAGTCCGTGCGTGTTTTGTTGCATTTCACACAATTTTGCATTGTCCCACTTCATGTTTGGGCTGCAACTCGGCCGCACACAAGATGAGGATAAGGCAAATGTGTGTCCCTTGTGCTATCCGAAGCGCTCCAACATCACAGCTTGTGGTGAGTGCCTGGGGTATTATTGTGATATGTTGATGCCCACACTTGCGGGGAACACGTTGTTTATTAGCCAATGCACAAGTAATACACATTGATGCCGAAATTCTCCATTTTGCCTTATGCAGCGTGCTTTGTAGGAAAGGTTTGCGGTCCACTCTAGTTGGCTTGGGTGGCTCCACTAGGGGAGGGTGAATCCGGGGTTAAAGCCGGGATATAGGTCACCCATAGGTCCTATAGTTCCCCCATAGGTCCTATAGGTCCCCCATAGGTCCTATAGGTCTCCCGTAGGTCCTATAGGTCTTCCATAGGTCCTATAGGTCTCCCATAGGTCCGATAGGCTGGCCCCCGCGTTGAGCGAAGCGAGCTGCAGGGAAGGTTCGGCTGTCCACACACAAGGCGTGCATACACAAGGCGGTGCATACACAAGGCGGTGTACACACAAGGCGGTTTGTGGCCACCACAGGAGTCTTGTTCTTCAAGGGGGGCGCGGGGGCTGGAGGCCCCTGCATCGAGCGAAGCGAGCCGTCTGTTGAGCGCAGCGAGCCGCAGGGAAGGTTTGGCCCCCGCACACAAGGCGGTGCATACACAAGGCGGTGCACACACAAGGCGGTTTCTGGCCACCGCAGGAGTGTTGTGATTTAATGGGGGTGCGGGGGCTGGCCCCCGCTTTGAGCGAAGCGAGCTGCAGGGAAGGTTCGGCTGTCCACACACAAGGCGTGCATACACAAGGCGGTGCACACACAAGGCGGTGCACCCACGAGGTGGTTTGTGGCCACCGCATGAGTTTTGTTATTTGAAGGGGGTGTGGGGGCTGGCCCCCGCGTCGAGCGAAGCGAGCTGTTGGGAAGGTAGAGGGTGGTTGTAGTGGGGGGGGGTACGGAAGGGGAGAGGTGGAGGGAATTTCGTGCATACTATCCACATAGGTAGGTTTTTGCTTTTGCAAGAGGCACATGGGGTGGGGGGTGTATCAGAACAAGCCGGCCGGAACACGCATATTGATGCTATCATTGCGTGCAACCTTGAGCAGTGGAAATTGTACAAGCAGGTCTGCATTCTCAATCCTGCCAATCTGGGTGGGATGCACCATAACATGCAGGATTTCATGGAACTGCACTTTCCCAGCACTTTCCCATCGGAGACAGTGCTTTTCAAAATGAGTGGCACCAATATTGCCTGGTGGAGAACACCACCATTGACAGCTCAAAGGCATTGGCTACATTTTGGGCCCGCCATGGGGGCGACTTGCTTAATTCCTGATTCATGTCCCTATAACATGTTGAGCGAAACTTCAGCTTGGCAGGTAACATGGGCACAAAATACCACTGGGGCCTGCCAAATGCCACTCGTCGCCTAACAAATATGCGCATGTTCAATGGAGACATCGAGGGCAGGTTCAATGCTGTGTAATGGAAGCCCCCGATGCTACTGAATGTGGCTAGCTTTGTTTGGGATCAACATGCCCTGTGGGTGTTGTTCGTTTTTTTGCCTTTTTTGCGTTTTTTTCCCTCACTTTTTTGGCGTCGCGCTTTTTGACATCCCAAGTTGCGCCCCCCCCCCCCCCCATGGTCAATATTGACCACTTACGTTGGACCTCCGCCGCCCAGCAAGCATGTGGATTGCTGTGCAGCGGTTGGCTCACATATCAGACAGCATTTCCAGGGATTCATAGTCAACTGTCTGCAACCTCTAGCGTCAGATGCCACACTCTGATTCTGATGCTTGTGTTTTGGACTGTGCCTCAGCTTTGGCTTCCTGATTTTGCAGGTTTCTTTGTCAGACATGGCCCCCAATCAAGGCAAGACTTGGGACATTGAGGACATCAATGTGAAAGTGCCACAGGACTTCAAGGGAGCCATGGGAACAACCAGCTTCTTTCGCAAGCACAAGCCCCTGACGCCTGAGCACAAGAAGTTCTACCGCCGCATTACCCGATACATCTCCTCGGACCGCGTGTATGCGGACGAGCTACGCACGTTTGCGTTTTCGGTGGATGCCAGTGTGTACCGCCTGATCCCGCAATTGGTGGTGTGAGTGGAAAACACGCAGGAGGTGATTGAGTGCATGCGTGAGGCCCACGTGCCGATCGCCTTCCGTGCTGCCGGAACCAGTCTTTCTGGGCAAGCACAGTCGGACTCCATCCTGATTTTGCTGCGGCACTCTTGGAAGAAGGTGGAGATCAACGAGGACGCGTCTATTGCCACCTTCGGCCCGGGAGTGATCGCTGGGCACGCCAATCAATTCTTGGCGCCGTACGGGAAGAAGATTGGACCCGATCCCTCGTCTATAAACTCTTGCATGATGGGAGGTGTTGCCTCCAACAACTCCAGTGGGATGTGCTGCGGTACCAAGCAAAACACCCACAATACACTGCACTCGCTTCGTATTGTGTTTTGTGACGGGACCGTGCTGGACACTGCCGACGAGGCCAGCAGGGCAGCTTTCCGTCGGTCGCACCCCATTTTCCTGGAGGGGGCTTAGCCCGTTGGCGAAGGACGTGGTCGGGAATACAAAGCTGGCGGATCGGATCGGAGTATGCGCTGAAGAACACGACGGGTTACGCCCTGAATTCGTTGGTGGATTACGAGGATCCCATTGACATTGTGGCGCATTTGATGGTTGGATCTGAGGGAATACTCGGATTCTTGAATGAGATCGGGATGTACACCTGCGTGGACCACCCCAACAAGGCCTCCGTGTTCGTGCCGTTCCCAGACCTATCCACTGCCGGTCTTTGTACCGCCGCGTTGAAGAAGGAGCCCGTGTACGCAGTGGAGATCATGGACACCGTCTGTGTGCAGTCCGTGGCGGACGAGCCTGGAATGCCAGCGGTAGCTAAGGCACTGATGAGTCGGCATTGCTGATGGAGACGCGATCTGGCAGCCCTGAGCAACTGGAGCGGCAAATTGTGCGGCTGGAGGAGGTGCCCAAGGAGTTCGAAACCATCAACGACATCCAGTTCTCCCAGGCCCCTGTGCTTTGTGCACAGCGGTGGGACATCCGCAAGGGATGGATCCCGACCGTGGCTGCGGTACGTCAGTCCGGGTCTAGTCTGATCATTGAGGACTTCGTGGCACCGACCGCCAAACTTGCGGACATGTGACATGCGCCGGATCTTCCTGACGTACGGCTGGCCTGCCAATGAGGTGTACATCCTGGAGCATGCTCTTGAGGGGTGCATCCACATCATCTTTGCTCAACCGAATCTGGCGAGCCCCGAGAACGCGAAGAAGTTTGACGATCTGATGGTGGACCTTTGCGATTCGATTGTGAACAAGTTCGACGGATCCCTGAAGGGGGGGCACGGGACTGGTAAGAATATTGCACCGTTTGTGGAGCTTGAGTGGGGCAAGGAGGCACTGGAAGTGATGAAGCGAATCAAAAACCTCTTGGACCCACGTGGATTGTTGAATCCTGGGGTCATCCTGAACAACAGCCCAAGTGCCACGTGGAGAACCTCAAGGGATGTCCGTTGACCTCCGAAATTGTGGACAAGTGCATGGAATGCGGCTTGTGCGAGTCCGTGTGCGCATCTTTGGACCTGAGTTTGACACCTCGGCAGCGCATTACTGCGCAGCGAGACATTTCGAGACTGAAGGAGACTGGCGAGAACCCGAAGCAATTGAAGACTTTGGAGACTGAGTTCGCATATTTCGGAGAGGTACTGTTTTGCTGTTCTTGTTGTCTCTCCAAATCGCCTCTCAGCTGCCGCCTGAACAGCACCAATCCTCATCATAGCCTCGTCAGTGCTGTCATCAAACATCCACCAATCTCCCAACTCCTTGGTGCACCACTCCATCACATCCCTCTGTTTGTCTGAGCCAATATGCAGCTCTCCTATATATCACTCTGTAAACAACTGCTTTTTGGGCTTTGCAGCAGGTCTTAGTGACCTCTGGGATTCCCGCATCAGACGCGTGCCAGCAAGCAGCTTTCCACTGCTCTATCTCTTCCCATTATGAATTGATGTCGACGCTGACCTTGTTTGCAGACGTACAGGCACACAGCGTGTTTGACACCAGTGTTTTTGGTGTGCAGGATTTCCCCGCTGTATCCCCACAGCCCTTCACAGCTTGTCATGGCATGAACTCTTGTTGTGCTGTGGCATTGCTTTTGGTAACATTTAACTTCACTGTAATCCAGATTTCCCTGGTCTGAGACCCTAAGAGGAAGCCTTGCAACTTGAGATTTGATTTGATTTGATTTGATTTCCTTTTGTTTTCATTTGATTTGATTTGATTTGATTGAGGCAACACACAATGTTTGATATACAGTTTTGGAGTGGTCCCTACTGAATCCTGTCGTCAGGATCTTAGGAGGAGGCAGCCTCCCGCTGGCTACCAGCAACTGCTGAGGCAGACCAAGCGGACCCGTTCGTAAAATGGGCAGCTCAACCGCCTGCTTGAAATGTACCTTATTCCGTTCTGCAGCCTTGTTTTCTTGATTCTCCCTCCCCTAGGAGCATAGAAATCAGTGTACTGAGCGTAGAATTACGTGGAATGAGCGTAGAAGAAGGTGTAATGACCGCAGAGACAATTGTAACAAGCCTAGAAACAAGTGCAATGAGTGCAGAACCAAGTGCAATGATCGACACAATGACTGCAATGAGCGAAGAAATAAATGTAATGAGCTAAGGAAAAAGTGTAATGAGCGTAGAAATGAATGTAATGTGCGTAGAAATGCGTGTAATGTGCGTAGACATGAGTGTAATGAGCGTAATGAGCGAGGCAATATTCCACTCAAGGCCGGTTGCACTACACAGTAGCCAACCAGCTCTTCTGGACCCTCCCCTCTCAATAAGCCTGCATCTCTCACCTGCAGTGCCATCACCCTTGTAATCCCAAGCCGATCCTGACACGGAATCGTTTCACTGTTGCCACCCGCAGGGCCCGCAGCCTGGCAGGTCTACCATTGCCATACACCTCGCTCCCAGTGACCCCTCCCTGGCCCCATCACAGCATTTGATTGTTGACTGGCCCTGCCTATGTCAGGCTGGGGCAGACGGACATCAGTTGTAAGCCTTTGCAGCCATAACAGGGCAAGATTGCTGACAGTCTGGGCGAAGTGTGGCACACCTGCCCAACAGCTCCTTCGCAACATTCAGAGCGATAGCAGTATCTCTCACCTGTGTGCACTGGTGGGATCTGGGGCTTGCCAACAGCTTAACTTGGGAAAATTCTCCTGTTGATCGATCTATTACCAATGTTGTGGGTCACTCAAGGCAGTGGGACACGCAGTTTGCACACTGCAAGTGTTTCATGAAGCTTTTTCTTTCACATCTCTTTGAGTTGGGCATGATAAAATGTCTTCAGTGGTCATTTGGGTGCGCATCTTTTCAAGTTGAGATCTGCGGCAGCTAAACGGCATGCAAGGGGCAAAGAGGATGCTATATATGTTTTATACACGGGATGGTGCTTAATATCATCTTTACACGGGAGGGTGCTATATATGATCGTGCACGGGAGGCTGCTATATTTGATTTGTACATGGGCGGGTGCTATGTATTGTTTGTACATGTGGGGCTGCTATGTATGGTTTGTACACAGGATCGTGCGATATATCTCTTGTACACCTGAGGGTGCTATATATGGCCTGTGCACCTACGCGTGCTATATATCGTTTGTAGACGAGGGTGCTGTATATCATTTGTGCATAAGAGGGTGCTGTACATCGTTTGTGCACAAGAGGGTGCTACAAATGGTTTGTACATTGCGTAGGTGCTGAAATATTATATCGTTGGTACACGGGAGGGGTTTGTACACGGGGGGATGCTAAATGTCGTTCGTACACAGGAGGGAGAAGGGGAATTCATAAAAGGGACAATAGAATCTCATTCAGCACTGCATTGGACTGCAGGGCTGCTATGCATATGTCGTTTGTATACAGGTGGGAGAAGGGGAATATGGAGAAGGGACAATGGGATGTGATTCAGCAATCTGTTCGGGAGGCGGAGGGGGTATGCGAGCAGAACGGGGATGAGTGGTGGGGAGGGGCAGAGAAGGGAGTGAGACCACAGGAAAGAGCGGTTTGGGGGGGGGTTGGCATGCCGCCATGGTGTGATAATCTTGTCTGCAGCTGGCGGCGCCTACTGGCCGATCGCCATTCGCTGCCCTTCCCTTGGACCCTTTCCCTCCATCGGCGGTGGTGCCCATCGGCCTCTCACCCTGTGTTCTTCTTCTTCCTCTTTGCCCTAACCTTCCCTCTCTCCTTCCCTTTAGCTTGGTCGGTTGTGCCAACGGAGCCGCTGGACTTGCCCTGTTTCACTTCTCTGCTCGAGTCCACGCAAAGGACGGCAAATGCCTTCGCAAAGGACGGCAAATGCCTTCGCCGTTGGCCAGGTGCGTCCAAGCAGCCATCCCACGCCGGCGGTGAGGTACCTCTCCCGAACGGCGGCTGGTGGGATGGCCACTCGGGGGGGGGGGGGGCTGGCCAGAGCAAGCAGAGAGAGAAGAGAGAGTAGGTGACACAGATATGGACAATAGGTTCCATTTTCTGAACCACAAATAGTTGCGCCACATTTGTACTGTAGCTAGTGCTCCCCATAAAACATATGGTGACCATTCACCTGGCATCAATTTTACAGTTGCACTTTGCGTGCACTCTTCACAATGTGTTTATTGCGAGACACACAGTATTGTGTTTTTGTTTCGGGCAAATGGCATTAGTGTTGTCAGACCGGATTGATTCATGGCAGATTATATGCAAGTTTTGGTGATGCTTGGGGGTGCAACTTCGTGCAGTGTGTGCGCAGTGCAACTATTTGGGTGTGTGGACGTACTAGAGACCCATATTTTGTGATACGAGGGGCATCATTGTTGTTTGGGGCGCACTGTGTGCTGTGCCCCTGCTGTGCAAAAAGTCGGCTCTTTTCCACCACCGGTAGCAATGGGTCCTAGGGTCCTGTTCTCCCACATTGGGGATATGGCATTTTTGGATTTTCACCCAGTTTCATCCATTTCCACCCTTTTTCACTTTTTTGCTCATGTCCACCACATCCACTATTTACAGGTTGATTTCTTGCCACCATGTGGACCCCAAGAAGGCGGCGGTGATGTAGCCATATTGAGGGGATCCGGCACTGAGCTGCATGGGTATCTGCATGTACTCTTGCATTTGCAGCATTTTTTTATTCGAAGACACGTACCGTAGCCTCCATATGGGTTGTCGGAACATGTACTTGCGCATGTATCAGCCGCACCTACACACCTACAAGGACAATGATAATGAGGATGTTATGGGTGACAAGCGGGTTGTATGCGCCCTTTGTTGCACCAAGTCTAACAGTGAGAAAGGTGTTTGTGTGACAACTGTCCAATGCAATATTCGGCGGATTGCATGACGTGCAAAGATGTGATATTGTAACAGTGCTTTAATTTTGCAACGATGTCATGTTGCACACACAAGTTGCTCATTGTGTTATTCAACTGAGTTGACAATTGAGCAAAAAAAAAGGATACGTGCTTTTGAGGGTGTGATACACAGGGCGGTGACCATCGTTGTTCATAGCTTTTCCACTTGTGCATGATGTTCTATGTGAGGGCAAGGTAGCTTGCAAATGTATTGAGCTAGGGTAGTTTGCATCATCTAATTTTAAGTCTCTAATTTTGAGGATGTTTGGAAGGGGTGTGTTTGGGGCCTCTTCGGGGGGACCTTGGTCGGAAAGTAGCGTGCATAGTGCAAGGTCACAACAGATGTTATACCCTTTCCCTCCTAGGAAACATCCCCGATGACTGTAAGTAAATGCTTGTGCAACTGGAACAGACAGTCAGCCCCCCCCTCCAACTTTACAAAATTACTTTTCAGACGGACCAAACAATCATGGTCCCTATTTGTAAGCAAATGTGATTGTTGACCCCCCCCCCCGCCACTTCTACCGGGCCTCTTCACCCAAAATGATTCATTGTCCCCCTTGCCCATATGTGGAGGGGGGGGGTGATTGGGTTGGGTTGGGTTGACTGGTCGCCAACCCACGGTCCGCCAACCCACAGGGCTGTGGCACACCTGATTGTTCCATTGTTGTTGGGCGTTGGCGCACATGGCGCGGGGAAGTGTGTGCCTGGTGCTCCAGGCCCCGGCAGGGAGGTTGGAGAGCCTGACGCTGAGCCCGCCGGGGGACATGTGGGCCTGGGCTCGCAACTTACACGTCACAACGGCAAGCTACCCAACTGCTCCACGACTGCCTGTTGGCACGGGATGGCGGTGGTACGTGGCACGACCGGGGTCAGACCCGCACTCCTTGACTGCCTCCGGCACACGTGGTCTTGCCACGAGGGTTGGGTCCAGCTCCCCGAGGGCGTCCCCCGGGCAGGTGGAGGTGCACCAGCGCTGTGGCACACCTGATTGTTCCATTGTTGTTGGGCGTTGGCGCACATGGCGCGGGGAAGTGTGTGCCTGGTGCTCCAGGCCCCGGCAGGGAGGTTGGAGAGCCTGACGCTGAGCCCGCCGGGGGACATGTGGGCCTGGGCTCGCAACCTACACGTCACAAGGCCAAACTACCCAACTGCTCCACGACTGCCTGTTGGCACGGGATGGCGGTGGTACGTGGCACGGCTGGGGTCAGACCCGCACTCCTTGACTGCCTCCGGCACACGTGGTTTTGCCACGAGGGTTGGGTCCGGCTCCCTGAGGGCTTCCCCCGGGCAGGTGGAGGTGCACCAGCGCTGTGGCACACCTGATTGTTCCATTGTTGTTGGGCGTTGGCGCACATGGCGCGGGGAAGTGTGTGCCTGGTGCTCCAGGCCCCGGCAAGGAGGTTGGAGAGCCTGACGCTGAGCCCGCCGGGGGACATGTGGGCCTGGGCTCGCAACCTACACGTCACAAGGGCAAGCTACCCAACTGCTCTACGACTGCCTGTTGGCACGGGATGGCGGTGGTACGTGGCACGACCGGGGTCAGACCCGAACTCGTTGACTGCCTCCGGCACACGTGGTTTTGCCACGAGGGTTGGGTCCAGCTCCCCGAGGGCGTCCCCCGGGCAGGTGGAGGTGCACCAACGCTGTGGCACACCTGATTGTTCCATTGTTGTTGGGTGTTGGCGCACATGGCGCGGGGAAGTGTGTGCCTGGTGCTCCAGGCCCCGGCAGGGAGGTTGGAGAGCCTGACGCTGAGCCCGCCGGGGGACATGTGGGCCTGGGCTCGCAACCTACACGTCACAAGGGCAAGCTACCCAACTGCTCCACGACTGCCTGTTGGCACGGGATGGCGGTGGTACGTGGCACGACTGGGGTCAGACCCGAACTCCTTGACTGCCTCCGGCACGCGTGGTTTTGCCACGAGGGTCGGGTCGGGCTCCCCGAGGGCGTCCCCCGGGCACGTGGAGGTGCACCAAGGCGCAGAGAATGCTTCCCTACCCAGGCTGCCGCCGGTGCTAGCTGCATTGGCTGCGGTGCTACAGTCCGTGTAGATGAGGGGGCCGAGAGGGCACCACACCCGAATGGCCTCTCCGTTGGGCGGGGGGGGGGGGGGTTAAGAGGGTATCTTGCACGCTGCGCATGTACCGTGCGCAAAGTTTCTACAAGAATAGACCCAAGCTCCATAGTAGTGCCTACTCCTAATAACAATGAGCCTACTTCCGCTGATGTTGACCATCTTATTGGAATCCTAGTATTTTTGCTGCAAACAAAGTTAACCCGAAAGGCTTTGGTTGTTGCCTAGGAGAGTGTTACTATCGGCAATTCCATGTTAGCTTTCTTTCTGAGGGACAATACTATATTGCCGAGCATTGTGAACACTCTTTTGATTGACAATTTTGCTGCCGTTGCCATGTAGCCGACCAATCATACTATATTGTTTGTTGATCATTTTTTGCTTGCAAGGAGTAGGCCTTTGAAATTAATTTGTACAATTACATCATTGGTCAATGGCCAACGAGCAATGATGTATCATTGGACCCCAGGTTTCATGCATGCCCTCTTTTGAGTTGAAGATGTCTGTTTGGGTATGCAATCGGGATTCGCCGCAGATCAAGTTTGTGTATTGTATGCAAGTCGATACATAGTAGAGTTGGCTCGTGTTGGCTAGGGTTAGGGTTGATTTATGGTTGTACCAATGTGAAGCAATGATTGCAAACCTCCGTCCATTGTTTGATGGTCAATTTTGCCCATGTATGCTTCGATACAATATGTTGAGCAACACCATTTGGAAAAGGAGGATGCATTCTCTAAACCAAGCGCTCCCATGCTTAACCCAACCTACTAGCAACATGAACACAAAGGGAAGGAATTCTATCTCAATTTTATCATGGAATACTGCACGCATTGTGTTGTTGCCGTGGGCATTTGGTCCGTTTTTCTGTTTACTTTTTGTTGGTGGTCCCCCCCCCCCCCTTGCATGGCGTCATGCCAAAAGGATGGACAAGATCTTGTTCATCAGCTCTTGGAATAGAGCGGGTGCGTTAGCCACGCCAAACGGCATGACCTTCCACTTGAACACCCTCCCCTGAGGAGTGATGAAGGCCAGTAGTTCCTGTGCGTTGGGCGTCAGGTCCACTTGCCAGAATCCGCTTCGCTTGTCCATCTTGGTCTTGTAGCGGCAGGAGGCTATCTTCTCCAGGGTAGACTCCATATTGGGAATGAACTTTTTTAGCCAGGGTGGTGACCAACACCGACCAAAACAAAACAATGAAGTCTACACGTGCACCGAGTTCTTCTCGGGGGGTCCAATGGGGCCTCAGCGAGATGCCCGATGTGGCAACGCAAGCCCACCGGGGGCCGCGCTCTCAAGGGAGTGACCACGGCAATAAGTCCCAGCGTGCTGGCACTGAGAAGCGAGCACGGGAGAGACTCCTTCCCTCGCGTAGCAACTCAACCAGAAAAGGGACGCACCACGTCGTCAAGCGCCCGGACCAAGCCGGGAGAAGGGGGCCAGCAAGGGGCCCTACGCACCTCCATCCAACACGGGACACCACCGTCAACCCAACAACAACTCGCTCCTATGTTGAGGTGGTCCGGGGAGTCGCGCAACGAAGTGGGCGGCCAGCGACGGTAAGAGGCCCACCCCACGTCACCCGCTACATCCTACTCCCCCGTGCACCCACGCATCCCCCACAACCCCCGTCCGCGCAGCAAAGGCATGAAGGAGAGGGTAGGGGGTTTGTGTTGCGCTCGCCAAAGGATGGACTGAGCGCAGGAACTTGGAGGAGAAAGGTTGTTATGTGCCCCCGTCGGGGAAACGACCCCGCAAGTGGCCATCCCAGGGCCCACCAGCCGCCGTTGGGGAGAGGTACCTCACCGCCGGCTTGGGATGGCCGCTTGGACGCACCTGGCCAACGGCGAAGGCATTTGCCTTCCTCTGCGTGGACTCGACGCAGAGAAGTGAAACAGGGCAAGTCCGGGGGCTCCGTTGGCACAACCGACCAAGGGAAAGGGAAGGGAAGGAGTGTGGTGAGGCCGATGGGCACGGTGGCCTACAGAGGGAAAGGCCAAGGGAAGGGAAAGGGGAGGGGAGAGGGAAGGGTAGGGCAGGGAGGAAGAGGAAGGTCAAAGGGTGGTGAGAAGCTGATGGGCACCACCGCCTATGGAGGGAAAGGGTCCAAGGGAAGGGCAGCGAATGGCGATCGGCCAGTAGGCGCCGCCAGCTGCAGACGAGATCATCACACCATGGCGTCATGCCAAAACCCCCACATACCACGCCTGACGTGGAGTGCCCCCACACGGGGGCTGTATGGCGCGAAAGGCGCTCTACGTGCAGAAGAAGAGGCACGACAACAACCCCGTTGGTCACAAAGCCATGGAGCGGAAGCGTCGGAGCAGTGGAGAGAAGTGAGGTGTGGAAAAGGACAGGACACGAGATGCAGCAAGGGTGGAAAGGGAACATGGCTGCCAGAAGAAGGATTGAAGGTGACCAACTATTGGGGTGCTCTATATAGGAGGACGGCCCAAAAAGGAAAAGGCAAGGGAACCCTCGGAAGGCGAGGAACGGTTGACCCAGGTTGGGTGAATGATGAGGAGGGCGGAGGAGTTCGCTTGCAGAGCCAAACACCGGAATTGGGAAGGAGAAAAGGGATAGGGAAGGGGAAGGGAGGAAAAGGCAAAGGGAAGGGGAGACAACACGTGGAACACACAGAAGCAAGGAGTGGAAGAGGTATCCGTCTGAGGATCCAGCATCAGCATCACCGAGGAATGGAACGCACCGAGGAAAGGAGAAGTAGGGGAATGGAAAGGAGGATGCACTATCCATGGTACAAAGAGAAGGTACCACTACAACGAACAACAGTGGAAGGAGAGGTGAGATGGACATGGCAGCAGCATTTTGAGGATTGCCGCAGAGTATGGCAAGAAGGTCCCAAAACACAAAAGTTGCGTCGATTGTGGCAACTAATAAAGGAAGAACAATGGAAATGGAGGACAAGTGGACAAGAACATCGGATCCCAAGATGGGAAGAGGAAGGAGTGGCGGAGGCATACATGATGTACCACAAGCCGACTGGCAAAGCGTACGCGCGAGTAGCGTACAATGGACACCAAGCACAGTTAAAGAAGAGATGGAGCAACCGTTGGGGGGATGAAGACTTGGTAAGTAGGGTGATGAGAACAAGTGAATCAATGGCGGATTGGATAGTATGGCCTGTGGAGAGGTTTCCCGGACAACGAAGAGGGCACATGGCGTTTTGGAGGAGGTCAAGCATGAGGGAGGGGTTTTGGGCCACACACTTGCAATGTTGGTGGCCAAAAGGGTTCAATGAGGGAACGACATGAGGGGAGCACAGGGAAGGGGCCAGAAGGGATTGGGCACACAGAAGGTACACATTCCAGAGGGCGCACAGGGAAGGTTTGGAAGAAAGGTGGGGGGAGACGAGGAAAAGCCTCAAGAGAACGTTGGAAAAGATTCACAACAAGGAGACCACAGTGGCGGAGGTGGTCAAAAAGATGTTGGTGCAGGAAGCAAAGAAGTTCTTGCAAGTGATATATGGAGATGGAGTCACCGGACAAGACGTACAACAACTCGAGAGAGCATTGAGGACCAAGATAAACACCCAAAAGGAGGAAAAGAGAAAGCCCATGGGTGACTACATCAAGCTCTTGATCACGCACAAGGCTTGGGGTAAAGTGAGAATCAGAGATGTCCTCAGAGACCCTGAAGTAGTCCATAGGCACCCGGAGCCTGAGGTCGCAGAAACCATGTGGGTGTGCGAGAAGAATGTCCCGCCAATTTCCACGTGGTTGTTGAACTACACGGACATCGACAAGGAAGAAGGATTGACAGAGGAGGAAAAAAGGGTCTTTGTGAAATGGGATGAGCAATTTGGGCATCTCAAGAAAGAAGAACAACCATGGGTGATATCGTGCAACTGTTTTAAGCATGTGCCGTATCCAAGGAAGGAGGAAGTATGGAGGGGCCATGTGGTCGTGACAGAGATGGCGGGCTTCAATAGTCCAATAATGGAAGACGTGGAGAAAAAAGGATACAAATTCAAGCAGCAAGAGCCAGAATGGAAGGTGCTCCACAACTTGGAAGAGGGGTTAACGGAGTACATCGAGTACAAAGTACGAAGTGGAGCAGGGCAAAGAGAGGACTACGAAGGGTGGAAAGACTTGATCAAGAAAAAAGTGATGTGGCAAGTGGACAAGGAGGTTCACACGTTGCCACAAGGGACGGAAGGGATGCAAAAAGTGAAGGACATGAAGAAAGATTTTGCATTCTTGAAGGAGGATAGGGGTCCGCACAACTGGGTTGGTGTATGTAAGCGACTATACAAGCACCGGAGGGACATATACCTCCAAAGTGATGGGTTTGAGGTCGCGCCGGAAAGTGAGGAGGCCATCCTACAACGCCACGAAGACTACCACGCGGAGAGGCTCCTCGCAGTCAACAGAAGGTTGCCGTACATATATGGAATATGGAAGGCCCAGAAAGAAAACATACGATGGATTAGTGGAGCAAGGAAACAAACCGAAGAAGAGAAAGACAAGCCGGAAGCAAGCATAGCAGGAGTCGGAGAGGTCTTGGTGCAAGCATTAACGCAAGTATGCAGAAGCTTGAAACGCAAGGATGTGGAATGGAGGAAGAAAGGGAACCCGAAGAGGGTGTGGTGGATAGATAGTGTGGAGGAGTTCATGCAGCCGGTCCGATTTGAGGAGGAATTGATAGCGCAATGTAAAGCTTCGGCGGAAGTGGGAGATTTCGTGGCGATGTACCCAAGCATGGATCAAGACTACGTCTCCACAAACGTGTTGGAGGCAATCGAGGAGGCTTGGGACTGGGAAGAACAAACTGCAAAGGAGGACAAGGATGGGGAAGAGGAGGAAGAGCTACGGGTCGGAAAAGAAGGTTGGTGGCTTGGACGAAAGGGGGAGGAACCCCAAGCTGACAGCTGGAGCAAGAGAGAAGTGAAGGAGATGGTGCAGTGGGTACTAAACAACGGATATGTCAAGCAAGGGGGTGTGGTGTACAAGCAAAAGAAAGGTTTCGGAATGGGACTGAAATGTGCCGTCTTCTTGGCGAACTTGGCGTGTTATGGGACGGAGAAGAGGTTCGCGGAAGAAGAAGGAAGGAGGCCGGAGCAAGTGGAACACAACTATCGCTTTGTGGATGACATGTTTTCCTTGACCGGCGTCGTCCCTGGGGAGGAAGCATACAAACTCAAAAGGACGGTCCGAAGAGCCGCTGATGGAGGCCACCTTGTCTTCTTGGGGGCTGACTTGTGGTGGAGAGAGGATGAGGAAGGAGTGCATTGGAGAGAGAAGGACTATCCCATAAAAATAAGGCGATATCCAGTGAGGGATAGCATGATCTTGGACGCCCAAAGGTTGGGAGTATTGACAGGGCAATACATCAGAGCATTGAGGTTGTGCTCAGTTTTGCGATTATTCAAGGAGGCGATCCAAACCATCACCAAAACGGCCACACAGCGAGGCTATGGGACACACGAGCAAAAGAAACAATGGGGCAAGTTCTTGCGAGTGTGGTGGGGTGGACAAGACATCACCATGGGGGAGATGCACGTGTGGTTTGGACGGATGCAACGGTGGGTAAGGAAGGAGATCTCAAAAGAAGAGAGGAGAAAGAAGAGATGTTGGTACGGGTGGAGGTGTCGGAGAAAGAGCTGCCCGTTTGAGCACGTACCACCGCCACCGAAAGTGTGGACACCGCCGGAAGGCGGGCTGGAACCCCAAAGGAGGGAAGCCAAAAATCCGCACCCACAAGGGGTGAGAACAACTGAGATCGTCGGAGAGGAAGAGGAGATGCCGAACTGTGGTGTGTGGCGGGAGACGGTGGTGGTTGTGGACTTGAGGGAACCACCGTTGGTGGCGCCAACGCAAAGCGACAACCGCAAAGTTGGGTGCGCCGAGACCACGGAGGCTGCAAGCACCAACAAAAGCCTGACAAATGATGTTGAGAGACAACAAAAGGAAGAACGAGCGAAGCGGCAGGAGAGGGAGAGCCAAGACGACAAAGGAACAAAAGAAGTGGAAGACGGTGACACCGACAGTGACGTATCAATCTTGACATGGCTGCAAGGCTTGAAGATAAGGGGCGAAGGAGGGCAAATGGAGGGACACAAGGACTTGCGGCCGGAGGTGGTGGACGATGAGGCGACCGTGGAGCAACAAAGGCAACAGAGGAAGAGCCACACCGAAGACCATGGAGGGCCTCGTCCATCACCACAAGTGGGGCTAGAGGTGGGGGAGAAGGAGGAGAAGGAAGAAGACCACAAGCAAAAGGAGAAGAGCGAAATCCAAAGCCACAAGGAACAATATCCACCGCAGCGGCAAGAGGATGAGCAGCAAGGTGAAGAAAGCGGAGGACATGGAGAAGATAGTGACACCAACAGTGACATATCAATCTTGAGATGGTTGCAAGGGCTGAGGAAAGAGGAAGCGGGAGGCCAAAGCCAGGAGAACCCAGAGCTAGACGTGGTGGAAGAAGAAGAGACAAAGAAACAACCAAGGCAGGAGGAGAGAAGAAATGCCCCTGGCCAGGGAGAGCCAGAACCATCTCGAGAAGTGGCAGTGGATGGGGTGGAGAAGGGGGTGTTGGACGAACAACCAGGTCCAAAAGCGACAAAGAACAAGGACCGCAGCAAGGTACAACACCCAACAGGAGTGGGAAACCACGGGTTGAAGGAAGCATCCTTGGGAGGAAAATTGGTTGGTTGGATACACACGCATCCAGGACATGTGCCGGTGCTATCAGCCTTGGACGTGTGCACCCTCAACACAATTGGCCAAACGCTATGGTCAATTATACCGGAAGGAGGCCCAGCAGTTGGAGTGGTGCAAAGTTGGACCTCTCCAGCGGATGAAGTGGCGTGTGCCCCACTGAAGGGGGGTCTAAAGGCCTACACAATGTCCGTCTTGGGCATGGAGGTGGCAAACAGATGTGCCGCAATCCGCCGAAAGAAACCGGGAGTGGATCACCGGTATCACGAACATCTTGCTGGAGTCTGGGATGATGATGACCCTCACCCGGTTGGGAGGGAGCAGGAGGAAGTGCCGGTGGTCCTCGTGGAGGCCGAGGATGGTGGTTGTATGGACATGGGAAACAACAGGTGGTGGACCAAATGGTTGGGAGCAGGAAGCACACCTAAGGAAAAGGAGAACACCAAGCCCGACAACAATGAGGAGAGTGATAGCAGCACGAGCAGCAACGGGACAGCGAGCACGGTTGGACCCGAAGCTTGGTCGCAAAAGCGTGGTCCCAAGCACGCATGTGGGCTATGCTGCAGACCGTTGAGGGCCAAGGAGGGAGCAGTGAGGTGCAGCCAGGGGCACTGGATGCACTTGAAGTGTGTCCGGGTCACTGTCTCCCAGGCGAAGAAGGTGTTCCGCAGCAACAGGGTGTTCCAGTGTAGGTGCAGAAAGGCAAGGCCAGCCAAATGGTTGCGGGAGGAAAGAGAGAGGCACAAGCAGAGGAGGAGAGAACAACGCAGCAAAGCGAGGAAGGCAGGGGTGGCGCTGGAGGAACAACCCCCCAAGCCACAAGCACGGGCCGAACCACAGCAAAGTGACTCCGAGAGACCGGAAGTGGTTGGAGTGGATGGCCATCGCATTGTTCTCGGGGGAAGAGTAGCACTAACAGGCATGAAGAAAAAGATGGAATTGGAGGGGAAGACAGGTGAGGTTGAAAGCATCATCGAGGAACAAGGAAAAGTAAGACTCCGAATGGACTGTGGCAGAAGGGTTTTGGTGTCATTGGATAGGGTCAGGGTGCAAGAGGTGGAGCACATGGGAGGCGCCGAGGACTCAAAAGCTGCCCAACAACAACAGCACGGGGAAGAAACAAAAGGACGCGGGGTGGCGGGAGACAATGAACCGCACGGAAGAAAGGAGGAAAGGAGTGAAGAAGGAGAGATGGGAGGGCAGGAAGAAACATTTGAACTATGGAATGGGGTGAGGCTAGTAGGGATGAGACAACCGGAGTTGGAGGGCCACAAGGGGGTGTTGGAGGAGATCTACAAGGACAAAGTGCAAGTGTTGTTAGTGGGAGGGATGCGCCGAGTAAAAGTGGACAAGAAGAAGGTGGTCCCGGAGGTAGTTGAGCCCGTTGAGGTGCTGCCCCCGGGTTTTGAAGGATGGAGCTTTCTTGAACAGATTGGAGTGGGTAGTGCACCCACCATGGATGAAGTGAAGGCCGCATACAAAAAGTGGGTGTTGCGGTTACATCCGGACAAGAACATGAACAACATTGCCAAAGCCACCCACCTGTTCAAAAGGTTGACCTCCGGCTACGAGGGATGGAAAAGTGCGCCCGGGGTGACACCGCCAAGGCCGGCGGAGGAACCACCCAACTACCAGTTCAACCCCACATACTTTCGATCCAATTTCTGCAACAACTCAAGTTCGGCGGGGCGAACAGCCCCGGAGGAAGCGCCACCAAGTGCCAAAAACCCAGAAACGGAGGGCGATGGAGAGGGTTTTTGGTCTTTCTTGTGGGGAAGCAAAAGGCCCGGTCGTTCCGAACATGCGAGTGGAATGGGGGCTAGCCACGGTGAGGGTACACCGAAGGGCGCACCGCCACCGGGGTCGGGAACGCAACGGACCCGCCGCCTCTTGTTCCATGAGAAGTTCCGGTGGCACACGCACCACGTCCGCGCCATCCAAGCGGACCGGATCCTCGCGGAGAAAAGGAGGAGAGGGTGGTTCTCCGACTACCCCGAGGCAGGAAGCAACATGTACTTATTGGCACCAGACCAGGTGTACAAAGTGCGAGTGCTAGCCTCAACGGTATGGGTGCCGGAGGTGAGACGTTGGGAGCCGGAGGTGTTCATCATCGGGGAGGGCATCAACTTCACAGTGGAGGACACAACCAGGTTGATGCAAAACTTGCACAGGGCAAACGTGATTGCCGAGCAAGTAGGCATCCGGCTGTACAAGGAGTAGAAGATGGAAGCCAAGTGAGAAGCGGACAAGCCCCACCCGCGGGTGACAAGAGGGCGTGGAAGCGCAAGGTCGCACAGTTCCGACGGCGTCAAGGTGACGGGGTGCAACTTGTTCAGCGCAGTGCCGAGCACAAAGGCGCGACCCGGAACGCACCATGGCATGGCCTAGGCCTTGAAGCAAGAGGGACTGAGACCGGGCGCCAAGCGACCCAGCAACCCAAGGGACGGGCAACCCGGCGCCGGGAGGAGAAGGAAGAACAATGAAAGCAAAAAGCCTGATGGAAAGGAGAGTCTCACACCATCAACATGGCTCTGCTGGGGAGGAGAAGATCCTCCAGCCACCGAGACTCACACTGGGGAGCCGCGGCCCCCAGTGATACAGCAACAAGGCACAACGATGTGGTCTGAGGTACGGCCGTGGACGGGCCTCTGGACCTATGCCCAACGGAGACGGCGCCGCAGTCTCCATTGGATGCGCCCCGGCTACCACAACGCGCAGCGAGCTTTCTCGCCGGCGGAGTAGGGGGCAAGGCCAAACAACAGGCAGGGGGAAGGCAACCCCCGCACTTTTTTAGCCAGGGTGGTGACCAACACCGACCAAAACAAAACAATGAAGTCTACACGTGCACCGAGTTCTTCTCGGGGGGTCCAATGGGTCCTCAGCGAGATGCCCGATGTGGCAACGCAAGCCCACCGGGGGCCGCGCTCTCAAGGGAGTGACCACGGCAGTAAGTTCCAGCGTGGTGGCACTGAGAAGCGAGCAGGGGAGAGACTCCTTCCCTCGCGTAGCAACTCAACCAGAAAAGGGACGCACCACGTCGTCAAGCGCCCGGACCAAGCCGGGAGAAGGGGGCCAGCAAGGGGCCCTACGCACCTCCATCCAACACGGGACACCACCGTCAACCCAACAACAACTCGCTCCTATGTTGAGGTGGTCCGGGGAGTCGCGCAACGAAGTGGGCGGCCAGCGACGGTAAGAGGCCCACCCCACGTCACCCGCTACATCCTACTCCCCCGTGCACCCACGCATCCCCCACAACCCCCGTCCGCGCAGCAAAGGCATGAAGGAGAGGGTAGGGGGTTTGTGTTGCGCTCGCCAAAGGATGGACTGAGCGCAGGAACTTGGAGGAGAAAGGTTGTTATGTGCCCCCGTCGGGGAAACGACCCCGCAAGTGGCCATCCCAGGGCCCACCAGCCGCCGTTGGGGAGAGGTACCTCACCGCCGGCTTGGGATGGCCGCTTGGACGCACCTGGCCAACGGCGAAGGCATTTGCCTTCCTCTGCGTGGACTCGACGCAGAGAAGTGAAACAGGGCAAGTCCGGGGGCTCCGTTGGCACAACCGACCAAGGGAAAGGGAAGGGAAGGAGTGTGGTGAGGCCGATGGGCACGGTGGCCTACAGAGGGAAAGGCCAAGGGAAGGGAAAGGGGAGGGGAGAGGGAAGGTTAGGGCAAGGAGGAAGAGGAAGGTCAAAGGGTGGTGAGAAGCTGATGGGCACCACCGCCTATGGAGGGAAAGGGTCCAAGGGAAGGGCAGCGAATGGCGATCGGCCAGTAGGCGCCGCCAGCTGCAGACGAGATCATCACACCATGGCGTCATGCCAAATCCCCCTCCCTCCCCCTCTGCTCCTCCCTCTCCTCCCCTTCCCCTCCTCTTCTCCATCTCTCCCTCTCATTTTCTGGTGAGCTCGTGGTGGTCCCCATGGTGAGGGCAAGTGAGGTAAACTAGATTGCTCCATCGTACACCCCATTCCCCCTGCAGCTTGTGGTGTTGGAGTTGAATCCCCCCCCCCATCTTTTGCCCCCCCCCCCCCCCCCCAAACCATGGCGTCATGCCAAAACCCCCCAAACCATTCAAGGACAGCCCTGCTGGATTCCCAGTGCCTTTCAGCAACAGATGGTATATTTGCCTCAATTACCCCAGCTGTCCGGCCCCATCCGCCCTTTTTGCCCTACGTGCCCCACATCCGGCAATTGGACACGATGGATGCTTGAAAAAATGGAAGATGGTTGCATTTTCCCCGAATGTTGCTTGGAGGCCTAGTTTTCTTCGTTATCAACCACCCATCCGGTCCAAGTCCCTCAGCCCCCTCACACTCCCTCACACATTTACATCGGTGCTGTCGTTCATGCAGTCAAAGGGTTGCTGCGCAACGGCCTGCTGTTCATCACCATCATCAAATTGACGTGGCGTTTGGTGCGGGTTCATATTTTCAAAAAGGGTCCGTACAGCCACTGGCTGGTGCTGCATCAAGTGGAGGGATACAGCTCCGCCGTCACATACATTGGCCTCGAGCACGTAGATGAAGTGCTGTTCTACCCGGGCTGCCTGGCTGGACACTGCACTTCAGAGGTATGGATGGGTTTTGGGGAGGGGATGGGGGGGTGCAGCAGAGGTTCTGTATGACGAAGGGGAGGGAGGCTAATCCGGGGGGCGTGACGAGAAAAGGTAGGAATCGGCGAGACCGGCCTGTGTCCACAAAAAATGGCCGGCAGCCCAGGAAATCGGTGGCAGGAGCTGGCAAATGCACGAGAACCGGCGGGAATCTGCACGGGCAACAGGTCCAAATCTGCCAAAGGTGCTGGAGATCTGCGGGTTCGGGCGGGGATCGGCAATGTAGGACACGGGATTCGGTGCTCTGCAGGCCCATACCTGAGCAGACCTGTGCCGTTGCCATCCCGGAATTTTGTGCGTCGGAACCGTGAAAATCAATGTTTCCAGTAGTTGATTATCCTTGTGCTGAAGGCACCAGTACCAAAAGGCTTCGCAACCGAGATGTCGAACCACTGCGGGGTGGGGTAGACGGGACTAATTATCAGTGTCTCATCTGAGGTGCTGCTGTAGTACGCATTTCCCATGTGCAGTGCCGCACGCTGCATGTGGTTGCATGGAGATCCCGCCCCTGTTTTCTCCATGATTTGGCGGCAATCTACGTGCTCATTTGGCATTCCTGTGAAGCTCGAGTCCCTTGTATCACAGACCATGTCCACGTGCCACAGACCACGCGTCATCTGCCATTCACAACGCCCCTAACGCCCCTCGGGCCACAGACCATGCTTTAACTCCCTTAGACCACACCCCACGTGCCACAAACCACGCCCCATGAGCCACAGACCACAGCCCTAGGGGATTACAACAAAATGACCGGCTGCTCACTCCTCAGTATAAGCTAAACAAAGTAATGTCCTAAGATTCTTCTCTGCTGCCTTCGATGCCTGTGGCGTTTGCCCAAGTGATATCACCACCCGTGCCATCCTCCGGGAGGTCGCCAGTGCGGGGGGGTCACAGGGGGAGGGGGAGGGATAGGATAAGATAGGATAGGCCAGGATAGGATACCATACCATACGATACGATACGATACGATATAATATGATACGATACGATACGATACGCTACGATACAATACGATACGATAGGAAAGGATACGATACGATACAATACGATACGATACGATACGATACGATACGATACGATACGATACGATACGATGCGATACGATACGATATGATACGATACGATATGATACGATACGATACAATACGATGAGATACAATACGATACGATACGATACGATACGATACGATACGATACGATGCGATACGATATGATACGATACGATGAGATACGATACGATACGATACGATATGATACGATACGATACGATACGATACGATACGATACGATGCGATACGATACGATACGATACGATATGATACGATACGATATGATACGATACGATACGATACGATACGATACGATACGATGCGGATCCAATTCATGCAAAAAATTATCTGCCAAGATACAAAAGTGCCTCCAAGGTCAACAAGTTGACTGCACAAACCAAAATGTTCGGAAAACGTTTCAACATGCCACAGATTCATTTCTTGTTGTATCACATTCGACAATTCCGCAGGCATAATTCAGTCAACTCTTCAACTACACCGGCACTCCTCGACGCCAATTTGGATGACCAATGTTTGTATAATTTATCTATCCGATCATTATGGCCCAAACCACTCACCCAAATCAGCGGGTTTGGGAAAACGCTGCACCACCTGATCACATGAAGCCGGTGCCTCGAGCTTCATCAGAAAAAGGAAATCAATCGACAGAAAAAAGAGGTATCAAAACTCACAGAATCTCAGATAAAAGCTGATCTCCCAATCCACGCAAGAGCTCACGTCGCCCTTGGATAGCGCGCGACAGACATTTAAAGCAAGAAGATCTGCAGGATGCCCAGCCACGATAGCTTTCATGATGTCATTGACCCTCAGGGGCACATACTGCATTGCACCAAAGCATTCAAAGTGGTACTCATGATGGTTGACTGAGGGAAGCTGTGCACGAGCATGGATTGGCTATGGATACCCTCCTGCTGCCCTTTGCCCAACGACCAGGGATGTTGCCATGGGGAGGGGGGTCGTCAAAAGGTCACATTTCAATGTCTGATGGGTGAGGCATGTACATCCTGGCCCAGCTGCATCAGTGCTTTGGTGTTCAGGCTGGAGTTGATACCACATTAGAGCTGTTGTGTGCCACAGGCAGCAGTGTGCAGCAGTACACAGTGGTACATAGCAGTACACAGCAGTACGCAGCGGCGCACAGTAGTGCACAGCAGTGGTAATAGTGCGCCTGGATAGCCACGGCCTTGAGCACTGGCGATGGCACGCCTGCATAGACGCAGCCTTGTGCACTGCGGATGTTGCATCCAAAAGGTTGCATTGACGAGGATCTATCACACTGTAGTTGCGCCGTCCAGAACGAGGCCTGGCATGACCCTTCTGTAGAGGCATGCACCAAATCATCATCTGGACCCTGTTGTGGATCACAGGACAAGGTGTTATGGGACATCATGTGGTGGATTAGCAGAAAATTGACGTGTTGATTGTGGGGGGGGGGGCAGGCGTGCAGCAATCCCAAGGGGCAGGCGTGCTGAGAGCGCTGCAGAGAGGTGGTCCAGAGAAGGTGCCTTTTGCAGGATGCATCTATTGTTTGGCCGAGAATCTTAAGAACTTCAATTGGACATCCATCTCTTGTTTGTGCACACTTTACATTGATTGATTTTGTGACCCGTCTTTGGTGCCCTGCAACGTTTGATATTTGGACCATGCGACTGCTTGTAGTTAGCATGCATGTACTAATTGCATGGCATGTTTTGTTGTCCTTGTGTCAGGTTTCAAAAATGCCTGGCTACCTCTGGGCTGTCAGTGGCAAGTACTGGAACAAGCAAGTGAAGATGCGCAATGGGAATACTTCCACGGTGTGTTGTGTTTTGCATGTCTGTCAGCCTGACCCCATTTGTGACATCGCAACGCAAAATTTAACAATTTCCTGCTTCGCCACTTGGTGTTTCAGGAGCTTGCGTGCGCCCCCACATGCAGTTGCGGCCGGGGGGATGCAGATGCACTTTGTTGCAGTATTTTGGTCTGTGGCGTGTTTTTGTTTGCTCATTTTTTTGTTATTGCAGGTGTGTTTGCTGTTGGGGCAGCATGTGGGACTGGTTTCGGGCGTGCGGGAGAGTGCCACAGGGTGAGAGGAAACGGGTGGAGGGGACTGGTGTGACGGTGGCACCTACTAGCGAGAGGGTGGGTGAGACCGGCATTAGCGTGGGTGGGATTGGTGTGAGGCTTGGTGGGAGGTGTGAGGGTGGTGGAGAGGTGGTCAACACGAACCCTCTGGGTATCCTGTAGGGCATGAGTGTTGGATCCAATGCAACAGTTTTTTATCTCTATGCTTTCTTCGTGCTTTGAATCATGGGATTGATGGCTGCTTTCACCGCATGACCATTGGTAGTCTAGCAGGTTGATTGAAACATTTAGGCGCTTTGCATTGCACAGTGGTTGGCGAAGCTGATTGCAAAGAACGGGTTGTCCTCAGTGAGGTGTTCAGCGTCTCAATGAGGCTATAGAATGGTTAAAAACTAGGAAGTGGTGTACCACAAATGTTCTGGTCCAGGCACAAATACGACAAACGACTAGACAAATGCAGTAAGGCAAATGAATACAATTTTGATATCATATCTCATGAGGAATTAGTTGAGGTCATACCGTTTCTATGTTTCTACAGCCCCTGTCAGGCTATATGAGTATTTATCCAGAGCCCTCATTGGAGAAATGATACTGGCAGTGATACGATACTGGCACTTCTGTGATAAGTGTTGTGATTGCCAGTAGCGGACTTGGTTGTCACTCTGCAACATGTATGGTTTGTAAATTGCCTAAAGGAATGTGGAATTTACGTGTCTCATGTCCATGTATAACAACCCATATCTGCTTCCAACAATGCATGCGCTATATTGCACGCTTGGGTGTTGCCGTGTATAGATCCTAGGAATAGGGGGCCAGCTATTGCCTTTGATAAGCCAATGTTTCTTGTGGATGTCCATGTGCCAGCGGCTCTGTT
This sequence comes from Eutreptiella sp. 'Long Island Sound 2002', assembly GCA_964036045.1. Lineage (NCBI taxonomy): Eukaryota > Euglenozoa > Euglenophyceae > Eutreptiales > Eutreptiaceae > Eutreptiella > Eutreptiella sp. 'Long Island Sound 2002'. The sequence continues at coordinate 23,478,604 of OZ038381.1, read as the reverse complement.
GTTGAGCTTACCTCCCACCACAGGACGTACCCACTCATCGCCATACGGAGGCAGGTGGGACCCGGTGTGGGGTTGGCAGGGACTGGTGTAGGGGTAGGTTGGATTGGTGTGGGGGTAGGTGAGACTGGTGTAGGGGTTAGGAGAGATTGGTGTGATGGTGTGTGTGACTAGTGTGAGGGTGGCTATGACTGGTGTAAGGGCGGGTTGGACCGGTGTGTGTGTGTGTGTGTGTGTGTGTGTGTGTGTGTGTGTGTGTGTGTGTGTGTGTGTGTGTGTGTGTGTGTGTGTGTGTGTGTGTGTGTGTGTGTGTGTGTGTGTGTGTGTGTGTGTGTGTGTGTGTGTGTGTGTGTGTGTGTGTGTGTGTGTGTGTGTGTGTGTGTGTGTGTGTGTGTGTGTGTGTGTGTGTGTGTGTGTGTGTGTGTGTGTGTGTGTGTGTGTGTGTGTGTGTGTGTGTGTGTGTGTGTGTGTGTGTGTGTGTGTGTGTGTGTGTGTGTGTGTGTGTGTGTGTGTGTGTGTGTGTGTGTGTGTGTGTGTGTGTGTGTGTGTGTGTGTGTGTGTGTGTGTGTGTGTGTGTGTGTGTGTGTGTGTGTGTGTGTGTGTGTGTGTGTGTGTGTGTGTGTGTGTGTGTGTGTGTGTGTGTGTGTGTGTGTGTGTGTGTGTGTGTGTGTGTGTGTGTGTGTGTGTGTGTGTGTGTGTGTGTGTGTGTGTGTGTGTGTGTGTGTGTGTGTGTGTGTGTGTGTGTGTGTGTGTGTGTGTGTGTGTGTGTGTGTGTGTGTGTGTGTGTGTGTGTGTGTGTGTGTGTGTGTGTGTGTGTGTGTGTGTGTGTGTGTGTGTGTGTGTGTGTGTGTGTGTGTGTGTGTGTGTGTGTGTGTGTGTGTGTGTGTGTGTGTGTGTCCCCCACAGCTGCCCAGGGGCGCGTGACCTCACCGTGGTGTGGGGGTGAAACCGGGGGGGGTCCCCCCCGGGCTAACACGCAATCTGGGGGGTGCCCTGGTCCAGCCGCGGCGGCCAGGGCACGGGATCGCGCGCCCCACCCCTCGCCGGCCACCGTGGGAAAGCCACGATGGCACAGGGCGGGCTCCACCGGGGGGTGGCGGTATGCGGGAGTAACCCGGGTCCCCCTGTGACCCAGCCCTCTCCAGGGCTCGTGTGCGCTCCCCTGCCCCAACCCACTGCACCTTGTGTTCTGCACAGGTACATCGTGGGGTGGGGACATCGTCCTATCCGACGCCCGTCCGGGCCAGGGGCACAACCACTATGGCCTTCGGCCAGGGGCCTGATGACACGGGGGGCTACCGGTCCTGCCCTGTGATGCAATGCGGGGCAACCGTGACATCAGGCCTCACAGCCACGCGCCCTGCTGCACCCAGCGGGGGAGGTGGTGGAATAAAGGGGAGACAGCATCGGGGCGGAGGTAAGGGCCGGTGCCCGCCGCTACGGTGCTCACTACGCCGGGGCAGTGGCACCTGCCGGCAGCTCCGGCAGTCAGTCTCCCCATGAATTGCTTTGAAATAAGGGGAGGCCCCCCGGTCACAGGTCATCGGGCGATTTGCACCTGGCCTGGCTGCGCAACTGGAGGGATAGGGACGCCCCGTGGGTTCGTCAGGTATTTCTCCTTCCCCCACACAGCGGCGGTTACACCCGAGTCCCTCCGGTCCAGCCTGGGCCGCGGGGGGATAGGGACGCCCCGTGGGTTCGTCAGGTATTTTTCCCTTCCCCCACACAGCGGCGGTTGCACCCGAGTCCCTCCGGTCCAGCCTGGGCCGCGGGGGGATACGCCCCGTGGGTTCGCCAGGTGTTTTTCCTTCCCCCACACAGCGGCGGATACACCCGAGTCCCTCCGGTCCAGCCTGGGCCGCGGGGGGATAGGGACGCCCCGTGGGGTCGTCAGGTATTTTTCCCTTCCCCCACACAGCGGCGGTTACACCCGAGTCCCTCCGGTCCAGCTTGGGCCGCGGGGGGATAGGGACGCCCCGTGGGTTCGCCAGGTATTTTTCCTTCCCCCACACAGCGGCGGTTACACCCGAGTCCCTCCGGTCCAGCCTGGGCCGCGGAGGGATAGGGACGCCCCGTGGGTTCGCCAGGTATTTCTCCTTCCCCCACACAGCGGCGGTTACACCCGAGTCCCTCCGGTCCAGCCTAGGCCGCGGGGGGATAGGGACGCCCCGTGGGTTCGTCAGGTATTTTTCCTTCCCCCACACAGCGGCGGTTACACCCGAGTCCCTCCGGTCCAGCCTGGGCCGCGGAGGGATAGGGACGCCCCGTGGGGTCGTCAGGTATTTTTCCCTTCCCCCACACAGCGGCGGTTACACCCGAGTCCCTCCGGTCCAGCTTGGGCCGCGGGGGGATAGGGACGCCCCGTGGGTTCGCCAGGTATTTTTCCTTCCCCCACACAGCGGCGGTTACACCCGAGTCCCTCCGGTCCAGCCTGGGCCGCGGAGGGATAGGGACGCCCCGTGGGTTCGCCAGGTATTTCTCCTTCCCCCACACAGCGGCGGTTACACCCGAGTCCCTCCGGTCTAGCCTAGGCCGCGGGGGGATAGGGACGCCCCGTGGGTTCGTCAGGTATTTTTCCTTCCCCCACACAGCGGCGGTTACACCCGAGTCCCTCCGGTCCAGCCTGGGCCGCCGGGGGATAGGGACGCCCCGTGGGGTCGTCAGGTATTTTTCCTTCCCCCACACAGCGGCGGTTACACCCGAGTCCCTCCGGTCCAGCCTGGGCCGCGGGGGGATAGGGACGCCCCGTGGGTTCGACAGGTATTTTTCCTTCCCCCACACAGCGGCGGTTACACCCGAGTCCCTCCGGTCCAGCCTAGGCCGCGGGGGGATAGGGACGCCCCGTGGGTTCGTCAGGTATTTCTACTTCCCCCACACAGCGGCGGTTACACCCGAGTCCCTCCGGTCCAGCCTGGGCCGCGGGGGGATAGGGACGCCCCGTGGGTTCGCCAGGTAGTTTTCCTTCCCCCACACAGCGGCGGTTACACCCGAGTCCCTCCGGTCCAGCCTGGGCCGCGGGGGGGATAGGGACGCCCCGTGGGTTCGCCAGGTATTTTCCCTTCCCCCACACAGCGGCGGTTACACCCGAGTCCCTCCGGTCCAGCCTGGGCCGCGGAGGGATAGGGACGCCCCGTTGGGTCGTCAGGTATTTTTCCTTTCCCCACACAGCGGCGGTTACACCCGAGTCCCTCCGGTCCAGCCTGGGCCGCGGGGGGATAGGGACGCCCCGTGGGGTCGTCAGGTACTTTTCCTTCCCCCACACAGCGGCGGTTACACCCGAGTCCCTCCGGTCCAGCCTGGGCCGCGGGGGGATAGGGACGCCCCGTGGGGTCGTCAGGTATTTTTCCCTTCCCCCACACAGCGGCGGTTACACCCGAGTCCCTCCGGTCCAGCCTGGGCCGCGGGGGGATAGGGACGCCCCGTGGGTTCGACAGGTATTTTTCCTTCCCCCACACAGCGGCGGTTACACCCGAGTCCCTCCGGTCCAGCCTGGGCCGCGGGGGGATAGGGACGCCCCGTGGGTTCGTCAGGTATTTTTCCTTCCCCCACACAGCGGCGGTTACACCCGAGTCCCTCCGGTCCAGCCTGGGCCGCGGGGGGATAGGGACGCCCCGTGGGTTCGACAGGTATTTCTCCTTCCCCCACACAGCGGCGGTTACACCCGAGTCCCTCCGGTCCAGCCTGGGCCGCGGGGGGATAGGGACGCCCCGTGGGTTCGACAGGTATTTTTCCTTCCCCCACACAGCGGCGGTTACACCCGAGTCCCTCCGGTCCAGCCTGGGCCGCGGAGGGATAGGGACGCCCCGTGGGGTCGTCAGGTATTTTTCCCTTCCCCCACACAGCGGCGGTTACACCCGAGTCCCTCCGGTCCAGCCTGGGCCGCGGGGGGATAGGGACGCCCCGTGGGTTCGCCAGGTATTTTCCCTTCCCCCACACAGCGGCGGTTACACCCGAGTCCCTCCGGTCCAGCCTGGGCCGCGGGGGGATAGGGACGCCCCGTGGGTTCGCCAGGTATTTTTCCTTCCCCCACACAGCGGCGGTTACACCCGAGTCCCTCCGGTCCAGCCTAGGCCGCGGGGGGATAGGGACGCCCCGTGGGTACGTCAGGTATTTCTCCTTCCCCCACACAGCGGCGGTTACACCCGAGTCCCTCCGGTCTAGCCTGGGCCGCGGGGGGATAGGGACGCCCCGTGGGGTCGTCAGGTATTTTTCCCTTCCCCCACACAGCGGCGGTTACACCCGAGTCCCTCCGGTCCAGCCTGGGCCGCGGGGGGATAGGGACGCCCCGTGGGGTCGTCAGGTATTTTTCCTTCCCCCACACAGCGGCGGTTACACCCGAGTCCCTCCGGTCCAGCCTGGGCCGCGGGGGGATAGGGACGCCCCGTGGGTTCGCCAGGTATTTCTCCTTCCCCCACACAGCGGCGGTTACACCCGAGTCCCTCCGGTCCAGCCTGGGCCGCGGGGGGATAGGGACGCCCCGTGGGTTCGCCAGGTATTTTTCCTTCCCCCACACAGCGGCGGTTACACCCGAGTCCCTCCGGTCCAGCCTGGGCCGCGGGGGGATAGGGACGCCCCGTGGGTTCGCCAGGTATTTTCCCTTCCCCCACACAGCGGCGGTTACACCCGAGTCCCTCCGGTCCAGCCTGGGCCGCGGAGGGATAGGGACGCCCCGTGGGTTCGCCAGGTATTTTTCCTTCCCCCACACAGCGGCGGTTACACCCGAGTCCCTCCGGTCCAGCCTGGGCCGCGGGGGGATAGGGACGCCCCGTGGGTTCGCCAGGTATTTTTCCTTCCCCCACACAGCGGCGGTTACACCCGAGTCCCTCCGGTCCAGCCTGGGCCGCGGGGGGATAGGGACGCCCCGTGGGTTCGCCAGGTATTTTTCCTTCCCCCACACAGCGGCGGTTACACCCGAGTCCCTCCGGTCCACCCTGGGCCGCGGGGGGATAGGGACGCCCCGTGGGTTCGCCAGGTATTTTCCCTTCCCCCACACAGCGGCGGTTACACCCGAGTCCCTCCGGTCCAGCCTGGGCCGCGGAGGGATAGGGACGCCCCGTTGGGTCGTCAGGTATTTTTCCTTCCCCCACACAGCGGCGTTTACAACCGAGTCCCTCCGGTCCAGCCTGGGCCGCGGGGGGATAGGGACGCCCCGTGGGGTCGTCAGGTATTTTTCCTTCCCCCACACAGCGGCGGTTACACCCGAGTCCCTCCGGTCCAGCCTAGGCCGCGGGGGGATAGGGACGCCCCGTGGGTACGTCAGGTATTTCTCCTTCCCCCACACAGCGGCGGTTACACCCGAGTCCCTCCGGTCCAGCCTGGGCCGCGGGGGGATAGGGACGCCCCGTGGGGTCGTCAGGTATTTTTCCCTTCCCCCACACAGCGGCGGTTACACCCGAGTCCCTCCGGTCCAGCCTGGGCCGCGGGGGGATAGGGACGCCCCGTGGGGTCGTCAGGTATTTTTCCTTCCCCCACACAGCGGCGGTTACACCCGAGTCCCTCCGGTCCAGCCTGGGCCGCGGGGGGATAGGGACGCCCCGTGGGTTCGCCAGGTATTTTTCCTTCCCCCACACGGCGGCGGTTACACCCGAGTCCCTCCGGTCCAGCCTAGGCCGCGGGGGGATAGGGACGCCCCGTGGGTTCGTCAGGTATTTCTCCTTCCCCCACACAGCGGCGGTTACACCCGAGTCCCTCCGGTCCAGCCTGGGCCGCGGGGGGATAGGGACGCCCCGTGGGTTCGCCAGGTATTTTTGCTTCCCCCACACAGCGGCGGTTACACCCGAGTCCCTCCGGTCCATCCTGGGCCGCGGGGGGATAGGGACGCCCCGTGGGTTCGCCAGGTATTTTTGCTTCCCCCACACAGCGGCGGTTACACCCGAGTCCCTCCGGTCCAGCCTGGGCCGCGGAGGGATAGGGACGCCCCGTGGGGTCGTCAGGTATTTTTTCTTCCCCCACACAGCGGCGGATACACCCGAGTCCCTCCGGTCCAGCCTGGGCCGCGGGGGGATAGGGACGCCCCGTGGGTTCGCCAGGTATTTTTCCTTCCCCCACACAGCGGCGGTTACACCCGAGTCCCTCCGGTCCGGCCTAGGCCGCGGGGGGATAGGGACGCCCCGTGGGTTCGTCAGGTATTTCTCCTTCCCCCACACAGCGGCGGTTACACCCGAGTCCCTCCGGTCCAGCCTGGGCCGCGGGGGGATAGGGACGCCCCGTGGGTTCGCCAGGTATTTTTCCTTCCCCCACACAGCGGCGGTTACACCCGAGTCCCTCCGGTCCAGCCTGGGCCGCGGGGGGATAGGGACGCCCCGTGGGTTCGCCAGGTATTTTCCCTTCCCCCACACAGCGGCGGTTACACCCGAGTCCCTCCGGTCCAGCCTGGGCCGCGGAGGGATAGGGACGCCCCGTTGGGTCGTCGGGTATTTTTCCTTCCCCCACACGACGGCGTTTACAACCGAGTCCCTCCGGTCCAGCCTGGGCCGCGGGGGGATAGGGACGCCCCGTGGGGTCGTCAGGTACTTTTCCTTCCCCCACACAGCGGCGGTTACACCCGAGTCCCTCCGGTCCAGCCTGGGCCGCGGGGGGATAGGGACGCCCCGTGGGGTCGTCAGGTATTTTTCCCTTCCCCCACACAGCGGCGGTTACACCCGAGTCCCTCCGGTCCAGCCTGGGCCGCGGGGGGATAGGGACGCCCCGTGGGTTCGCCAGGTATTTTTCCTTCCCCCACACAGCGGCGGTTACACCCGAGTCCCTCCGGTCCAGCCTGGGCCGCGGAGGGATAGGGACGCCCCGTGGGTTCGTCAGGTATTTTTCCTTCCCCCACACAGCGGCGGTTACACCCGAGTCCCTCCGGTCCAGCCTGGGCCGCGGGGGGATAGGGACGCCCCGTGGGTTCGACAGGTATTTTTCCTTCCCCCACACAGCGGCGGTTACACCCGAGTCCCTCCGGTCCAGCCTGGGCCGCGGAGGGATAGGGACGCCCCGTGGGGTCGTCAGGTATTTTTCCTTCCCCCACACAGCGGCGGTTACACCCGAGTCCCTCCGGTCCAGCCTGGGCCGCGGGGGGATAGGGACGCCCCGTGGGTTCGCCAGGTATTTTTCCTTCCCCCACACAGCGGCGGTTACACCCGAGTCCCTCCGGTCCAGCCTGGGCCGCGGGGGGATAGGGACGCCCCGTGGGTTCGCCAGGTATTTTTCCTTCCCCCACACAGCGGCGGTTACACCCGAGTCCCTCCGGTCCAGCCTGGGCCGCGGGGGGATAGGGACGCCCCGTGGGTTCGCCAGGTATTTTTTTTTTCCCCCACACAGCGGCGGTTACACCCGAGTCCCTCCGGTCCAGCCTGGGCCGCGGAGGGATAGGGACGCCCCGTGGGTTCGCCAGGTATTTTTCCTTCCGCCACACTCGGCTTTCGGACCACCGAGGCCCCCGCCGCTGAGGCGAGGGGGCGTCCTTGGCTTTGGGACCACCGAGGCCCCCGCCGCTGAGGCGAGGGGGCCTCTTTGGCTTTGGGACCACCGAGGCCCCCGCCGCTGAGGCGAGGGGGCCTCCTTCGCTTTGGGACCATCGAGGCCCCCTCCGCTGAGGCGAGGGGGCCTCCTTCGCTTTGGGACCATCGAGGCCCCCGCCGCTGAGGCGAGGGGGCCTCCTTGGCTTTGAGACCACCGAGGCCCCCTCCGCTGAGGCGAGGGGGCCTCTTTCGCATTGGGACCATCGAGGTCCCCTCCGCTGAGGTGAGGGGGCCTCCTTCGCTTTCGGACCATCGAGGCCCCCGCCGCTGAGGCGAGGGGGCCTCTTACGCTTTGGGACCACCGAGGTCCCCTCCGCTGAGGCGAGGGGGCCTCCTTCGCTTTGGGACCATCGAGGCCCCCTCCGCTGAGGCGAGAGGGCCTCCTTCGCTTTGGGACCATCGAGGCCCCCTCCGCTGAGGCGAGAGGGCCTCCTTGGCTTTGGGACCACCGAGGCCCCCTCCGCTGAGGCGAGGGGGCCTCTTTCGCATTGGGACCATCGAGGTCCCCTCCGCTGAGGCCAGGGGGCCTCCTTCGCTTTGGGACCATCGAGGCCCCCGCCGCTGAGGCGAGGGGGCCTCTTTCGTTTTGGGACCACCGAGGCCCCCTCCGCTGAGGCGAGGGGGCCTCTTTGGCTTTGGGACCACCGAGGCCCCCACCGCTGAGGCGAGGGGGCCTCCTGGGCTTTGGGAACACCGAGGCCCCCGCCGCTGAGGCGAGGGGGCCTCCTTCGCTTTGGGACCACCGAGGCCCCCTCCGCTGAGGCGAGGGGGCCTCCTTCTCTTCGGGACCACCGAGGCCCCCGCCGCTGGGGCGAGGGGGCCTTTTTGGCTTTGGGACCACCGGGGCCCCCTCCGCTGAGGCGAGGGGGCCTCCTTTGCTTTCGGACACCGAGGCCCCCGCCGCTGAGGCGAGGGGGCCTCCTTCGCTGTGGGATCACCAAGGCCCCCGCCGCTGAGGCGAAGGGGCCTCTTTCGCTTTGGGACCACCGAGGCCCCCGCCGCTGAGGCGAGGGGGCCTCCTTTGCTTTGGATTCACCGAGGCGGGGGTTTGCGTGTCCCCTCCGCAGACGTGCGGCACTGCGGATTGGGGGGACACGACCGGAGGGTTAGAGGATGGCCCCGCGCACGGACACCTTCGGCAGAAGTGCCGTGCGCCGGGGGAGGGGGGGGGACCGGGCCACGGACCAAGCCCCCGTGATCCGCCGGCCAAACGCCGCCCAGTCGGTAGTACCTGGCGGCTAAGGGCCCACACCCGTGAGACTGCGTCCCCCTTCCCTTGGGGGGGTGGTGGACCGTGCCGGAAGTGGAGCCGGCGCTCCGCCTCGCCCCCCATTCCGTGCCCCTGGGAGGGGATCCGGCTACGTGTAGGGCGGGTGCATGCACGTAGCGCGGGCCAAGGGACAAGGGGAGGAGACGAAGAGGAGAGCCGCCGCCATGATGCTTAGCCGGACGGGTTGGGGTGAAACCTCCCTCCCGGTCGCTTTCCAGACCGTGGGGGGCCGGCGGGCACCATGGGGATGTGCCGCGGGGGCGCCCTACCGGGGGACCGCATCTCCTCCTCCTCCTCCTCCTGTGTGTGTGTGTGTGTGTGTGTGTGTGTGTGTGTGTGTGTGTGTGTGTGTGTGTGTGTGTGGTGTGGTGTGGTGTGGTGTGGTGTGGTGTGGTGTGGTGTGGTGTGGTGTGGTGTGGTGTGGTGTGGTGTGGTGTGGTGTGGTGTGGTGTGGTGTGGTGTGGTGTGGTGTGGTGTGGTGTGGTGTGGTGTGGTGTGGTGTGGTGTGGGGTGGGGTGGGGTGGGGTGGGGTGGGGTGGGGTGGGGTGGGGTGGGGTGGGGTGGGGTGGGGTGGGGTGGGGTGGGGTGGGGTGGGGTGGGGTGGGGTGGGGTGGGGTGGGGTGGGGTGGGGTGGGGTGGGGTGGGGTGGGGTGGGGGGGGTGGGGTGGGGTGGGGTGGGGTGGGGTGGGGTGGGGTGGGGTGGGGTGGGGTGGGGTGGGGTGGGGTGGGGTGGGGTGGGGTGGGGTGGGGTGGGGTGGGGTGGGGTGGGGTGGGGTGGGGTGGGGTGGGGTGGTATGGACCCCCACACGCCACCAACATTTACAAAGCTTTCAGCCACCACATCCAGGTAGCGTTACAAAACAAAAACCTCACCGAATGGGCCCGCCTCCTCCAAGCTCGCGTCCCCTTCCTACCCTATGAAACTAATCCTTTGCTTCAGCTTGTACGCAGCATGTCCCGTGTTGCAGTTTGGTACACCTCCGTCACACCACCAGTCACCCTTATTTATGTCGCCGTCCATAGCCACCTCTTGTGTTGCTACGTTGGCAAGACAACATTCGCCACCACACAACGCCTTAGAAAACACGTCACTACAACACAAGCAGGATCAGAAGAATCAACATTCCACGATGCATTGCGGCGTACGTCCGAGGTCGATTGGACCTTAGTACCCGTACAGCTTTTCGAAGATAAATTACAAGCATGTTTCGGCGAACGCCAATGGTGGTACACCCTACGACGATGGGCCTTGAACGATTGCGCACCGGCCATCCCTCACGCCGACTCATCTAAGCCACCGACAGCACACCATGGTCGAACACTACAAACCCTCCTACGCCAGGCCTCAATCGCCACACGCAACCACGAGTACGCGCGCGCAAGGGCACTAAACGACCAAATCCAAAACACAGCCTCGAAACTCAACATTCCCCTATGCAAGCCTTTTTACATCACAGTGCCCTACCTCCAACCCTGCCAGAGGCAACCACTTAACAAAGTCATTGACCATGTTGTCAACTCCCTCCAACGACCCCCACATGAACGGTGCGCTATTCGTGCTAACATCAAGCTCGTCCGTTCAGTCCCTTTAACCGTGCGACGTGCTTTCGAGCGACACGCAAATAAACAATGCAAGTCCTCCACGCGCCCACCATGCCACTGTGACATGCAACACCTGCCTACTTGGTCGATGGGTGGGACAGTGTATACCATTGACAATCATTTCTGCACACTCCCCGTTACCATCCCATTTAAAGGCCAACCCCTCAGAGCAAAGGACCCCCTCCCATGCCCTGGTCTCAAAAGCTTTCATGAAGCAAGTACCCATCTGAAGCGCCTCTGCTCTTTCCTCCAAACCCCTTGCCCAAATGTACATTCTTTCATCACACCCTCCCAATTCCCCGAATCCGGTGATTTGCGCACCATGGTCCTCACCATAGCTGAGACCCTAAGCAAAGTGGCAATTGTCCGAGTTGCTGACAAAGGTGCGGCCATGCTTTGGGGATTTTGTGCTGCTTGGGTCTGGGACAACATAGACAGGTTCCTCACCTCTGAAAACTATACACCACTCCCTTTGTCCTCCTCCAATGCAGTAAAAGGCAATTTATCATCTGCTATTCAGGCACATCATTGGCCTCTTAACAAAAATGCCTCGATACCCCTACTCTATATATTGGCAAAGGCTAAATCACTCTCCAAGCAAATGATTGTATGGCGCCCGATCGCAGCCGTTGTCCAACCCTTCATTTTGCGACATTGGCTCCGTCTGGCGGCACGTGCTTTCACATTATTTTTGAAAACCCTTGTGTCTGAATTACCCGCATGCTTCTTGCATTTGCGCATTACCGATTTAGCTGTGGAAATGTCAAGTCATCGGTGAGGCTGATTGCACTCAACAGTTTGACAAGGTCCCACCGACCTCTATAGTTGATAGTCTCAAAGAAGCCGGAACATGGTTGCGCAAGAAGAAACAATGGAGGGCACACGAAACAGTGTGGAGCATCCACAAGGACAATCCAGCGCATGACCGCGCGGGCATGGGTCAACATACACGATTTGAATATATCACTCAACAACAGTTAGAAGCCTTAGTTGAATTCTCCCTCACAAAAGACATCTATGCCCAAGCTGCTGGGCACCTTTGGTGCCGAAGTGCCTCCATCCCCATGGGCGGACCTTTCAGCGCCCAAGGAGCCGACTTGCACTCCGTCTGGCAAGCAAAAAAGAAATGTCATTTTCTCCGCAGATTGGGAACACTTCGATTTTCTGAAACACTGCAGCCCTTGTGGGATACGCCCCGCGGCAATACTGTCTCTTTAGCACAATTCAGAGATAACATCCTCACGGCCGCCACGGGACCCACCTGCAAATCAGAAATGGCCCACGTTTGCTCGGCCCTCACCCAAGCCTGGGGACTACCGGTCATCTGCCCGTGCATCACCCCGACCCAACCCACATGCACACAGGCCTGCATGTCCACCTCCACCACAGCAATGGGCATCAACATAAACGTACGGGAAGGTTGTGGCGCAGTTACCACACATGCCCAACCCAGCGGGCTCACTGACTCCTGGTCCCTTAAATACTGCCCCACCATGCAGAGCCCATGGTCCGCCTCCCACCGTCATGTAAGGAACATTATGACAGGCTCCATTGTAAATGTTCTCCCCTTTTTAAATACATGGAGCAGCATGCTCCTTAGCTTCGCTGCTTGGATTCAGCTGTCTTTTCTCAGCAGCTACCCTAAGTCTGCCATTCACCGTGCTTTGCAAGGTGCAATCCCGCGAGTGCTAAGCCGTACCCCATGGGACATCTCCCTCTCTCTTTCCTTCTGTCGCTCCATTCTCCCCCTTTTGCCATGCGATAAGTCACGCATCATCGCATCATGAGACACCTCACCACATGGTTGCGTATCCATGCTGTTTGGCAATATAGTGCCTACACCTCCTGGCATCTACCCTTTTCCCACCGTTGTGATGCCCATTGCGCTGTCTGGTGCCATGATTACCCCATCCTCAAACAAATGCGTAGCTTCGCCCCGCGGGGACACGGACGGGAGGTGGCAAAGCCAATGGCCGTGCCATTCCCTCAAGTACAGGGACAGATCGCGGGTCCACAGTGATAGCTTAGCGTTGACCTCCGTGTACCGCTGCCACACTGTGTAGAATGGTCGTCACCACATGACCATGGCTTAGGTGTAGGGTTGTGATCAGGGACATGTGCATTACATTCATTGCTTTACACACTGTCTCCGTATCACAGCGAAAGGCGCCTATGGACATGTTTCACTGACGAGCTTTTCTCTGTGCTGTCGCGTGCTGACGTGCTTGCTTTGCCCCTCAGCCACCCCGCGCAGCAATCCCAAGGGGAATTCGGCGCCATTGGCATTATCTCGCAAGAGCGAGCGTCCGTTTGGCCGACCCCCTATCTGTCTCGACGTTCCCGTCTCTCTACGTCCCCGTGCTACGCATCCTACCCTCCATCATGTCCGACATTGCCCCCCGCATACAAATATGCGGCCGATGCCACCATGCAGGGCACAGGGCATACGCTTGTCCATCTCGCCCGGACAGCAGCAGCGCCACCGATAGCCCCGTCCCCCGAAATCGCCGCCCCCCAGACGCATGCTGGTCTTGTGGGGAACTTCACTATAGCGATGAATGCGCCATCCAAGCCCAACGGAAAGCCAACAAGCAATGCATCATTTGCGGTGATGAACGCCATTGGACCAAGGCATGCCCACGCTACAACGAGGTTGTCAAGAACCCAAAGCCGTGTCCAAACAATTGCCTTTGGTGCTTGCGCTGTGCCACAGAAGGCCATTCCACCTCTCGGTGTGACACGAATGGAGCACCCATCAACTTCCCCCAGGAGAATGCGGACCGATACGGGTGCTTGTGGTGCGGCATTAGCGGCCATAACATGCAAGATTGCATGCGACGTCTGCCGAGCGCTTGTGCGGACCATGAGAAACGGATCTTGGCTGTCACCAACGATCAGGCCGGACTGCAAGGGCGCGTGACCCACCTAGAAGCCGATGTAAAAGCCCTCCACAAGTCCGAAACCACCCTGCGAGACATTCAAGGCAAGGTGGTGACCATGCAGCGCCAGGTGCACGATATCCTTACGTTCCAACGGGAAACCACGCCCAAGTTGCGCCAAGCCGAGACCTACCGGAGGAAATTCGACGACTTCCTTTCTCATGAATGGGCACCCATGAAAAAATCCTTTGAGGAACATCTGCTCGCAGGCTGCACGGAGAACAAAAGGGAGGCTGAACCTCTTAGCCAAAATACGTCCAATGGCTCCGATGAGGATATGGCACCTTCGCGTCTCACGGGGAAGCGTGACCGAAACCCACTTTCAACACCAAGGAAACGAGGGTCTAGCACCTCATCGCACTGGTGGACGGAAATGTGCCCCGTGCAGCGCTCCGAACTGCGTGCCACATGGCATGACGATATCCTCGATGCGCTGCTCTCCGAATGGAATTCCGAGAAGATGTCCCGCCTCTCAGATTGGGTGGAAGAATGGGCCACCGAGGAAATGAGGCAAACACTGATCTCGCTCACGTCCGCCGAGCAAACCAAGCGGTCCATGAATAGTGGCATCAAGGCCATTCTTACAGGCGCATGTGTGCCACCCCCAATTTTCGGCGCATCACCACCACCCCCACCGTCCGGCAGCCAGCCGGCAAACCGGTGAGTCCACCAGTGACATCCATTCACACCATCCTGCACGAACTGCACACGTTGTCACAGCAGCTGTCACTGGTGGAGCATGTATACCAATCTACAAAGGCCCTTTCACTCCATTCACCTCCACAATACACCCCCCTGGCTCTACCCACAGCACCAAGATCAGTCTTGCATCACCGCTACTCCTTGTGCCCCCTGTCCTGTAAAATACTCATATTTTGCATTGCAAGACACACTAACAATCCTGCCATCATCTCTGACCCCGAACTTTGCCATCATGCACTACGCCACTCATCCCAGCAACACAAAGGTCTCCATCAATACATCACCTTCCACAAGCCCCAAGACCCACTATCCCCCGAAGAATGCCCCCCAACGCACGCCACCCGCTACATATGTTCCGTTCTGCAAGCGGTAAATGTATGGCACCATCCTAGTGCACTTGCCTCTTTCCCCACACTATCTCAGCACCCGGCATGGGACTTCATGAACTCAGATACCACAGCAGTCCAGCACGCCCTATTAAATATTCATGATATTCCCAACCCCAAGTCCATCCCTTCCCACTTGCACCCCTGGTACTAGTCTACGTCCCAACATCCACTACCCAACTTCTATACCGTTGCTACAGCGCGCTTCCATCGGGTTCAATGGCACCTTTTCACCACCCACGCGGCCATACAAGCAATCAACGAAAATCAACGACTCCGCGTGCACTGCTTCTTCAAGTCTCACCACCACTCCACATCCACAATATGGTCACCACACCCACACGCCACCAACATTTACAAAGCTTTCAGCCACCACATCCAGGTAGCGTTACAAAACAAAAACCTCACCGAATGGGCCCGCCTCCTCCAAGCTCGCGTCCCCTTCCTACCCTATGAAACTAATCCTTTGCTTCAGCTTGTACGCAGCATGTCCCGTGTTGCAGTTTGGTACACCTCCGTCACACCACCAGTCACCCTTATTTATGTCGCCGTCCATAGCCACCTCTTGTGTTGCCACGTTGGCAAGACAACATTCGCCACCACACAACGCCTTAGAAAACACGTCACTACAACACAAGCAGGATCAGAAGAATCAACATTCCACGATGCATTGCGGCGTACGTCCGAGGTCGATTGGACCTTAGTACCCGTACAGCTTTTCGAAGATAAATTACAAGCATGTTTCGGCGAACGCCAATGGTGGTACACCCTACGACGATGGGCCTTGAACGATTGCGCACCGGCCATCCCTCACGCCGACTCATCTAAGCCACCGACAGCACACCATGGTCGAACACTACAAACCCTCCTACGCCAGGCCTCAATCGCCACACGCAACCACGAGTACGCGCGCGCAAGGGCACTAAACGACCAAATCCAAAACACAGCCTCGAAACTCAACATTCCCCTATGCAAGCCTTTTTACATCACAGTGCCCTACCTCCAACCCTGCCAGAGGCAACCACTTAACAAAGTCATTGACCATGTTGTCAACTCCCTCCAACGACCCCCACATGAACGGTGCGCTATTCGTGCTAACATCAAGCTCGTCCGTTCAGTCCCTTTAACCGTGCGACGTGCTTTCGAGCGACACGCAAATAAACAATGCAAGTCCTCCACGCGCCCACCATGCCACTGTGACATGCAACACCTGCCTACTTGGTCGATGGGTGGGACAGTGTATACCATTGACAATCATTTCTGCCTACTCCCCGTTACCATCCCATTTAAAGGCCAACCCCTCAGAGCAAAGGACCCCCTCCCATGCCCTGGTCTCAAAAGCTTTCATGAAGCAAGTACCCATCTGAAGCGCCTCTGCTCTTTCCTCCAAACCCCTTGCCCAAATGTACATTCTTTCATCACACCCTCCCAATTCCCCGAATCCGGTGATTTGCGCACCATGGTCCTCACCATAGCTGAGACCCTAAGCAAAGTGGCAATTGTCCGAGTTGCTGACAAAGGTGCGGCCATGCTTTGGGGATTTTGTGCTGCTTGGGTCTGGGACAACGTAGACAGGTTCCTCACCTCTGAAAACTATACACCACTCCCTTTGTCCTCCTCCAATGCAGTAAAAGGCAATTTATCATCTGCTATTCAGGCACATCATTGGCCTCTTAACAAAAATGCCTCGATACCCCTACTCTATATATTGGCAAAGGCTAAATCACTCTCCAAGCAAATGATTGTATGGCGCCCGATCGCAGCCGTTGTCCAACCCTTCATTTTGCGACATTGGCTCCGTCTGGCGGCACGTGCTTTCACATTATTTTTGAAAACCCTTGTGTCTGAATTACCCGCATGCTTCTTGCATTTGCGCATTACCGATTTAGCTGAATGGGTGTCCGCCCTGCCCTCTTGGAAATGTCAAGTCATCGGTGAGGCTGATTGCACTCAACAGTTTGACAAGGTCCCACCGACCTCTATAGTTGATAGTCTCAAAGAAGCCGGAACATGGTTGCGCAAGAAGAAACAATGGAGGGCACACGAAACAGTGTGGAGCATCCACAAGGACAATCCAGCGCATGACCGCGCGGGCATGGGTCAACATACACGATTTGAATATATCACTCAACAACAGTTAGAAGCCTTAGTTGAATTCTCCCTCACAAAAGACATCTATGCCCAAGCTGCTGGGCACCTTTGGTGCCGAAGTGCCTCCATCCCCATGGGCGGACCTTTCAGCGCCCAAGGAGCCGACTTGCACTCCGTCTGGCAAGCAAAAAAGAAATGTCATTTTCTCCGCAGATTGGGAACACTTCGATTTTCTGAAACACTGCAGCCCTTGTGGGATACGCCCCGCGGCAATACTGTCTCTTTAGCACAATTCAGAGATAACATCCTCACGGCCGCCACGGGACCCACCTGCAAATCAGAAATGGCCCACGTTTGCTCGGCCCTCACCCAAGCCTGGGGACTACCGGTCATCTGCCCGTGCATCACCCCGACCCAACCCACATGCACACAGGCCTGCATGTCCACCTCCACCACAGCAATGGGCATCAACATAAACGTACGGGAAGGTTGTGGCGCAGTTACCACACATGCCCAACCCAGCGGGCTCACTGACTCCTGGTCCCTTAAATACTGCCCCACCATGCAGAGCCCATGGTCCGCCTCCCACCGTCATGTAAGGAACATTATGACAGGCTCCATTGTAAATGTTCTCCCCTTTTTAAATACATGGAGCAGCATGCTCCTTAGCTTCGCTGCTTGGATTCAGCTGTCTTTTCTCAGCAGCTACCCTAAGTCTGCCATTCACCGTGCTTTGCAAGGTGCAATCCCGCGAGTGCTAAGCCGTACCCCATGGGACATCTCCCTCTCTCTTTCCTTCTGTCGCTCCATTCTCCCCCTTTTGCCATGCGATAAGTCACGCATCATGAGACACCTCACCACATGGTTGCGTATCCATGCTGTTTGGCAATATAGTGCCTACACCTCCTGGCATCTACCCTTTTCCCACCGTTGTGATGCCCATTGCGCTGTCTGGTGCCATGATTACCCCATCCTCAAACAAATGCGTAGCTTCGCCCCGCGGGGACACGGACGGGAGGTGGCAAAGCCAATGGCCGTGCCATTCCCTCAAGTACAGGGACAGATCGCGGGTCCACAGTGATAGCTTAGCGTTGACCTCCGTGTACCGCTGCCACACTGTGTAGAATGGTCGTCACCACATGACCATGGCTTAGGTGTAGGGTTGTGATCAGGGACATGTGCATTACATTCATTGCTTTACACACTGTCTCCGTATCACAGCGAAAGGCGCCTATGGACATGTTTCACTGACGAGCTTTTCTCTGTGCTGTCGCGTGCTGACGTGCTTGCTTTGCCCCTCAGCCACCCCGCGCAGCAATCCCAAGGGGGGTTGGAATGCCGACTCATCTAAGCCACCGACAGCACAGCATGGTCGAACACTACAAACCCTCCTACGCCAGGCCTCAATCGCCACACGCAACCACGAGTACGCGCGCGCAAGGGCACTAAACGACCAAATCCAAAACACAGCCTCGAAACTCAACATTCCCCTATGCAAGCCTTTTTACATCACGGTGCCCTACCTCCAACCCTGCCAGAGGCAACCACTTAACAAAGTCATTGACCATGTTGTCAACTCCCTCCAACGACCCCCACATGAACGGTGCGCTATTCGTGCTAACATCAAGCTCGTCCGTTCAGTCCCTTTAACCGTGCGACGTGCTTTCGAGCGACATGCAAATAAACAATGCAAGTCCTCCACGCGCCCACCATGCCACTGTGACATGCAACACCTGCCTACTTGGTCGATGGGTGGGACAGTGTATACCATGGACAATCATTTCTGCCTTCTCCCCGTTACCAGTTGAACTTCACACATTCATTTGCCTTCCATGCCGTCATGTTGGCTCCTGCATCAACCCAGACATTCAGCAACGTGCGGCTGTGACCCACGCTGTCTCTTCCCGGGATCCGAATGTCCACAAGAGGTCCAAAACCAGTGCGTTCTCGATCTCTCGATCGCGATCGCTGGTCAGCAAACTGCCTGGCTCTTGGGCAGGGGGGGCGCGCGCACTATGGGAGTGGGGGGGGGGGGGCAATGCTGCATGGATCCTTCCTCCTTAGCTTACCGTTCGGCGCCTTGACTGCCTTGTATCCCTGAGACTCTTTTAGCTGTGGTAGTGCCGTGACAAGCCAGGGGCAGAAGCACAAAAGATTGAGAATGAAAGTGAGCGAGCGAGCGGGTGGGTAGGTGGGTGCATCCGTACACGAGCGAGAGTACGTGCGTGCGTGCGTACATGAGTGTGTGTGCCTGCATGCCTGTGTGAGTGCACAGAAGGAGAAGAACTTCCAAAAGCTGACTGCAATAGGGATAGCCAGTTTCAGGAAGCAATCCATGCAGGCGTCATGCCAAAACCCCACCACCCATTCACCCCATGCCTCTGGCGCCTGCAGACTGATGCTTATCCTTGGGACCCGGAGAAGGATTTATTTCCGGAGCCTGGAAATTGTTATTTGCCGGGCCTGCTTATTGTGGCACTTTCTGGGCGTGCGCACCACGGCACACTGCTGCGTATACTTGTTCGAAATGTTCGACGTGCTTGATTTTCTAGAATTGCAGCTCATGCCGCTCCGCATCGGTGGACAGGCAGGCCCGGTACTGTGCGTCTCGAGCAAATGCTGGTTGGACCCAACTCCTCCGCCCTCGCCTGTGAAGCCAGGGCGATTGTTTTTCTCCCTTCTCGCCCCTCTCTCTCTCTCTCTCTCTGTGTGTGTGTGTCTGTGTGTGTGTGTGTGTGTGTTGTTTTGTTGGTTGGCACGAACACAGAACTCCTGTAGATACCTTGCGCTGTTCGGGGCCTGGGGTGCAGAGCTGCTGGGTGGGTGGGTTCAGTGATTTGCTTCGCTCCACAGGGCCGCGGGCCGACCTGTTGCATTGCACCCTGCGTCGTCACGCTGCGCTGCCCTCTTATCCCCGTACAGCGGAAAGACGTCTAGGACAGCGCTGCTGTCCCTGAGAAGTTTTCCACCGCTTTTCATGCTTTGTTCTTGTTTGCGGCCACATCGTGTGTGTGTGTGTGTGTGTGTGTTCACTGACGTTGTGCCCCGCGTTTGGTCCCCACTGGTTTTCCCGCACGAAGTGTGTGTGTGTGTGTAGAGTTCTTGACGTCATGCTTTTGTTTTGTAAATTTGGCCCTTGTCCTGTAATTAAAATAGACAGCATAACAGAACCATCACCCTTACACCAACGTACCACAACAAGCGTATCCCACCCACGTATTGGATCCAGCGTGACGTTGTCAGGGTTAGCCTCTGAACCTCGGGACCCCTGGAACACTGATGCTGGCTCCAAAAAAGGACATGTGCTTGGGCACACCACCTTTCAGGGGCGGAGGATCAGAACACGGATTCTCAGGTCAGATCAGTGTGATGCTGCTTGACCGTTGATGTGTGCCCTCAGAAGCCAATTATTCGGACCCTATTCTCCCATAATCATTCCCAAATTGATCCAGTTTCAACAAAAAGATGAATACAATTTATTTGCAATTGTTGAAATAAGTGAATTGTGCTGAGTTGATGCAACATCGTCTTTCGTTATGGATCAATTGACATGAGATCTCAGCGAGAAACAATCGATCAACAACGAAAAGCGCAAATAATTGTATTTAGTTTTGGAGGCTCTGAAAACTTCGGTGTCCGTTGGTGTGAAAAGGAAGTCCATTGAGTTGTGCAAGCCACAGGACCGCAGTACAGCGCAGCGCAGTGCAGTGTAGCTTGTGGTAATGAGTGACAGAGTGTACCACAGGTACGCCCCGTGTGAGTTGTGGGCCGTGACCAGGTCTGCCGGCGCGCGGGTTCACAAATGGTGACAGGCGGTCTGAAATGGCTTGCGGAAGCGCATCATTTCACAGCATTGCGCCACACTACGGCGCGCTCCCGCTGACGGTTTGTGGCCGTTGCCGCAGCCGCAGAAGCCGTGGATTTTTGTCTCTCCTCGTTGCCGCTTCAAGACCCACGCTGTTGTGAGCTCTTGGGTGAGCTGCAACTGATCTTTGAAGAATTGCATGTGCGCATGCATGTGCAAGAAAAACAAAGCGAAGACGGTCTGTCAATTGCGGTGGAAGATCAATATGCCCCTTGAAGTCTCCGGAGGGAAGGGTGTGGGGTATCGGCTGGCACCCAATGGACAGATCTATTGATCATTTCTATTCATTTCGCTCGCCCCCCCCCATCCAATCATGGCGACATGCCAAAACCACCCCCCTCATCATCCGAATCACAAAATGAAACACAAACAAAAAGGCGACCAAACAGACAAGAACAATAATTTTGAAACATATGCACCATCTGCTTTCCAATTTCCAATGGAGCCTGTTTGAAGCAACTGGCGGCAGATCTGTGGTTCAGAAGATTCTTGTCTAAGTTATTGGTACTTGGTGAGTGAGTGTCCTCCTGTGTATCGTATTTGCATGGGGCAATTCGTTGCAACAGTCCCACGGTCCAGACGTGGTTTGTGGCTGCTGGACCTTCATTGATCCCTGCCTACATTTTGCAAATGTGCCCTAGTAGTACATGTATTATTGTTGTTGAAGCACTCTGTGTCTGTGTGCCATGGGCAACAGTCAGCATCACTACGTCTGGCCATCATGTGTATCGTGCGTACTACTTTGCAAAACATGCTACCCTACTGCCAGGACTGCATGTGATCAGCGCATTCAGTGCATGTGAAGGTGCTGCTGGCGTATCAGATGTGTTGCGGGATGAGGTGCACCGCCCCCTCCGCCATGGCGTCATGCCAAAACCCCTCCGCCATGAGCATCGCCGCGTCCTCTTGGAGGTGGAGGGTAAGGTCGTATGGATCCTTAATGTTTTGGTCAACGCAAACACCACCATGGAGAAACAGAAATGACGGAGCAAAACAGCGGCTTGGTGGACCTTCATGTCAGAAAAGGGAAGGGAAGGGCAGCAAATGGCAATCGGCTAGTAGGCACCGCCAGCTGCAGACGAGAGCAACAAATCCAAGGCAACATGCCAAAACCACCGATGGACAAGCAGAAATAGCGGACAAAAACAAAGGCTTGGTGGACCTTCATTCAAGGAAAGGGAAGGGCAGGGCTGAGAATAGTGATTGGCCAAAAGGTGCCGCCGGTTGCAGACGAGAACAACAAATCCAAGGCGACATGCCAAAACCACCCACACCATGCATGACGTGGGCTGCCCCGACGGGGGCTGTTGGGCGTGTAACGCGCGTCGCATGCGAAAGAGAGGGCACGCAAATTACCCCGACAGTCACATGGCGCTCCCAAAGACGAAGATCTAGTGCAGCGAGAGTGCGAGTGCCCGCCACGACTCTGTAGCACTGGGAGTACGTTAGCGTGTCAGGCACGCTTTGCTGTGGCCCATCGATTTGGAGTTAAGGAGTTCAGTCTTCGGTGTGGCCACTTGAGTGGTCCGTCACGCACAAGAAGGGTGACGGGGTCAACGCCCAAGGAGCCGACTTGCACTCCGTCTCGCAAGCAAAAAAGAAATGTCATTTTCTCCGCAGATTGGGAACACTTCGATTTTCTGACACACTACACCCCTTGTAGGATACACCCCGCGGCAATACTGTCTCTTTAGCACAATTTAGAGATAACATCCTCACGGCCGCCACGGGACCCACCTGCAAATCTAAAATGGCCCATGTTTGCTCGGCCCTAACCCAAGCCTGGGGACTACCGGTCATCTGCTCGTGCATCACCCCGACCCAACCCACATGCACACAGGCTTGCATGTCCACCCGCACCACAGCAATGGGCATCAACATAAACGTACGGGAAGGTTGTGGCGCAGTCACCACACATGCCCAGCCCGGTAGGCTCAATGACTCCTGGTCCCTTAAATACTGCCCCACCATGCAGAGCCCATGCTCCGCCTCCCACCGCCATGTAAGAAACATTATGACAGGCTCCATCGTAAATGTCCTGCCCTTTTCAAATTCATGGAGCAGCATGCTCTTTAGCTTCACTGCTTGGATCATTCTTTTCTTAGGAGCTACCCTAAGTTTGTCATTCACCGTGCATTGCATGGCGCAATCCTGCGAGTACTAAGCTGTACCCCATCAGACATCTCCCTCTCTCTTTCCTTCTGTCGCTCTCTTCTCCCCCTATTGTCATGCGATAAGTCACGCATCGTGAAATACCTCACCACATAGTTGCGTATCCATGCTGTTTGGCAATATATTGCCTACACCTCCTGGCATCTACCCCTTTCCCACCACTGTGACGCCCGTTGCGCTGTCTGGTGCCATGATTACCCCATCCTTAAACAAATGCTTAGCTTCGCGCCGCGGGGACACAGGCGGGAGGTGGCAAAGCCAATGGCTGTGCCATTTCCTCAAGTACAGGGACAGATCGCGGGTCCACAGTGATGGCTTAGCGATGACCTCGGTGTACCGCTGCCACACTGTGTGGAATGGTCCCCACCACATGACCATGGCTTAAGTGTAGGGTTGTGATCAGGGACATGTGCATTACATTCATTGCTTTACACATTGTCTCCCTATCACAGCGCAAGGCACCTATGGACATGTTTCACTGACGAGCTTTTCTCTGTGCTGTCGCGTGCTGACGTGCTTGTTTCGCCCCTTAGCTACCCGCCTAGCAATCCCAGGGGGGGGGGGTAGTATGATACACCGACCTGCTTTTCTTTGTGCTGTCACGCGCTGATGTGCTCCCCGTTGCCCTTCAGCTCACCGCGCCGCAACCCCAAGGGGTAGTATGTGTATACTTTTGGAAATCTGTGAGGAAGGCCGTTTGAGAAATGTGTGGGCTAGGGGGAAGAGAGGTGGTCGCATTTTTGAGCGCAGAGCTGGAACTTGGACGGAGCAATGCACAGGAGATCACTGATTTACTTTGAATCGTCGTCATCATTGTCCCTCTCATGTGCGCCTTCTACTCCGAGGTGTACCACTTTTCACTGACCGGAATTTCAATACATTCAATGCTTTACTGTAGCTTTACTGCTGAGGCACGGTGTGTATTGTCCGCGTCCTTTTTCTGTGGGCTTTTATAGGACTCAAAGGGGTGGCAGTGACCTTGGCCACCGCACAACTGTGCGTGATACTTTGAAGTAGCGGGAAAGTGGCGTTTTGCGGTGCCCACTTTGCACCCTAGAGCTTGCTCTTTTGCGAAGGTTTCTCGAGTAGGCAACAGCCTGTGGAGTGCATTTGTATGCGGAGATGGTGGCTGCCTGTTAGCAAAAAAAGGGCAGCAAGCAACACCGACACCGTCCAAAACGGGAAAAATTCTCAAATATATCGTGAGTACAGAATGCCGACCTGCGGTGTTCCAAATACCCCTTTTCAAGGGCTTTCCGAATATACCCACATACCCCTACCTACGGGACACGTAGCGGACTCAACTGAGGCAACAATGACACCGACCCTTGAAAACCCACCCCGTTTGCACAAATGTTACCGTCGCGGAGAGATATTTGGGGAGCATACACATTGAGTTTTGGTAGACGTGCGTTTGGGAATTTCGAAGCATTTGGCAAGGAATAGTGTGTGCCCCCTCGATCAATACTGCTTCGTTTGCCCTTTTGCCTGCGCAATGATATTTTGCAGAATGCTTCACGTAATTTTTAGCATCATTGTATCGTCTATCGAGCACTTTTTGTCACTTTGTCAATGTAACTTGCGTTCACAACACCCTTCTGGGTGTCGCCGGCCACCCTTCACCTGTTGGTTTTATATTGAGGTCCACCTAAAATTGGTGTGTTCTTGTTTGCACGTGCATGTTTGATGCGTCGAAGCATGAGGCGGGCAAGCGCCAGCCCCCAGGAGGAATATTGCTTCGGTTTCTCCGGCAATGTATCTCACTGCCTTTCACGCCCAAGTCGGCGTAGGGGGGCACGTGAAGATGGCCGGCTGTGCTGTATTTTTGTTGTCATCATTATGTACCTCTACCACGCTTGTTAGCTAGCTTCAGATTCATCCACGGAGGTTTTCGCATTTGGGTACCGTTTAGAGCTGGATACATGTACCCTTGGTGGGCCAATGAGATCTAGTAGTCTTGCCACTGTGTTAAGTGTAATGGGACAGAGAATATTTAATATGCAGATTGCTACCAGCCCTTCGCACGGCTGGCTCATTCAAGTGTTTTTTTTCCGATAGGGATCCCTTCTCCTTATGGCCTAATGCCTTTGCAGACATAGGAATGCTTTGCATTTCAACTGTGTCGGACATTTGCTGTTGTGTGGCCTGTTCATGTGGGGCCAATCATAGATACTTTGAAGCTGGACATCAACACTATTTGCCGCATCCACTGTGCACGTGATGCATGGGGTGTGTGTCATCAAGGTACCTGCATACCTCCCTCGAAGGGAAGTACATGCACACGATTTTCGGGACCTGAAGTTCTAGCCATACTGACACACATACACGCGTGCGCACACACAAGTACATGTAAAAGATCAAGTTCATGGGTTCGCTTGGCTTGTTGACTCGCATTTCGAACATGCTTCCTGTCACAAGTACGAGTACGAGTCTTCAAAATATACGGATGGGGACGGCTATGTACAGGCCTCCCTCCGGAACAAATGATGACCGGAGCCATGCGGGATACCGAGCTCCTCTGCCATCGGTCTATTTTGGCACATGTCTGACAGGACCTGAAGTTGCAGCTAATTGTGATGTTTCATGCTGTTTTGTGTTGTTGATATGTGAAGAATTGTGTAGTGTGTTTGTTTCGGGTCCGAATCAATCAAAGAACATATGTTCAAAGTTCGGGACGTGTCTATATTTCGTGCCGAACGTGAGCCGTCAGCTCCGTTCCAAAATGGACAGACAAGAACCTTGAGAACGGGTGCCAAGATTTCCGCATTTTGTAGCCACAAAGTAGTATTGATGGATGCAGTCACGCTTCAAAGAAACAGAAAGGAACTGGCTTCCCTTTTTAAACGATTAGTCCTCCCGCTTTGCCTAAGTCCAACGATGTTCTGATTTTTCGGAACGCAGTACATCATAAAACATCCACAATCTGCCTCAAAGTTGTCAAAATTCTCAAACATGCACAAAGCACATTGTACAACAGATACCGTTGATGTGTAGCTGCACACCCTCGTGTGCATTGCACTGTGGAGCACCGTGTGATGCGGAAAAAGTGTTGAACGAGCGACTCATTCATCCATACCGGGTGTACATGAGAGTGGGGTCCTTGGTGCTACGTAGTGTGTGCTCCATGCTGTGTTGTGGATAGTGCGGTCATCCAGGCATATGTGCATCGGCATCATCGGCTCCAATTGTGCCGTGAGCACTACACAAGCCGACACAAATATGTACTGTACTTTCGCAGCCGATGGGCCTACACAAGCATTTTAATCCACAACAGTGACACGGCCATGCTTCCCTTTTTGCCTTGGGAAGTTGTGAGCGAATTGAAACGACACGCATTTCTTGTGCATTTTGGGTCGTGTGCGATGTCCCAAGTGCACTAGAGCAAAACCATTGGGTGGTACTACGGGAAGGAGAACACCAAGTGCAATGTGCGCTAGGACTGGGCATTCTGTTCGTGGTGAATGAGAGCAGGGGTTAGGAACCTGTGATGGTGGACCCCTTCTGACAACACGCGGCACACACATCCATGTCTCCTCTCCCTCATGTTGTGCGGTGGCCGAATTGCTTTTATCACTCCAAACATGAGGCACGACGTGGTCCCAAGGTCCATAAGGAGGGTGACAGAAGAATGGAACGTTGAGAGCCCCGCAGCAGTCGTACAATGATGTGCATGGGAGGTATAGGGCACACATGGAGCAACTTGTTATATTGTGATATTTGTTCATGGGCCATGGGGTCTGGTTAGGATTATTTGGCGTGGCGGCCCTAATTAGTTGCACGAGTCCGTGCGTGTTTTGTTGCATTTTCATGCAACTTTGCGTTCGGACGTAGGTCTCTACCAATGAATGGCGCAATGACACGAATCCGGCCTTTAAAAACGCTGTCATGGCCCCCAACCTCAAAAGCGATCAAAGATATCACCGCGGCCACAAGATGGTCCATACCCATCGCAAATCCAAACATCCGCAGATGTCAAGGCGGCCAAAAGGCAAGTCCATACAATGTTGCCCCACATATCAACGGCAATGGTTACCTTTTAAACACGGGACATATACTTAGGATTCCACAAGTGAGTACTGAAGATGCCACCTAAGTGGTTGTGCCGCCGGTGCTCCATGTCCCAACCGTCCGCCTTATCACGGTTGGCGGACTGGAGATGGTGTTGTAAGGGTGTTCAAAGGGGCTCGGGGCGGTTGGGTGGGGCTATTTGCGCAATTCGGCATCTGCGAGGAGCGGCTTATGTGGGTACGGAATGGGATGCTCCATTGCTCTGGTACTGACTTCTCAGATTCACAATGTTCACCATTTTCTTGCTCTTCCTGCTGCTAGCGGCCTGCCCCTTGAACTACAGTGTGCCTCACAGGCCCTTGTTTGAACAACAGGTTGGGCTCGGGCACATTCGCGCCTGTGCCAACATTTACAGGTTTGCCCGCCCCCCCCCCTCCGTTGGCACAACCGACCAAGGGAAAGGGAAGGGAAGGAGTGTGGTGAGGCCGATGGGCACCACGGCCTACGGAGGGAAAGGCCAAGGGAAGGGAAAGGGGAGGGGAGAGGGAAGGTTAGGGCAGGGAGGAAGAGGAAGGTCAAAGGGTGGTGAGAAGCCGATGGGCACCACCGCCTATGGAGGGAAAGGGTCCAAGGGAAGGGCAGCGAATGGCGATCGGCCAGTAGGCGCCGCCAGCTGCAGACGAGATCATCACACCATGGCGTCATGCCGAAACCCCCCCTGCCAGTGGGCGCCGCCAGCTGCAGACGAGAACACAAGACCATGGCTTCTTGCCAACCCCCCGTATGGGGGGTTGGCGTATGGCGCGAAAGGCGCTCTACGTGCAGAAGAAGAGGCACGACAACAACCCCGTTGGTCACAAAGCCATGGAGCGGAAGCGTCGGAGCAGTGGAGAGAAGTGAGGTATGGAAAAGGACAGGACACGAGATGGAGCAAGGGTGGAAAGGGAGCATGGCTGCCCGAAGCAGGATTGAAGGTGACCAACTATTGGGGTGCTCTACATAGGAGGACGGCTCAAAAAGGAAAAGGCAAGGGAACCCTCGGAAGGCGAGGAACGGTGGACCCAGGTTGGGTGAATGATGAGGAGGGCGGAGGAGTGCGCTTGCAGAGCCAAATACCGGAATTGGGAAGGAGAAAAGGGACAGGAAGGGGAAGGGAGGAAAAGGCAAAGGGAAGGGGAGACAACACGTGGAACACACAGAAGCAAGGAGTGGAAGAGGAATCCGTCTGAGGATCCAGCATCAGCATCACCGAGGAATGGAACGCACCAAGGAAAGGAGAAGTAGGGGAATGGAAAGGAGGATGCACTATCCATGGTACAAAGAGAAGGTACCACTACAACGAACAACAGTGGAAGGACAGGCGAGATGGACATGGCAGCAACATTTTGAGGATTGCCGCAGAGTTTGGCAAGAAGGTCCCAAAACACAAAAGTTGCGTCGATTGTGGCAACTAATAAAGGAAGAACAATGGAAATGGAGGACAAGTGGACAAGAACGTCGGATCCCAAGATGGGAAGAGGAAGGAGTGGCGGAAGCATACATGATGTACCACAAGCCGACAGGCAAAGCGTACGCGGGAGTAGCGTACAATGGAAACCAAGCACGGTTAAAGAAGAGATGGAGCAACCGTTGGGGGGATGAAGACTTGGTAAGTAGGGTGATGAGAACAAGTGAATCAATGGCGGATTGGATAGTATGGCCCGTGGAGAGGTTTCCCGGACAACGAAGAGGGCACATGGCGTTTTGGAGGAGGTCAAGCATGAGGGAGGGGTTTTGGGCCACACACTTGGAATGTTGGTGGCCAAGAGGGTTCAATGAGGGAACGACAGGAGGGGAGCACAGGGAAGGGGCCAGAAGGGATTGGGAACACAGAAGGTACACATTCCAGAGGGCGCACAGGGAAGGTTTGGAAGAAAGGTGGGGGGAGACGAGGAAAAGCCTCAAGAGAACGTTGGAAAAGATTCACAACAAGGAGACCACAGTGGCGGAGGTGGCCAAAAAGATGTTGGTGCAGGAAGCAAAGAAGTTCTTGCAAGTGATATATGGAGATGGAGTCACCGAAACAAGACGTACAACAACTCGAGAGAGCATTGAGGACCAAGATAAACACCCAAAAGGAGGAAAAGAGAAAGCCCATGGGTGACTACATCAAGCTCTTGATCACGCACAAGGCTTGGGGTAAAGTGAGAATCAGAGATGTCCTCAGAGACCCTGAAGTAGTCCATAGGCACCCGGAGCCTGAGGTCGCAGAAACCATGTGGGTGTGTGAGAAGAATGTCCCGCCAATTTCCACGTGGTTGTTGAACTACACGGACATCGACAAGGAAGAAGGGTTGACAGAGGAGGAAAAAAGGGTCTTTGTGGAATGGGATGAGCAATTTGGGCATCTCAAGAAAGAAGAACAACCATGGGTGACATCGTGCAACTGTTTCAAGCATGTGCCGTATCCAAGGAAGGAGGAAGTATGGAGGGGTCATGTGGTTGTGACAGAGATGACGGGCTTCAATAGTCCAATAATGGAAGACGTGGAGAAAAAAGGATACAAATTCAAGCAGCCAGAGCCAGAATGGAAGGTGCTCCACAACTTGGAAGAGGGGTTAGCGGAGTACATCGAGTACAAAGTACGAAGTGGAGGAGGGCAAAGAGAGGACTACGAAGGGTGGAAAGACTTGATCAAGAAAAAAGTGATGTGGCAAGTGGACAAGGAGGTTCACACGTTGCCACAAGGGACGGAAGGGATGCAAAAAGTGAAGGACATGAAGAAAGATTTTGCATTCTTGAAGGAGGATAGGGGTCCGCACACCTGGGTTGGCGTATGTAAGCGACTATACCAGCACCGGAGGGACATATACCTCCAAAGTGATGGGTTTGAGGTCGCGCCGAAAAGTGAGGAGGCCATCCTACAACGCCACGAAGACTACTACGCGGAGAGGCTCCTCGCAGTCAACCGAAGGTTGCCGTACATATATGGAATATGGAAGGCCCAGAAAGAAAACATACGATGGATTAGTGGAGCAAGGAAACAAACCGAAGAAGAGAAAGACAAGCCGGAAGCAAGCATAGTAGGAGTCGGAGAGGTCTTGGTGCAAGCATTAACGCAAGTATGCAGAAGCTTGAAACGCAAGGATGTGGAATGGAGGAAGAAAGGGAACCCGAAGAGGGTGTGGTGGATAGATAGTGTGGAGGAGTTCATGCAGCCGGTCCGATTTGAGGAGGAATTGATAGCGCAATGTAAAGCTTCGGCGGAAGTGGGAGATTTCGTGGCGATGTACCCAAGCATGGATCAAGAGTACGTCTCCACAAACGTGTTGGAGGCAATCGAGGAGGCTTGGGACTGGGAAGAACAAACTGCGAAGGAGGACAAGGATGGGGACGAGGAGGAAGAGCTACGGGTCGGAAAAGACGGTTTGTGGCTTGGACGAAAGGGGGAGGAACCCCAAGCTGACAGCTGGAGCAAGAGAGGAGTGAAGGAGATGGTGCAGTGGGTACTAAACAACGGATATGTCAAGCAAGGGGGTGTGGTGTACAAGCAAAAGAAAGGTTTCGGAATGGGACTGAAATGTGCCGTCCTCTTGGCGAACCTGGCGTGTTATGGGACGGAGAAGAGGTTCGCGGAAGAAGAAGGAAGGAGGCCGGAGCAAGTGGAACACAACTATCGCTTTGTGGATGACATGTTTTCCTTGACCGGCGTCGTACCTGGGGAGGAAGCATACAAACTCAAAAGGACGGTCCGAAGAGCCGCTGATGGAGGCCACTTTCTCTTCTTGGGGGCTGACTTGTGGTGGAGAGAGGATGAGAAAGGGCGCATCAAGTTTGAAACCGGAGTGCATTGGAGAGAGAAGGACTATCCCATAAAAATAAGGCGATATCCAGTGAGGGATAGCATGATCTTGGACGCCCGAAGGTTGGGAGTATTGACAGGGCAATACATCCGAGCATTGAGGTTGTGCTCAGTTTTGCGATTATTCAAGGAGGCGATCCAAACCATCACCAAAACGGCCACACAGCGAGGCTATGGGACACACGAGCAAAAGAAACAATGGGGCAAGTTCTTGCGAGTGTGGTGGGGTGGACAAGACCTCACCATGGGGGAGATGCACGTTTGGTTTGGACGGATGCAACGGTGGGTAAGGAAGGAGATCTCAAAAGAACAGAGGAGAAAGAAGAGATGTTGGTACGGGTGGAAGTGTCGGAGAAAGAGCTGCCTGTTTGAGCACGTACCACCGCCACCGAAAGTGTGGACACCGCCGGAAGGCGGGCTGGAACCCCAAAGGAGGGAAGCCAAAAATCCGCACCCACAAGGGGTGAGAACAACTGAGATCGTCGGAGAGGAAGAGGAGATGAAGAACTGTGGTGTGTGGCGGGAGACGGTGGTGGGTGTGGACTTGAGGGAACCATCGTTGGTGGCGCCAACGCAAAGCGACAACCGCAAAGTTGGGTACGCCGAGACCACAGAGGCTGCAAGCACCAACAAAAGCCTGACAAATGATGTTGAGAGACAACAAAAGGAAGAACAAGCGAAGCAGCAGGAGAGAGAGAGCCAAGACGACAAAGGAACAAAAGAAGTGGAAGACGGTGACACCGACAGTGACGTATCAATCTTGACATGGCCGCAAGGCTTGAAGACAAGGGGCGAAGGAGGGCAAATGGAGGGACACAAGGACTTGCGGCCGGAGGTGGTGGACGATGAGGCGACCGTGGAGCAACAAAGGCAAGAGAGGAAGAGCCACACCGAAGACCATGGAGGGCCTCGTCCACCACCACAAGTGGGGCTAGAGGTGGGGGAGAAGGAGGAGAAGGAAGAAGACCACAAGCAAAAGGAGAAGAGCGAAATCCAAAGCCACAAGGAACAATATCCACCGCAGCGGCAAGAGGAAGAGCAGCAAGGTGAAGAGAGCGGAGGACATGGAGAAGATAGTGACACCAACGGTGACATATCAATCTTGAGATGGTTGCAAGGGCTGAGGAAAGAGGAAGCGGGAGGCCAAAGCCACGAGAACCCAGAGCTAGACGTGGTGGAAGAAGAAGAGACAAAGAAACAACCAAGGCAAGAGGAGAGAAGAAATGCCCCTGGCCAGGGAGAGCTAGAACCATCTCGAGAAGTGGCAGTGGATGGGGTGGAGACGGGGGCGTTGGACGAACAACCAGATCCAAAAACGACAAAGAACAAGGACCGTAGCAAGGTACAACACCCAACAGGAGTGGGAAACCACGGGTTGAAGGAAGCCGAAGAGAGGGGGCCGACGGAAGAAAAGGTGACCTCGGAGGAGGCGAAATCAAGACGAACAAAGCCACAACCAAGAAAGGGTGAATGGCAAGTGGAGCTCCCCAAGGACATATTGGAGACATGGAACCAAGCAGTCCGGGAAGCGGCAAGCCAGGGGAAAGAGACCATGGGATTGTTGTGGGGGACAAGGACCGAAAATGGGGTCAAAGTAGGGGGTCTACACATACCAAGACACGACGTACAAACAAGCCACCACTGTGCAGTGGGAGATGAGGCGCTCACAGAGGCGGTCAGTTGGGGCGCATCCTTGGGAGGAAAATTGGTAGGTTGGATACACACGCATCCAGGACATGTGCCGGTGCTATCAGCCTTGGACGTGTGCACCCTCAACACAATTGGCCAAACGCTATGGTCAATTATACCGGAAGGAGGCCCAGCAGTTGGAGTTGTGCAAAGTTGGACCTCTCCAGCGGATGAAGTGGCGTGTGCCCCACTGAAGGGGGGACTAAAGGCCTACACAATGTCCGTCTTGGGCATGGAGGTGGCAAACAGATGTGCCGCAATCCGCCGAAAGAAACCGGGAGTGGATCACCGGTATCACGAACATCTTGCTGGAGTTTGGGATGATGATGACCCTCACCCGGTTGGGAGGGAGCAGGAGGAAGTGCCGGTGGTCCTCGTGGAGGCCGAGGATGGTGGTTGTATGGACATGGGAAACAACAGGTGGTGGACCAAATGGTTGGGAGCAGGAAGCTCACCAAAGGAAAAGGAGAACACAAAGCCCGACAACAATGAGGAGAGTGATAGCAGCACGAGCAGCAACGGGACAGCGAGCACGGTCGGACCAGAAGCTTGGTCGCAAAAGCGTGGTCCCAAGCACGCATGTGGGCTATGCTGCAGACCTTTGAGGGCCAAGGAGGGAGCAGTGAGGTGCAGCCAGGGGCACTGGATGCACTTGAAGTGTGCTGGAGTCACTGTCTCCCAGGCGAAGAAGGTGTTCCGCAGCAACAGGGTGTTCCAGTGTAGGTGCAGAAAGGCAAGGCCAGCCAAATGGTTGCGGGAGGAAAGAGAGAGGCACAAGCAGGGGAGGAGAGAACAACGCAGCAAAGCGAGGAAGGCAGGGGTGGCGCCGGAGGAACAACCCCCCAAGCCACAAGCACGGGCCGAACCACAGCAAAGTGACTCCGAGAGACCGGAAGTGGTTGGAGTGGATGGCCATCGCATTGTTCTCGGGGGCAGGGTAGCACTAACAGGCATGAAGAAAAAGATGGAATTGGAGGGGAAGACAGGTGAGGTTGAAAGCATCATCGAGGAACAAGGAAAAGTAAGACTCCGAATGGATTGTGGCAGAAGGGTTTTGGTGTCATTGGATAGGGTCAGGATGCAAGAGGTGGAGCACATGGGGGGCGCCGAGGACTCAAAAACCGCACCAACACAACAGCACGGGGAAGAAACAAAAGGACGCCGGGTGGCGGTAGACAATGAACCGCACGGAAGAAAGGAGGAAAGGAGTGAAGAAGGAGAGATGGGAGGGCAGGAAGAAACATTTGAATTATGGAATGGGGTGAGGCTAGTAGGGATGAGACAACTGGAGTTGGAGGGCCACAAGGGGGTGTTGGAGGAGATCTACAAGGACAAAGTGCAAGTGTTGTTAGTGGGAGGGATGCGCCGAGTAAAAGTGGACAAGAAGAAGGTGGTCCCGGAGGTAGTTGAGCCCGTTGAGGTGCTGCCCCCGGGTTTTGAAGGATGGAGCTTTCTTGAACAGATTGGAGTGGGTAGTGCACCCACCATGGATGAAGTGAAGGCCGCATACAAAAAGTGGATGTTGCGGTTGCCTCCGGACAAGAACATGAACAACATTGCCAAAGCCACCAACCTGCTCAAAAGGTTGACCTCCGTCTACGAGGGATGGAAAAGTGCGCCCGGGGTGACACCGCCAAGGCCGGCGGAGGAACCACCCAACTACCAGTTCAACCCCACATATTTTCGATCCAATTTCTGCAATAGCACAAGTTCGGCGGGGCGAACAGCCCCGGTGGAAGCGCCACCAAGTGCCAAAAACCCAGAAACGGAGGGCGATGGAGAGGGTTTTTGGTCTTTCTTGTGGGGAAGCAAATGGCCTGGTCGTTCCGAACATGCGAGTGGAATGGGGGCTAGCCACGGTGAGGGTACACCGAAGGGCGCACCGCCACCGGGGTCGGGAACGCAATGGACCCGGCGCCTCTTGTTCCATGAGAAGTTCCGGTGGCACACGCACCACGTCCGCGCCATCCAAGCGGACCGGATCCTCGCTGAGAAAAGGAGGAGAGGGTGGTTTTCGGACTACCCCGAGGCAGGAAGCAACATGTACCTATTGGCACCAGACCAGGTGTACAAAGTGCGAGTGCTAGCCTCAACGGTATGGGTGCCGGAGGTGAGACGTTGGGAGCCGGAGGTGTTCATCATCGGGGAGGGCATCAACTTCACAGTGGAGGACACAACCAGGTTGATGCAAAACTTGCACAGGGCAAACGTGATTGCCGAGCAAGTAGGCATCCGGGTGTACAAGGAGTAGAAGATGGAAGCCAAGTGAGAAGCGGACAAGCCCCACCCGTGGGTGACAAGAGGGCGTGGAAGCGCACGGTCGCACAGTGCCGACGGCGTCAAGGTGACGGGGTGCAACTTGTTCGGCGCAGTGCCGAGCACAAAGGCGCGACCCGGAACGCACCATGGCATGGCCTAGGCCTTGAAGCAAGAGGGACTGAGACCGGGCGCCAAGCGACCAAGGAACCCAAGGGACGGGCAACCCGGCGCCGGGAGAAGAAAGAAGAACAATGAAAGCAAAAAGCCTGATGGAAAGGAGAGTCTCACACCATCCGGCGGAGTAGGGGGCAAGGCCAAACAACAGGCAGGGGGAAGGCAACCCCCGCACTTTTTCAGCCAGGGTGATGACCAACACCGACCAAAACAAAACAATGAACTCTACACGTGCACGGAGTTCTTCTCGGGGGGTCCAATGGGGCCTCAGCGAGATGCCCGATGTTGCAACGCAAGCCCACCGGGGGCCGCGCTCTCAAGGGAGTGACCACGGCAGTAAGTCCCAGCGTGCTGGCACTGAGAAGCGAGCAAGGGAGAGACTCCTTCCCTCGCGTAGCGACTCAACCAGATAAGGGACGCACCACGTCGTCAAGCGCCCGGACCAAGCCGGGAGAAGGGGGCCAGCAAGGGGCCCTACGCACCTCCACCCAACACGGGACACCACCGTCAACCCAACAACATCCCGCTCCTATGTTGAGGTGGTCCGGGGAGTCGCGCAACGAAATGGGCTTCCAGCGACGGTAAGAGGCCCACCCCACGTCACCCGCTACATCCTACTCCCCCGCGCACCCACGCACACCCCAAAACCCCCGTCCGCGCAGCAAACGCATGAAGGAGAGGGTAGGGGGTTTGTGTTGTGCTCGCCAAAGGATGGACTGAGCGCGGGAACTTGGAGGAGAAAGGTTGTTATGTGCCCCCGTCGGGGAAACGACCCCGCAAGTGGCCATCCCAGGGCCCACCAGCCGCCGTTGGGGAGAGGTACCTCACCGCCGGCTTGGGATGGCCGCTTGGACGCACCTGGCCAACGGCGAAGGCATTTGCCTTCCTCTGCGTGGACTCGGCGCAGAGAAGTGAAACAGGGCAAGTCCGGGGGCTTCGTTGGCACCACCGACCAAGGGAAGGGGAAGGGAAGGAGTGTGGTGAGGCCGATGGGCACTGTGGCCTACAGAGGGAAAGGCCAAGGGAAGGGAAAGGGGAGGGGAGAGGGAAGGTTAGGGCAAGGAGGAAGAGGAAGGTCAAAGGGTGGTGAGAAGCTGATGGGCACCACCGCCTATGGAGGGAAAGGGTCCAAGGGAAGGGCAGCGAATGGCGATTGGCCAGTAGGCACCGCCAGCTGCAGACGAGATCATCACACCATGGCGTCATGCCAAACCCCCCCCCTGCCTTTGCTCCGATGTGCCCCCTCTCCCCCTCTTTTCCGTCTTGGGGGGGGGAGTGGTGATAGTCGTGCTGAGTTTACACAGCTCACCTACGCATGCGATGGAAGCACTCCGCCATGAGCATGAACGTGACCTTGTGGAGGTGAAGGGTGTTGCCGTATGGATCCTCAATGTTTTGGTCGAGGCAACCTGTCACCATGGAGAAACGGAACCGGCGGACCAAAACAGTGGCTTCGTGGACTTTCACTAAAGGAAAGGGAAGGGAAGGGCAGCGAATTGCGATCGGCCAGTGGGAGCCACCAGCTGCAAACGAGAACACAAGACCATGGCTTATTGTCAAAACCCCCCGCCTTTGCTCCGATGTGCCCCCTCTCTCCCTTCTCTCCATCTTGGGGACTATGCACCCCCCTCCGTGCGTCATGCCAAAACCCCCTCCATGCCCGCTGTAGCGCTGGGAAGTGGTTGGTTGCAATGACTTGCTGGGGGGCAGCATGGGCCCCGAGCCCAGTGGACGCGATGCGGCTTTTGGGTGCTGCGTCTCTGGCCCGTACGCGTGGGGGTGACCACTTGGTTGCGGTCGATGACGACGGCGCCCATGCCCCGAGGGCAATGTCTAGAATGTAGGATATCAGATGGGGTTTAGGTGATCATTTGGTGACAATACGCGTACTCGAGCACCCATGGGGACCCATGTGGTGGCTACTGAGCCTATGAACCCTGTGCCATGGGCCCCGCGGAGGTGTGTGGGTAAGGTGCAATGGGTAGGCACCAGAGGATTGGAGGCTCTTTGACGTTTTTGATGATTTGCGCAAGACCCCTTTCCGCCCGCGCAAACGGAAGTAAGGGCATGCGGTTGAGGTGGAAGATGGTGGTTTGCTTGGGTTTGCTGCTTTCAAGGATTTGCCAATTTCTTTGGAAGAGGATTGTGAGGCAGAGGTTCAGTTGGACATTCAAGATGTGTGGGTTGTCCCCAAGAGGGCAACACGTCACGCCGACATTGGCGATGTGTATGGGGTTGGGTTAGAGGATGAGCACGATAACAAGGAGGACGAGGATTTGGAGCAGCCAGGTGAAGTTGCCAGTAGGTCCTCTTCTAACCTTCGTAACCCATTAGCTGTCTCCTCTACCTCTTCTAGCCCTGCCGCGCAGTTGGTGTTTGTGTATGATGTGGACGAGGCGGTGTTGAAGGCAATGGAGAGGGGGCAATTGCATGAGTGGACTAAAGTTGAGTTCAAAGCCATTTCTAGGAAGCATGGTTTGAGTGTCAGCGGGGGGAAGGGTGAGCTTATGGAGCGTGTCAGGGTGCACTTTCAGAGGTTGTACCAGCTGTAGGGGGTTTGTTATCAGCTGTCCCACCGGCGATTGAACATTCGGGTGGTCAAACGCTGTGTCACTGGATTTGATTGAAAAAGGCGTTGCTCTTGTTCATGTTGAATTGTGCAGGGTGTGAGGTAGGGTTCGGATGCTATCATGCAACACATGTGGGGCTAGGATCATATGGTTGTGTGCTTATACAAATTTGGGCTAGGGACTCAGGGTTGAGCAATTGGGAACACCGGGGTGAAGGCATGTACTGTCTGCGGGCTCTTTCGAAAATACGAGGTTCTTGAACAACTTTTTTTTTTGGCGTCAAGGACCCCCCTGCCCGAAAGCCTCCAATTTGGTTTTCCTTAGGCTGTTTAGTGACACTTGAAAATTTTTCAAACTTCGACTTTTTCCGAAACCCTTCTATTGCCCGTGGGATGGGTCTAGGTGATCATTTGGTGACAATACGGGTAGTAGAGCACCCATGGGGTCCCACATAGTGGCCACTCGGTCCATCTAGCCTGAGCCATGGGCCCTCCAAAAGCTTCAGAATTACTGTTTGTAGGTGGCGCAGTCTCATTTGATGTGCGTACAATCTGCTAAAGTAGTTTTCCACCCTCCATAGGTCAACAATGGAAAGTTTTCCAAAATTCAGTTTTGATATTGTCATTATTCGCAATGAAGAAATATCCTATGTAAAGCATGTTTTAGACTCTGTTTGTGTGTTTTTCACCCTATTTGGGGGTGTGGGGGGGCTGCCAAGGGGGCCGGCGCACAACCTATTTACGCAGTTTTTTTTAGCTTGGGCGGCTCAAAAATGGATATTTCCAAAACTGGTCTTTTTGGGATTTTGACAATCCAAAATGATGAAATATCTCATGTAAAGTATGGTTTACACCCTGTTTGTTTGTTTCTTGGCGGGACACCACCGCGCCGCTGTGTTGGCCGGCCCGCCGCGGCGGGAGAGTGTTTAGTCGGGACCCCTTGGACTGCTGGCACCTCCGGCCCCGGCGCCGCCTCGCCTTCTTTAAGGGTGAGACGGCCACCGGCAAGCCCCACGCCGTGGCGGTGGACTGTTGGGGCAGGGTGTAGGACAACAACCACACCCGCCAGCCCCTCCCCCCGGAACAAAACAATGAACTCTACACGTGCACCGAGTTCTTCTCGGGGGGTCCAATGGGGCCTCAGCGAGATGCCCGATGTGGCAACGCAAGCCCGCCGGGGGCCGCGCTCCCAAGGGAGTGACCACGACAGTAAGTCCTAGCGTGCTGGCACTGAGAAGCGAGCAAGGGAGAGACTCCTTCCCTCGCGTAGCGACTCAACCAGAAAAAGGACGCACCACGTCGTCAAGCGCCCGGACCAAGCCGGGAGAAGGGGGCCAGCAAGGGGCCCTGCGCACCTCCACCCAACACGGGACACCACCGTCAACCCAACAACAACTCGCTCCTATGTTGAGGTGGTCCGGGGAGTCGCGCAACGAAGTGGGCGGCCGGCGACGGTAAGAGGCCCACCCCACGTTAGCCGCTACATCCTACTCCCCCGTGCACCCACCCATCCCCCACAACCCCCCGTCCGCGCAGCAAAGGCATGAAGGAGAGGGTAGGGGGTTTGTGTTGCGCTCGCCAAAGGATGGATTGAGCGCGGGAACTTGGAGGAGAAAGGTTTTTATGTGCCCCCGTCGGGGAAACGACCCCGCAAGTGGCCATCCCAGGGCCCACCAGCCGCCGTTGGGGAGAGGTACCTCACCGCCGGCTTGGGATGGCCGCTTGGACGCACCTGGCCAACGGCGAAGGCATTTGCCTTCCTCTGCGTGGACTCGACGCAGAGAAGTGAAACACGGCAAGTCCGCCGTTGGCACCACCGACCAAGGGAAAGGGAAGGGAAGGAGTGTGGTGAGGCCGATGGGCACTGTGGCCTACAGAGGGAAAGGCCAAGGGAAGGCAAAGGGGAGGGGAGAGGGAAGGTTAGGGCAAGGAGGAAGAGGAAGGTCAAAGGGTGGTGAGAAGCCGATGGGCACCACCGCCTATTGGGGGAAAGGGTCCAAGGGAAGGGCAGCGAATGGCGATCGGCCAGTAGGCGCCGCCAGCTGCAGACGAGATCATCACACCATGGCGTCATGCCAAAACCCCTCCCCCCGGATCGGCCAGTGGGCCGGCTACAGACGAGAACACAAGACCATAGCTTCTTGCCGAAACCCCCCCCGACCCCGACCCCTCAGCGACTTAGCGGGAGGTGGTGGTGGAGGTACACGCCTTGCTAGCTAGGGTCACCGACGTCTGGTCGGTCACCTTGCCGGATGCGGGCGAGTTTTGGGCCACCGCCACGTGGCCGAACGTCCCTGCGCCTTCCCTCCTAGCCACCGCCGCGACCTCATCCACGAGGCGGCTTGCGAGGCTAATCACCTCGCCGAGGGGTGGGGGCACGGCCTGTCTCTGTCTGTGGTCTATCTCTGTCTCTGTCTCTGTCTGTGTGTTTGTCTCTATGCCATCTCTATGTCTCTCCAATCCCCTTGGCTTCTCTTGTGGTTTCTACTGCTCCTATATGAGGGCATGAGGGTGTGAGGGCGTGAGGGCGTGAGAGCATGTGTTTATCTAGTGGAGAGGCCGAGGAGGTGAAAATTAGGATTGCTGGCACCAACTGCTATCTGCCGCTGCAGCCAACAATGGTAGTAGGCATTAGGCACCTGTGTCCACCGAGACATGCAGTGCCTGGACACAAGTGTGTCTCCAGCTCAAGCTTCATTGAGGGCACCCCCTAAGGGCCAAAGAACGGTGGTGCTACTACGTTGGACACCCCTGCGAAGAACCAACTGGGGGGAAATGTGGATTGCTGGTACCAAATGCTATCTACCGCAGCAGTACTGTATGCATGTCCCGCCTCTTTGTATGTGCCACCACGGCCCACCAAGATCATGTACAAGCTTTTTGTCGCCTTTGAATGCCAAGATTGTGTACATCCAAGTTTCTAGGTTCCTTTCTATGCTATTTTATTTTGGTACCCTTGCCGCCATTCAATGCCCTTTCCTTGAAAAAAGCCTTCACGCACCATGTGCTAGGTCGTGTAAGGAGGCTTGGGTCCTTTGGCACTCGCCCGCGGCTCTACAGGTGGGGATCCAAGCGCCCATCCAAGCACATCAGGCAAAGGCAACCCACCACGCATGAACGTCCGAAGGCCCAACCAATGTATATATTTATTTTCATCAACCCTTGATCTACGCTACATTTTGCTTTTGGCTGATTTGCACTTCTACTGCATTGCCCGTGAAAGTGACACCACCACTGCTCCGCTGCATCATCGTTGCTCTTTTAGCTTATCATTCATTGATGCATCCTTGTTCACCATGATTGTGGCTTCGCTCCGAGGCTGCTGACCATGGGAGGGCCAGTTAGAGGGCAAGTTAAAATATGTGCCCGTGAGTTGGGGCAAAATTGCCCTGCATGCCACCCCCAAAGTCATGAAGTTGGCGGTTGGGGCTTTGTCAGGACGGCTTCATGAAAGGGCTCCACAACTCTCTTGATGTGTTTCCGACAAGCGGAGGGACAAATTGCGGGTCCACAGTGACAGCTTAGCGACGACCGCGGTGTACCTCTCCCACACTGTGTAAAATTGTTGTCACCGCATGACCATAGCTTAGACCTGTGGACACGATACACTGACGTGCTATTCCTCGTGCTGTCACGCGCTGACGTGCTCCCCGTTGCCCTTCAGCTCACCGCGCAGCAACCCTAACGGGCATGGTTGTCCCCCTCGGACCCCAGCCCCTCCCCTCCCGCCTGCCAACGGCAGCCGCCCCGCCCTGCGTATTCACGTAAATGGGGTGGCTTCCCGGGAAAGTTCACTCGTCAGTGGGTACGAACATGGAGTCCTTGTTTTTGCCTACGGTCTCCAACGCTAGAGCCACAGCCCCCAAATCAAAGCAGCACAAGCACCAGCGAAGAACACACAAGAAGATTGTAGGATTTTTTGCTGATTGAAAATGGTCAATTTTGCTTATGCCAAACATATGGCAAAAGGTGACTAGTCTGAAGCCCCTCGACACGCTGATTCCCAAAATTCCATTTTCATTTTTTTTGGCCGATTTTGGGGTCTGGGTCACCTCCGAGGCCCGCGGGTCCGTCTTGGTAGGGTTTTGCGGGTCCCGTGAATTCAGCCCCTTTGGTTGGGGGCTCTAGCCGGGTCTCTCTATCGACCCCCCCCCCTCCATGCCAAACCCCTAGCCGGGGTGGTGACCAACACCGACCTCAACAACACAATGAAGTCTACACGTGCACCGAGTTCTTCTTGGGGGGTCCCACGGGGCCTCAGCGAGATGCCCGATGTGGCAACGCAAGCCCACCGGGGGCCGCGCTCTCAAGGGAGTGACCACGGCAGTAAGTCCCGGCGCGCTGGCACTGAGAAACGAGCAGGGGGGAGACATCTTCCCTCGCGTAGCGACTCAACCAGAAAAGGGACGCACCACGGCGTCAAGCGCCCGGACCAAGCCAGGATAAGGGGGCCAGCAAGGGGCCCTACACACCTCCACCCAACACAGGACAATACTGTCAACCCAACAACAACTCGCTCCTATGTGGAGGTGGTCCGGGGAGTCGCGCTACGAAGTGGGCAGCCAACGACGGCAAGTGGCCCACCCCACGTCAGCCGCTACATCCTACTCCCCCGCGCACCCACGCACACCGGACAACCCCCATCCGCGCAGCAAAGGCATGAAGGAAAGGGTAGGGGGTTTGTGTTGCGCTCGCCAAAGGAAGGACTGAGCGCGGGAACTTGGAGGAGAAAGGTTGTCATGTGCTCCCGTCGGGGAAACGACCCCGCAAGTGGCCATCGTAGCGCCCACTAGCCGCCGTTGGGGAGCGGTACCTCACCGCCGGCTTGGGATGGCCGCCTGGACGCACCTGGCCAACGGCGAAGGCATCTGCCTTCCTCTGCGTGGACTAGACGCAGAGAAGTGAAAAAGGGCAAGTCCGGGGGCTCCGTTGGCACAACCGACCAAGGGAAAGGGAGGGGAAGGAGTGTGGTGAGGCCGATGGGCACCACGGCCTACGGAGGGGAAGGCCAAGGGAAGGGAAGGGGGAGGGGAGAGGGAAGGTTAGTGCAAGGAGGAAGAGGAAGGTCAAAGAGTGGTGAGAAGCCGATGGGCACCACCGCCTATGGAGGGAAAGGGTCCAAGGGAGGGGCAGCAAATGGCGATCGGCCAGTAGGTGCCGCCAGCTGTAGACGAGATCATCACACCATGGCGTCATGCCAGAAACCCCCCCCCCCCCCGCACTTTTGCAGCCAGGGTGGTGACCAACACCAACCGCACAAGCCCAATGAAGTCTACACGTGCACCGAGTTCTTCTCGGGTGGTCCAACAGGGTCTCAGCGAGATGCCCGATGTGGCAACGCAAGCGCATCGGGGGCCGCGCTCTCAAGGGACTGACCACGGCAGTGAGTCCTAGCGTGCTGGCACTGAGAAGCGAGCAGGGGAGAGACATCTTCCCTCGCGTAGAGACTCCATCAGAAAAGGGACCCCCCACGGCGTCAAGCGCCCGGACCAAGCCGGGATAAGGGGGCCAGCAAGGGGCCCTACACACCTTTATCCAACACGGGACAACACTGTCAACCCAACAACAACTCGCTCCTATGTGGAGGTGGTCCGGGGAGTCGCGCTACGAAGTGGGCGGCCAACGACAGCAAGTGGCCCAACCCACGTCACCCGCTACATCCTACTCCCCCGCACACCCACACAACCCCCACAACCCCCATCCGCGACCTGAAAAGGGGCGCACCACTTCGTCAAGCGCCCGGACCAAGCCGGGACAAGGGGGCCAGCAAGCCGCCGTACGCACCTGGTCACAACACGGGACAACTCCGTCAACCCAACAACAACTCGCTCCTATGTTGAGGTGGTCCGGGGAGTCGCGCAACGAAATGGGCGGCCAACGACGGCAAGTGGCCCACCCCAAGTCACCCGCTACATCTTACTCCCCCGCGCACCCACCCACACCCCACAACCCCCATCCGCGCAGCAAAGGCATGAAGGAGAGGGTTGGGGGTTTGTGTTGCGCTCGCCAAAGGAAGGACTGAGCGCGGGAACTTGGAGGAGAAAGGTTGTTATGTCCCCCCGTCAAGGAAATGAACCCGCAAGTGGCCATCCCAGGGCCCACCAGCCGCCGTGGGGGAGAGGTACCTCACCGCCGGCTTGGGATGGCCGCCTGGACGCACCTGGCCAACGGCGAAGGCATTTGCCTTCCTCTGCGTGGACTCGACGCAGAGAAGTGAAACACGGCAAGTCCGGGGGCTCCGTTGGCACAACCGACCAAGGGAAAGGGAAGGGAAGGAGTGTGGTGAGGCCGATGGGCGCTGCGGCCTACGGAGGGAAAGGCCAAGGGAAGGGAAAGGGGAGGGGAGAGGGAAGGTTAGGGCAGGGAGGAAGAGGAAGGTCAAAGGGTGGTGAGAGGCCGACGGGCACCACCGCCTATGGAAGGAAAGGGTCCAAGGGAAGGGCAGCGAATGGCGGTCGGCCAGTAGGCGCCGCTAGCTGCCGACAAGATCATCAGACCATGGCGTCATGCCAAAACCCCCATCCGCGCAGCAAAGGCACGAAGGAGAGGGTAGGGGGTTTGTGTTGCGCTCGCCAACGGAAGGACTGGGCGCGGGAACTGCGGGAACTTGGAGCCGAAAGGTTGTTTTGTGCCCCCAACGTGGAAGCGACCCCGCAAGTGGCCTAGGATGGCCGCTTAGACGCACTTCGCCAACGGCGAAGGCATTTGCTCTCCTCTGCATGGACTCGACGTAGAGAAGTGAAACAGGGCAAGTCCGGGGGCTCCGTTGGCACAACCGACCAAGGGAATGGGAAGGGAAGGAGTGTGGTGAGGCCGATGGGCACTGCGGCCTAGGGAGGGAAAGGGCAAGGGAAGGGACAGGTGAGGGGAAAGGGAAGGTTCGGGCAAGGAGGAAGAGGAAGGTCAAAGGGTGGGCAGAAGCCGATAGGCACCACCGCCTATGGAGGGAAAGGGTCGAAGGG
The DNA here is from genome assembly GCA_964036045.1 of Eutreptiella sp. 'Long Island Sound 2002'. Classification (NCBI taxonomy): domain Eukaryota; phylum Euglenozoa; class Euglenophyceae; order Eutreptiales; family Eutreptiaceae; genus Eutreptiella; species Eutreptiella sp. 'Long Island Sound 2002'. Next base: position 23,434,576 of record OZ038381.1, on the reverse strand, counting down.
AAGGGCAGCGAATGGCGATCGGCCAGTAGGCACTGTCAAATGCAGACGAGATCATGACACCATGGCGTCATGCCAAAACCCCCTCCTGAGAGGCCGATGGGCACTGCGGCCTACGGAGGGAAAGGCCAAGGGAAGGGAAAGGGAAGGGGAGAGGGAAGGTTAGGGCAGGGAGGAAGAGGAAGGTCAAAGGGTGGTGAGAAGCCGATGGGCACCACCGCCTATAGAGGGAAAGGGTCCAAGGGAAGGGCAGCGAATGGCAATCGGCCAGCAGGCGCTGCCAGCTGCAGACGAGATCATCACACCATGGCGTCATGCCAAAACCCCCCTCATCCTATTGAAAGCCCGCCTGCCCTGATCGTATGACAGCCCGACGTCTAAGAAAGCCTTTGTTGGGCATAGGCCTCCGGTCCTTCCGTCGGTGACCTTCTCGCTTTGCTGGCCCCGGCCCCCAACCCCTCGTGCATTGCCCGTTCCTGCGTGTCTCGCTTCACCTCAGGTATTGTGGGCGTGTTGAACGCCTCTGTGGACCGAACTGGGAAGGCACGGCATGCCAGGCCAGACGCCGCAAATGCCAAGTCCAGAGGGCGGAGTGCGCAGCCCGCGGGATCTAGTCCCCCGCAGACCTCCGCTCTACCTCAACCAAAGCGATGATGAGCCCCGATGGGCTCAGCCCCCCCCCCCCACCTCCACTGTTTCCCCCATTTATGATCCCCTGCCTGGGGCCATGTTTTGCAGTGCGCTGTGATGTACTGCAGTGCCAGTTCGCCATGCGCCCTCGCAATGACCCCTCACGGCCACACCCCCACAGCCATGCACACTTGCTGCCCGCAACACCCTCACCAACGCCCCCACCGCTTCCCCTCCCAGTCCCTGCGGTGCCTTTGTGGGCTGGCAGGCCCCTGCCGTTGTACGCTGTGACGTGCTGCTCACCCATTGGCTGGGGAGGGCTCCACTCGGGTGACTTGGATTCCGGCACCGCGACGCAGGTCCCAGTGACTACCGGAATCTGAGACTTGTAGTCACAGAGGATTGGGGATTGGGGATCGGGGACTGCCCCTGCACGCAGCCCCGCCATCACACAGCCGGGCACCCTCACAACCATAACCCCACAGCCCACCACCTACACGCTGCAGCCTTGCTCCTGCTCTGCCTCACTGTTTGTGCCCGTGCACCCACCCTCTCGATCGGCCTCAGCACCTGGAATCCCATCTTCGTCCCCTGGTGCCGTGAAGAACCAAGAGACGGAGGGAAAGGGAGAAGGGACGGGAACCTGTACATATGCCCTCCCCCACCTAAACCAGAAAGGCACGGACAGTCACAGACAGGAGTACATATGTCTTGCTGCCCTTCTAGGTCCGTGGAACCTGAGACTTGTAGTCACAGGGGATTGGGGATTGGGGATCGGGGACTGCCCCTGCACGCAGCCCCGCCATCACACAGCCGGGCACCCTCACAACCACAACCCCACAGCCCACCACCTACACGCTGCAGCCCTGCTCCTGCTCCGCCTCACTGTTTGTGCCCGTGCACCCACTGTCTCGACTGGCCTCGGCACCTGGAATCCCATCTTCGTCCTCCGGTGCCGTGAAGAACCAAGAGACGGAGGGAAAGGGAGAAGGGACGGGAACCTGTACATATGCCCTCCCCCCCCTAAACCAGAAAGGCACAGACAGTCACAGACAGGGGTATATATGTCTTGCTGCCCTTCTAGGTCCTGCAAGGTGGTTTACAGTGGGCCGTTGGCAACCAACACCAGTGGGGGGGCTGTTGAACGCGGCACCTGTGACCGCAGTGAATTGTGGGGCTCTACGGCAATGAGTGGTCGATACAGTGTAAGTCCGGAACCTCAGTGACGGACTTTGCCCCTTGCCCTCGCCCCTCCTCCAGCCCCTACGACACACACTGCTTGGGGCAATGTATTGCAGGGTACTCTGCAGTGCTGTGCTGCATGGCAGTGCCAGCCAGCCATGCACCCTTGCAATCACTCTCACGCCCACGATGCCATAGCCTTGCACCCTCACAGCCATCGCCCATCCTCCAGCCCCTACGTTTCCTTTAGGGGAGCGGCATGCACCGTGCACGCACCGTGTGACTTTTTTATCTAGATAATTTACCTGACACCATTATTCTGCTTTGCTGTTACCCCTTGAGGTGCTGTGTTGCTGAGCTGTAACCCCATTTCACCCTACATGCCCTGAGGACTGCATCGTACATGCTATTCCCACCAACACAATGTAAACGTCTTGGGTTCGCGCCGGTACTCCTGTCTTCTATAACTGCAGGAAGTGCAAATGAGTTCAGATGAGCGGGTTCATACTACTATTCTGGGCCCCTCGCAACGCCCTGGTGATTACATACGCATGCGATATGACGTGAAGGGCACATGCAGTGCAAGTTATGTTGGGACTCCTTACAAGGTGACGGTGACTGTCGATTTGCAGGCAATTTTTTATGGCGAGCATTGTTGCTCAGCTTCATGTACGACCGCAGGTGGATATTTATTTGTTGTAAATCAACCATTTTGCTGTGTACAATCCAGATGTCGTCCGGATTCAATTCAGACTACAAGAGAGTGATGAGATCCCCATTTCCCAGCTGTTTTCTTGGTACCAATGTTGCTGTCCAGTGCCTTTCTGTGAGGGTCGTTTGGGGGTTTTGAATGCCTAAAACAGTGCGCGCCGTGTGCGCACCGTGCACCCGCGCCCACTTTGCCCCTCCACTCCCCCGTTGTATCACACCATGGCGTCATGCCAAATCCCCCGTTGTATCCCCTATTTGTGATACGACACACACTGCCTGGGGCAATGTATTGCAGTGTACTGTGCAGTGTTGTGCTGTATTGCAGTGCTAGCCAGCCATGCACCCTTGCAATCACTCTCACGGCCACAATGCCATAGCCCTGCACCCTCACATCCACAACCCACAGCCCACAATTTGCGTCCCGCAGCCCTGCTCCGTCTTGCTAATTGTGCTCGCACCCACTGTCTCGATCGGTCTCAGCACTTGCAATCCCATCCTCCTTCCCCGGTGCCGTGAAGCACCAAGGGACACAGAAAGGGAGAAGGGACGGGAACCTGTACATACCCCCCTCCTGAACCAGAAAGGCGCGGACAGTCACAGACAGGAGTACATATGTCTTGCTGCCCTTCTAGGTCCTGCGAGGTGCTTCACTGTGGGCTGTTCCCAACAACGCAGGAATAGTGGGTGAAGGCTGCCGAATGAGGCACCTATGTGATGTGTGTGACCATACGCCGACCTTGGAGCCATGTCCGCACTGCTCTGCACTGCAACCTTCCGTGTGTTGTGGTGTTCCCATATACGGTTTGGGCTTTGCATGCGTTGCGATATCAGCTGTGGTGACCCTGCACCACGTTGATCCACGATCTCCATGACCGCGGGGCGATGTTGGACGTCCTCCACCTTTGGGCACAAGGAGTGGCCATTGTATCCAGCGGCCAGCCACCGGCTTCTGGTACCCTGTTGAAGAGATGGTATTTGGTGCATGGTGTGGCGGCCGGGCCGCAAAGCCGATGCCTCGCTGGCGCCATGTTTGCAGGCGTCCTCTCACCCATCAAGTGTGGCATGAGATCCATCCCGCTGTCTCTTTCCCGGTCCCGCCCACCCTCGCCTGTGTCCCTCTCCCTCTCGCTTCCCCCTCGCCATCTCCCTCTCCCTTGGCCCGCCAAGGCACTTAAAAGTCCCGTGAAACTCCACCCTTCGACTCTCTACAGCCACATCTCCTCCCCCACTCACCCACCTCCTAACACCCCCCCGCACTCCAGCCCCTCGCTTTCCTTGCCCCCATTCCCCATTCTGCTCTGGTGCTTGTGAGATGTGCTCGCTGTCACAACGGCTTGGCACACTGCCGCACACCGGGGGCCTTTGACCCCCTTGTCTGCGCGCCAAATTGCTCTTTCTCGAGGAATTGTTTGGTCATGCAAGTGTACGGGTACCTGACTTGTGTCCCTGTGGTTGCATTGGGTGGGAGGTGCGGAGCGGGAGGCCAAGGGCATACCACCAGTGCAGCAGGGATCTAGGGCTGGGGGGGCAATTGTGATGGGCGTTTGGTCTGCAGCCCCAATGGGCCCCTGCCAAGCGCCCCACCTAATAGTAGCTGAGGACCAGGTGCGCTAGGCAGCGAAGCATGATGGTTGGTGGTTTGGGGTGGGTTTCTTTTTTTGGTGGGGTTTACCGCAAATGCAGGCAATGTGCACACGGTGTGCACACAAGGCACCAGCATTCCGTAAGTGCAAGAGAACTCACCTCGGAACCTTTTGGGAATATTTGCATAGCATGCCCCAATGTATGAAATGGGATCTTTGACCCCTTGTACCCAGTTCTTGTGCGATAAACTTCTCCCCCCATGAGTTTTACTATTTTGACCCCTTAGCCCCCCTTGTAGTAGGGGACCGCCTTTGGGGTGGTAACCGCACATATCAGAAAACACCACAAACTTCCCTGTTTGGGCCCATTTGCGTAATATGTGCATTGAATTGTTGGTTTACCCCCTTGTAAAATCGTTGTTTTGTCCAATGATGAATAAATGAATAACAACACAAGGGTTTTTGGGTCGTGACTCTCATGTGTTTGGCTAGGCGCACTAGAAACCCATACTTCGTGATACTATGGGCATCACTTTTGTTGGACAGCAGGTTTTGATGCTTCTGTCACCCCTTTTCACACATCCTTTCCTCATGTCCACCACATCCACTCCTTTCTAGGTGGGTTTCTCCCCACCATGGGGACCCTGAGAAGGTAGGGGTTATGTCGCCATTTTGACACATATTGGTTCCTTTACTACTCATCAAATTGGGATGCTAAAGAGATGATGAAGGATATTTGGCATGTTTGACATCTTAGTTGCGGTATTGATGTCATATATTTGCTATGATTGTGTGATATTGTGCCATGATTGTGTGATATTGTGGTAGTGCACAGTGTTTAGGCTCAAGGAATTCCAGCACACACAAGTTTCAGTGGAGGAAAACCTATCAAATTTAGATGCAACATTTTTCAGTGAAAAAAAACGAAGATATGTTTTTCATGGGAATGCCATGCACGCAGTGCGCAGCAGTGCGCACGCAGGGCGAAGTTTTGAATGTCGGCCAATACCCAGACCCTACTTTTGGCCCCTTTTGACAAGTTTTTGGTTCCATACTTGGGTTTCTTTAGCTTCCTATGCATTTGGGATGTGGGTACCAACTGCTATCTACCGCTGCACTACTGTATGCATGTCTTGTCTCGTTGTATCTGCCACCGCGGCCCACCATCATGTACACGCGTTTTGTCGCCTTTCAATGCCAAGATCGTGTGCGTCCAAGTTTCCAAGTTCCTTTCTATGCTATTTCATTTTGGTACCCTTGCCGCCATTCAATGCCCTTTCGTTAAATAAAGCTTTTACGCACCATGTGCTAGGTCGTGTAAGGGGGCCTGGGTCCTTTGGCACTCGCCCGCGGCTCTACAGGTGGGGGTCCATCTATGCACATCTAGGCACATCAAGCAAAGGCAACCCACCACGCGTGGACACCCAAAGGCCCAACCAATGTATATATTTATTTTGATTTGTTTGTGAGCTACATTTTGCTTTTGGCTGATTTGCACTTCTACTGCATTGCCCGCGAAAGTGACACCACAACCGCTCCGTTGTATCATAGTGGCTCTTCTTGCTTATCACATTCATTGATGCATCCTTGTTCACCATGATTGTGGCTTCGCTCCGAGGCTGGTGACCATTGGAGGGCCAGTTAGAGGGCAAGTTGAAATATGTGCCCGTGGGTTGGGGCAAAATTGCCCTGCATGCCACCCCCAAAGTCATGAAATTAGCGGTTGGGGCTTTGTCACGGTGGCTTCATGAACGGGCTTCCCAACTCTCTTGATGTGTTTCATGGACATGATACACTGCCGTGCTTTTCTTTGTGCTGTCGCGCTGACGTGCTCCCCGTTGCCCTTCAGCTCACCGCGCAGCAACCCCAAGGGGGGTTTGAGTCTGCTCCCATTGACTGGAATTAGAATATGTCACTCAGCATCTCGTGACCTGGTCATGGGGTTTTCTCAGGTTGTGTCCAGCCGGTCACTCCATTTCTGTCGGCATGTCGCTGTTGGAGTACGGCGGTAAATTGCAAGCACCGTTGTCGTGGTTGACACACCTTTGAACATACAATCCGGTGTGATGCCGGTCTGGATCTTAGGAGAGAAGCCTGCGATGTGTAGGAGAAAGCCAGGCAAAAAATTAGCCCCCACCGTAATATTGAGTCCTAGCACCGGCCCCGCGAGGGAAGATCAAAAGAAATGTGTACATAGTCTTCATTGTAGTCTTTAGGACTTCATGTGGGAGCATTCCCTCTTTCAATCCCCCGAACACCGCGCGTAGCGACTCAACCAGAAAAGGGACGCACCACGTTGTCAAGCGCCTGGACCAAGCCGGGATAAGGGGGCCAGCAAGGGGCCCTACACACCTCCATCCGACACGGGACAACACCGTCAACCCAACAACAACTCGCTCCGATGTGGAGGTGGTCCGGGGACTCGCGCTACGAAGTGGGCGGCCAACGACAGCAAGTGGCCCACCCCACGTCACCCGCTACATCCTACTCCCCCGCACACCCACACACACCCCACAACACCCAGGGTGCAGGAGGTGGAGCACATGAGGGGCGCCGAGGACTCAAAAGCTGCACAACAACAACAGCACGGGGAAGAAACAAAAGGACGCCGGGTGGCGGTAGACCATGAACTGCACGGAAGAAAGGAGGAAAGGAGTGAAGAAGGAGAGATGGGAGGGCAGGAAGAAACATTTGAATTATGGAATGGGGTGAGGCTAGTAGGGATGAGACAACCGGAGTTGGAGGGCCACAAGGGGGTGTTGGAGGAGATCTACAAGGACAAAGTGCAAGTGTTGTTAGTGGGAGGGATGCGCCGAGTAAAAGTGGACAAGAAGAAGGTGGTCCCGGAGGTAGTTGAGCCCGTTGAGGTGCTGCCCCCGGGTTTTGAAGGATGGGGCTTTCTTGAACAGATTGGAGTGGGTAGTGCACCCACCATGGATGAAGTGAAGGCCGCATACAAAAAGTGGGTGTTGCGGTTGCCTCCGGACAAGAACATGAACAACATTGCCAAAGCCACCCACCTGTTCAAAAGGTTGACCTCCGGCTACGAGGGATGGAAAGGTGCGCCCGGGGTGGCACCGCCAAGGCCGGCGGAGGAACCACCCAACTACCAGTTCAAACCCACATACTTTCGATCCAATTTCTGCAACAGCACAAATTCGGCGGGGCAAACATCCCCGGAGGAAGCGCAACCAAGTGCCAATAACCTAGAAACGGAGGGCGATGGAGAGGGTTTTTGGTCTTTCTTGTGGGGAAGCAAAAGGCCCGGCCGTTCGGAACATGCGAGTGGAATGGGGGCTAGCCACGGTGAGGGTACACCGAAGGGCGCACCGCCACCGGGGTCGGGAACGCAATGGACCCGGCGCCTCTTGTTCCATGAGAAGTTCCGGTGGCACACGCACCACGTCCGCGCCATCCAAGCGGACCGGATCCTCGCCGAGAAAAGGAGGAGAGGGTGGTTCTCAGACTACCCCGAGGCAGGAAGCAACATGTACTTGTTGGCACCAGACCAGGTGTACAAAGTACGAGTGCTAGCCTGAGCCGTGTGGGTGCCGGAGGTGAGACGTTGGGAGCCGGAGGTGTTCATCATCGGGGAGGGCATCAACTTCACAGTGGAGGACACAACCAGGTTGATGCAAAACTTGCACAGGGCAAACGTGATTGCCAAGCAAGTAGGCATCCGGCTGTACAAGGAGTAGAAGCTGGAAGCCATGGGAGAAGCGGACAAGCCCCACCCGCGGGTGACAAGAGGGCGTGGAAGCGCACAGTCGCATAGTTCCGACGGCGTCAAGGTGACGGGGTGCAGCTTGTTCAGCGCAGTGCCGAGCACAACGGCGCGACCCGGAACGCGCCATGGCATGGCCTAGGCCTTGAAGCAAGAGGGACTGAGACCGGGCGCCAAGCGACCCAGGAACCCAAGGGAAGGGCAACCCGGCGCCGGGAGAAGAAAGAAGAACAATGAAAGCAAAAAGCCTGATGGAAAGGAGAGTCTCACACCATCAGCATGGCTCTGCTGGGGAGGAGAGGATCCTCCAGCCACCGAGACTCACACTGGGGAGCCGCGGCCCCCAATGATACAGCAACAAGGCACAACGATGTGGTCTGAGGTACGGCCGTGGACGGGCCTCTGGACCCCTGCCCAATGGAAACGGCGCCGCAGTCTCCGTTGGATGCGCCCCGGCTACCACAACGCGCAGCGAGCTTTCTTGCCGTCGGAGCAACAACACAATGAGGTCTACACGTGCACCGAGTTCTTCTCGGGGGGTCCCACGGGGCCTCAGCGAGATGCCCGATGTGGCAACGCAAGCCCACCGGGGGCCGCGCTCTCAAGGGAGTGACCACGGCAGTAAGTCCACAACATGCTGGCATTGAGAAGCCAGCAGGGGAGAGGCTCCTTCCCTCGCGTAGCGACTCAACCAGAAAAGGGACGCACCACGTCGTCAAGCGCCCGGACCAAGCCAGGATAAGGGGGCCAGCAAGGGGCCCTACGCACCTCCACCCAACACGGGACAACACCGTCAACCCAACAACAACTCGCTCCTATGTGGAGGTGGTCCGGGGAGTCGCGCTACGAAGTGGGCGGCCAACGACGGCAAGAGGCCCACCCCACGTCCACCGCTACATCCTACTCCCCCGTGCACCCATGCACACCCCACAACCCCCATCCGCGCAGCAAAGGCATGAAGGAGAGGGTAGGGGGTTTGTGTTGCGCTCGCCAAAGGAAGGACTGAGCGCGGGAACTTGGAGGAGAAAGGTTGTTATGTGCCCCCGTCGGGGAAACGACCCCACAAGTGGCCGTCCCAGGGCCCACCAGCCGCCGTTGGGGAGAGGTACCTCACCGCCGGCTTGGGATGGCCGCTTGGACGCACCTGGCCAACGGCGAAGGCATTTGCCTTTCTCTGCGTGGACTCGACGCAGAGAAGTGAAAAAGGGCAAGTCCGGGGGCTCCGTTGGCACAACCGACCAAGGGAAAGGGAAGGAAAGGACTGTGGTGAGGCCGATGGGCACTGTGGCCTACGGAGGGAAAGGCCAAGGGAAGGGAAAGGGGAGGGGAGAGGGAAGGTTAGGGCAGGGAGGAAGAGGAAGGTCAAAGGGTGGTGAGAAGCCGATGGGCACCACCGCCTATGGAGGGAAAGGGTCCAAGGGAAGGGCAGCGAATGGCGATCGGCCAGTAGGCGCTGCCAGCTGCAGACGAGATCATCAAACCATGGCGTCATGCCAAAACGCCACAACACCCAAGAGAGTGTAGGGGGTTTGTGTTGCACTCGCCAAAGGAAGGACTGAGCGCGGGAACTTGGAGGCGAAAGTTTGTTATGTGCCCTCGTCGGGGAAACGACCCCGCAAGTGGCCATCCCAGGGCCCACCAGCCGCCGTTGGGGAGAGGTACCTCACCGCCGGCTTGGGATGGCCGCCTGGACGCACCTGGCCAACGGCGAAGGCATTTGCCTTCCTCTGCGTGGACTCGACGCAGAGAAGTGAAAAAGGGCAAGTCCGGGGGCTCCGTTGGCACAACCGACCAAGGGAAAGGGAAGGGAAGGAGTGATGTGAGGCCGATGGGCACTGCGGCCTACGGAGGGAAAGGCCAAGGAAAGGGAAAGGGAAGGGGAGAGGGAAGTTTAGGGCAGAGAGGAAGAGGAAGGTCAAAGGGTGGTGAGAAGCCGATGGGCACCACCGCCTATGGTGGGAAAGGGTCGAAGGGAAGGGCAGCGAATGGCGATCGGCCAGTAGGCGCCGCCAGCTGCAGACAAGATCATCAGACCATGGCGTCATGCCAAACTCCCAGAATACCGAATGCCACAGCCGGAGGTAGTCAATCCCCAGGCCTTTGTGGAGTTTGGAATCAAGCTTTGGTACGAGAAGGCCCCCGCGGACTTCTTGGCTCGGTGAGCGGTGTGTGTGGTGGTGTGAAGGCAAACCATCGGGGCAAATGTGCCCCAGTTGGCCCACACGATGTTAGGGCAATTATAAATCCCATCTGTTCGCGTGTTGGATCTTATTGTCGCTCAGAAAGAGGGTTTCCCTTCCAGATATGAGCTCGAGAAAGCAAGATTTGTCGCCTCATTTGCTAGGGTGAAATCCGAGTCTCATTAGAAGCATGCATTGGTCAAAGTGGGCACCCAAGACACCGCACTGAAAGAGCTGTAGACCAAGTTGGAGAAGGCCCAAACAACTGGTGGGGGGTCCAACATAGGCTATCTGGAGTAGCGAAGAACACAGCAGACCGTTGAAAAATACAAGCAGGTGGCGGAACGCTTGCCAAAATAGATGTTGGACCCCCTATCCATGATTCACATGACTTTGCACCCAAGATTATCAGTACCCAAAGGGAGTACGAGCAACCACACCGCCAAAATGCCAACGGGTTCCCGCGATCTAGGAACTCTAGGTCGAAAAAGAGGTCAACCCCCAAGAAAAAGGGCAGGGAGGAAGAGGAAGGTCAAAGGGTGGTGAGAAGCCGATGGGCACCACCGCCTATGGAGGGAAAGGGTCCAAGGGAAGGGCAGCGAATGGCGATCGGCCAGTAGGCGCCGCCAGCTGCAGACGAGATCATCACACCATGGCGTCATGCCAAAACCCCCAAGAAAAAGTTGAGCCGCAGGAGGACGAGGTCCAATTCGGGGACAAATGCCTCAAGTACACGATCAAAAATTTCGTCGGAGCCGCATTTTGTCCAGAGAGGTAAGTTCCATTTTTGGATATGGGATGGGGTCGAGCGTCTGGTCGCCTTCTCCGCCAAGGATATCGCTAATGACCGCCGTACCCCTAGAGAGTGCAATTTCTGTGGACGGATACACTGGGAGTGGCTGTGCAAGCGCCGCAAGTGAAAGAGCTACCATTTAGACAGCCCAAAGTAAGGCGATGATGAGCAATGGCTAGAGCAGCAAGGAGCGTACAGTCGAAGCTCTTGGTACCCCTCGCCATGTTATCTGCGTTGCTTGCGGGTGGGAGAAGTGGCGTCCATTTGGGGAGTGGATTGCGACCAGGTGAAGCACCAAATATCCTTCTACAACTTAAAGTTGCGAGGGCGCACATCATGAGATACCAATGGGGACAACACTACACAGTGCTTGCGGCCCTTCCGGTCTACAACTGGCCGACCCAATGTGCCGAGTTCCTAACATGAGGCTGACCGTGCAGCTAGGAGCAGGTGGTCACTCATGTGCAGTAACTTGCCGGCTGTGTAGCATGAAGATGTGTGTTTTTCCCCCATCTTTCTCCATCCCCAGCTTTGTACTTTATGTTCTGTGGGGGTTGTGTTGGCCTACTTTTACTTAGACTTGAGGGGCTGCCCGCGGTGCGGTGCCAGGGCCTGTAGTGAAGCGGTTGGACATCAAGGGGGAGGGCTGGTTGGGTGTTTGGTTTGCGATGGATTCGTTGGCGATATTGTATTTCATGTTGTGGGAAAACGGCCCTTTGTTGCTTGCAAAAGGGGCTGTTTTTGTGGTTGGCTGCAGTTTTAGAGTATCATCATCTCTTTGACTGGGAATTCTTTTTCATAGTTGGAGGATCCAGCAATCTTCGCGCCCACCCACCCCTTGTGTTCTTCTGTACGCACCGGCTGACTTTAAGCATCAATCTGCCTGGGCTCGTTGGGTGATTGCTTAGCAATGGTTCCCCTGGCTTTATTGTATTGCATGTTGTGGGAACAAGCGGTTCCGAGTTGTTTTCAGCCATCTCTTAACCATTGTTGCTCGCGCAAATATCCCAGTTGCCTTGACCCTATTGGACAAGTGTCTTAGTGACAGCACTGCGGTCCCTCAGGACGGTCCCTCAGGGGGTCCTTCACAGGGCTAAACCAACCCAGGAACATGCCAGGTTTTAAGGAGAGGGGCTGTCCCAAGGGCCAAGGAAGGGGGGTCAAGGGGGTTGGAAGGGAAGAGAAACACTAACTTGGGGTCAAGGTAGGGCTAGGTCACACCCTAATCAAGACTGAGTATTGGAACCGAGCTGCTTGTGTAGGGAACATGATGTACACCAGTCAACGCAGCTCAATAAGGACCCCTATCAAGGGACCCCATGAAAGGACCCAAGTCCTTGCCGAACAACCGTGCTACGAGATACGAGATCCTCTTGAACGACCACCGTGGGATGACCCCCCTAAGGGCCCCAAACTGAGCCTTTTTTTTTTAGGGGAGTCCATCCAGCCAAGGGGCTCTATTGACCCCCCATCCCCGAAGTGACAGCCCGAGCACCCCTTTGAAAAACAAAGGGCATCAAACAGTTGTCACCTTTTTGGAGGATGCCAGGTGGACTATGCAGAAAGTTTGCATCAGGCAACATCGCACTTGCTTATGCCTGCATTCCACTCAGACGACCTGCATATCTTGTCACTGTTCTGCTCCATGGATCTACCATCATTTATGTTTGTTTTGGTGACCTTATTTGGGCTTGCGAGGACCAACGCCCTCGTCTCAGAGACCGGGCCGATTGCTACGGCGGCAGGTGTTGATAGGCAGTCCGATCCAGAACCTTGCCTCACTTGTTTTCGACCCGTGCTCATATGCTCTCGTATGCGATGACCAAACCTTTCTGACCGGGTTTGGTCGTACTGCAGTGTGTTGCCCTGCACGTCAGTATGCTGCACCCTCCGGGTCTTATCTGGGTTGTGGCATGTTGCACTGTATGCACTGACCTTACACCATTATGTTGTGCCGTGTCTGTTCCATTGCGGGGTTTTCGTTGCAGGCCGTATTTGCATTGTATTGCGGGGTGAAAATAGAGTCGTTGCAGTTGCTTTGCATTGCTATTCCTTGCAAGACCTTTTCATTGTCATTGTCCATATTCTGGTCCTGTGCTGCTTTTCCAGTGTTGCACTGCTCCGCAACTCGTCCTCTTCTTCCCTAAGGCACCATCGGATATAACATTGCTGTTTTGTCGTGACATGCTGCGGTGTCTTGTGTAGTGAAATCATAGGCACCATTTTCTTCCTTCGTGTTCTACAGTTGTAGTGGCTGACATGTCGCGTCACGCGTCACGTTGTATTTTATTGCATTCCATTGTGTTCTGTTGTATCGTTCTTTCCATGCAGTTGCGTTGCATTGCGTTGCGTTGCATTGCGTGTGTTAGTGGTCTGTTGTGTTGCTTTACGTTGCGTTGCGTTGCGTTGCGTTGTGTTGTGCTGTGTTGTGTTGTGTTGTGTTGTGTTGTGTTGTGTTGTGTTGTGTTGTGTTGTGTTGTGTTGTGTTGTGTTGTGTTGTGTTGTGTCGTGTCGTGTTGCGTTGTGTTGCGTTGTGCTGTGCTGTGCTGTGTTGTGCTGACAATAATTTGTCTCGTTTTCCGTATCGTGACAACTCTTCTTAGGCTCTCCAGGAGACCCTCCTGCGATTTCTCTGACGTTTCTGCGCATTCCGACACATCCCCACATCATTCAGCCTGCGGCTGGTGAACGCCACTTGTCCAGTTCCGGAGCTGGCCACCGCAACTACTATTCTGAGTGGTACAGTCATCGCCCTGTCGACGTGCGCCACAGCCAATCCGTCAATCCTATGCTGGTCCGGCCGTCATACCCGTTTGAATACCGCAGGGCTCGCCATCCCTATGGAATGTGGCGCATGCCTCTGAGTGCATATGGCCGCCACGTAGGCCTTTGGGGCAGTAGACATTCCTGATGGTGCATAGAATGAGCACATCGAAGTGCCCTGGAAGGCATGGAGACTGCTGGTTGTGATGTTGTGGCTAACACTTGTACTTTTGCCTTGGCCTTTGGGTTTAGCCTATGTTGCCCTGCAGCCACTGAGACAATGGTGCTGCAAAGGCCAATACCCCCCGTCGCCGGGCATTGCCCTATGGACGGTCTGTATTGTGTATCGCGAATTGTTGCTCGAGCTTTGCCCCAAACTGACTTCCGTTCCGTTGTGGCACCTTCTTCTGGTCACCTGCACTCAGCAGTGTATGATTGGCGCAGATCTCCATGAACTATCTGATTCTGCACCAAAATACGTCCGCTTGGACGGTGTCCGTACGCAAGCCTTCCCAGTGGCTTTTGAAAAGTGGTGATGCAGGATGGCACTATTATATGCTGCATTCTTTTGCCCGAGCTGTGACATGCCTTTGGCATGATCCTCACCCTTTTGGGAAGCTATGGTCATCAAGCCCTGCATTTGTTGGGTAGCAACATTTGTTGTGATCTTTTTCTTATGCATCTGCAGGAGGAGAGGGCCCTCACCTGTCAAAGTGCAACAACCTGCAAGGTCAATACATCAAAGTCATTTACAATACTTCCCGACACCAATCCACCTCTGTTTGGCTTGAAACCCCGATGCCACAACCTCATAAACTAGCATTTGCACTGATTCGTAGCGATTTCATGCAACATCAGGTGCTCAGCTAGTATTTGTGATGTCTCTTTGGCACGGCTGGGTCTCTATCTCCCGGATGTGCCACACGGGCACATGAAGGCTTATGAGCAACTTAGGAGGCGAGGAAGAGATGGGTCACAATTGACCACGACAAGCAAAATTGAATCTTCAAAGCGTTGTTGGGGTCTAAAGACAATATTGTCCTCGGTCCTCGGGGGGGGGGGGGGGACTCCGGGTCCCTTAAATACTGCCCCACCATGCAGAGCCCTTGGTCCACCTCCCACCGTCATGTAAGAAACATTATGACAGGCTCCATTGTAAATGTCCTCCCCTTTTTAAATTCATGGAGCAGCGTGCTCTTTAGCTTCGCTGCTTGGATTCAGCTGTCTTTTCTGAGCAGCTACCCTAAGTCTGCCATTCACCGTGCATTGCAAGGCGCAATCCCGTGAGTACTAAGCCGTACCCCATGGGACATCTTCCTCTTTCTTTTCTTCTGCCGGTGCATTCTCCCCCTATTGCCATGCGATAAGTCACGCATCATGAAACACCTCACCACATGGTTGCGTATCCACGCTGTTTGGCAATATATTGCCTACACCTCCTGGCATCTACCCTTTCCCCACCACTGTGACGCCCATTGCGCTGTCTGGTGCCATGATTACCCCATCCTCAAACAAATGCGTAGCTTGGCCCCACCGGGACACGGGCGGGAGGTGGCAAAGCCAATGGCCGTGCCATTCCCTCAAGTACAGGGACAGATCGCGGGTCCACGGTGATAGCTTAGCGATGACCTCGGTGTACCGCTGCCACACTGTGTAGAATGGTCGTCACCACATGACCATGGTTTAGGTGTAGGGTTGTGATCAAGGACATGTGCATTACATTCATTGCTTTTCACATTGTCTCCTTATCACAGTGAAAGGCGCCTATGGACATGTTTCAGTGACGAGCTTTTCTCTGTGCTGTCGCGTGCTCACGTGCTTGCTTTGCCCCTCAGCCACCCGCGCAGCAATCCCAAGGGGGCTCAAAATGTGCTGTACCGTACCATGGCGCAAATGCATACCAAATGACATATGCCCAAGGAGCTTCACACTTCAGTCTGAACTTTGTGAGTGTGGTTTCGCTTTGACCTTGGGTATCAAGTGGGGCTCCGCACCAACAGAGCGGTGCCACCACTCCTCATCATAGTGCAAGAAAGCACGGCATGCCATTCCTGCACAAGCTTTCGAAAGAAAATACACTTGAAGGTCAAGAAGAATATGGTACAAAACTGCACATTGTAATCTGCACATTGTAATTCAAAGCACGGCAAACAATGCGTTCCAAGTTGCAGTGTGTTGGGATAAGTCACTAAAATGGGCTGAACAAATGAGACATTTTGTAGAGCACCCACTGCCCTGGGCTGCAAAACAGTTCGATGCTTGTAGTCCAACCAATGCTTCCAACCAAGCAACTTCCATAGTCCCTCTAGGCTCGCAGCAAACGAAGCTTAACCATCACCCTACTGCCCCCCGCCCTTCAGGCCCCCTTGGCTCGACCACCCCTTTTATTGCAGAGTACCCCCGGTCACAACATGATGTTGACACTAGTCCCAAAACATAGGCCATATTGACATAACCATTTCCACAATATGCACCAGGTGTACCGTCGGACGGTGGGGTATGGGGTATGCGCATGCGGGAAGAGATTAGCGTAACTCTAACTCTTACTGTTGCGCTACACAACACTCCCTAAAGCCCGCCCCACCCACCCCGTCCCTGAAAACAAGCCCCGTACAAAGTCGTTAGGATTGATGCTGACTTTATCAGGTTGGTGACATCATTGACCAAAATTGGGGGATGAAAAATGATTACACCAAAACATGGCAAAGAATATGTTAAAGTTGGTCTGTTCTTCTTTTGGTTTGGTGCCCCTTTCTTCATATCACATCACTATGGAAGTGCATGGTGACGGGGTGTATGTCGATTGGCATCTTCTTTCTCTCTCTCTTTCTAAGTGTCTCATTTTTTTTTGCGAGATCATGCTCAGGAGCTTGAGTTGTTGAGAATTGCGAATGGTCCAGAGGGTCGATGAACCTGATGGCCATGGAGAAAATTCATTTCCTTGTGATGCACACCACCCACACGTATGTTGCAGTTGGTTTGGGTGTCCTCGTTGTCGTCCTCTTTATCCTCAACCACGCACCGTCAATAGAAATGAAGAGAGGACTACGGCCACTCAAGGGACTCAACATGGTGTATGAAAATAACATAACCCCGAAAAGCACGGTCTCCCGGCACCATGGCACGGCACCTTCCCGCTTGCTCATGGCCCAACCTTTGGGCGAAGAGGGGGCTTTCCGTGAGGAGTCGGAAACTTGGAAGCATGCGGCCACCCCAAGCCCTACACCACCACCCAGACCGATCCTTGCGGGCGTGCACTATGTGGCAGGGACCTACTACAAAGAGTACACAGGCACTGTTGGGCACCGTGCTGTCCACTTTGCCCAGAGAAAGGTCCCCCGGATCTATGGAGTGCAGGCTATACAGTCAGTGCTTCCAGCACTCATTGACTTTTTGGAGAATGTCAAGGCCCCGTACTGGCTGGACTGGGGCACATTGCTAGGAGCTTGGCGCAATCAAACTGTGATCTTATGGGATGACGATGGCGATGTAGCCATACTGCCAGGAGAGGACATTGGCAACATTGCCGAAGCGGCGAGCAAGTTTCCTTTCGATTGCAGTCGCTGCCTCTTTGTGGTCAGGTTCAATTACACGTGGGAGGACATTCCATTTGTATTCATCGATCAGAGGACGGGGACATGTATTGACGTGTTCCAATATGTGGAACGCGGTCAGGGCAATATGATCACCAACGAGGTCTTTCCAACGTACAGCCCAAACAGACAGCCATATAATCATGTGTTGCCAGCATCCACGTGCATACTAGAACAAAGGAAGTACAAGTGTCCACGCATGCAGCAAGAATACTTGGTACATATCTATGGAGACTTGAGCCCACTGGAACCGTGTGAAAGAGTTTGCAAAGTGCGACCACACTCACGAACCCGACGTATCGAGCAGGAGCCTATGTCTGTGCCTCGGTAAAAAGGATCAAACAGGCAAAGACACCCCTAGGGCCCCTTTGACCTTCATCTCTGTGTTTGTGGCGTCTCAGGCACCCGCAAACTATTGCATGAGATTGCAAGTTGGCCTTTGAGGACTTGCATCACCTTTTCTGCGGCGAAGACGTCTCTAACTGGCCATGGGTGGGTGCGCCATGATGTAGATGCTGCGGAGAGGAAGGGTGAGGTCACATGGTGAGACATGGTCCGCATCACGAAGTCGGCCGCGTTGGTCTTTATCCTAGAAGTGACTGTCGTAAAGCCGGGCTCTGGGGGGGATGTTTTGGGGGCTTTGGGGGTGTAGGTCTGCATCGGATTGGAAATGGTGGGTTAGCATAGTTGCTTGGTGGATCTTTATGAGTGGGGAGAAGTGGGCCGTTTTGGGCCTGAAATTTTTTCTAAGTGCCTAGGCCTACCCCCAGCCCGGCAGTGGAGTCCGAAAATTGGTCGAAACAGGCAGGGTGCACGCGCGTCCAAACCGCTTTTTGTCGCCCGTGATTTTTTGCTAAATACCACTTTTTTTTGTCATGCCGCCAACTGCTGGGAGAGCAGCAACACACCATGGCGTCATGCCAAAACCCCCCTCCCACTACCCCATTGAGGGAATGAAGCCGCAAACCCTCTTTTGGAGGGGCCCTCGGGTGAATGTGAAATAAATCACATTGGCCATCAAGTCCGGATTGTGCAAGGGGGCCGTGTGGAGCATGGGTGAGGGCTGGAGGTGGAGACTTGTGTTCGAAACTTTGGGCTCGTCTGCAGGACAACTATCAAGTAGTCCCTGTGTAGTGCCCCTTTAGCCTCTTCTGATTCCATCTCAATGACTGCACTAACAGTGAGGCTTATGGAGGATTTGTTTCCTCCGCCGGGCATTGCATCCGTTCTCATTGATTGATGCCTAAATTGATTCTGAGCCGCACTCAATGGAAATGCCCTCTCCTGGTTTTCGCAAGCACGGCACCTCGTTTGGCCGCCGTTGGTTTGACTGTCGTCTTTTGTGGCATGTACATGACCCCGTTAATATAAGAAAGAGGAGGTGGGCTTCTGTTCATAATGCAGTGATTGTTGCCTACAATGTGGTTCTATGGTGCCTTCTATTGAAAATGCGGTCTCACAAAGGGTTTTGCAACCCTCCATGTCCCTATGCACGCCACGCGTCAGCAAGTCCACGTCCACGCATGTCCGTCTCACCGCTCATTTCCTCAAAGTGGGCAGTGCCTGCGTAGGCATGGGTAGTTCCTTTGCATTCCTTTAGGGCCAGCGTAGGCCCGGCATTTCAGATTGTGAAATTAAGTTTGACTGGTTATTGGAGTCAAACGGGTGTTGTACGAGGTCGTCGTTGTGTGTGTCTGGGCACAAAAACTTGCGTCTCTTCCTCTGAACAAGATGGCAGTCACCGTTGGACTAATGGCCACACCAGCAGTGGTTGAGTGTCAACGGCGTGTAGATGACTCAACCGTGGTCAGTTGACTGAGCAAGAGTTGTCGTCGGTTACACGCCCACTGCCGACGGTTGTTGCAATGGAAGTTGTATTGGAGAGCGGAGTTGTTCTGTGCAAAACAAAACAAGTGTACTCCGATCTCCTCCCCCGCAGACAAAAAGTGCGCTTCGTCTTCAAGGCCATGTTGACGAGGAATCCTGGTTCTAGGTGTAGCCATCGGATCTGATCCGCACGCACAGAAGGGTGAGGTTGTTCTACCCCAGAAGGAGGAAATCCCTCACCCTTGTCTTTGGTGTCATATTATTGTCTTTAAACCGACTGCCTCTGAATGTGTGGCGCCACATATGACCAAGACACCGGATTTTCATTGTTGCATGACCACGCACAACGATCTCTTCGCTATGTTGCAGTCCGTGACTTGACACCGCACAAACTCCTGTTCCCCGCACGTAGAGGATGTCTGCCCTCTCACAATAGGGACTGCGAGGATTGCAATGGAGCTCCCATACCGGTTTTCTTTTTTCCGCATATCACGGTTTCCGTTTGCCCAACCCCTGCCCCTCCGGTTGAGTCAATTGTGTTGTGGTGTGTGTGGTTTCCTTGTGCCCTCATTGTGTTTTGTCTCGCCCCTGCCCTCTCAGGCCCATCATCTGCTCGCACTGAGACAGCAGTCAAGCAAAGGCCGCACTAGTTGTATTCGAAGCAAACGTGATACCGTGAAGCTGTAGTTCTCTGTTTCTTTTGTCCATTGTGCCTGCATTGTGTGCCCGCGTCAGCTGAGGTGAAGGGATTGTCCAGGCCACTATGACATGGACTAGTGAAGGGGAGGGAGAAACCTGACGCAAAGGACTACTTGCATCCCTGGACACACCTTCCCAATGACAAGGGCCGCCGCCCTCCTATCTGTGGACACAACACAGAACCTCCTCCGCTGATTTTTGCGAGATCATGCTCGGGGGCTCAAGTTGTTGAGAATCACGAATGATCCAGAGGGTCGATGAATTTGATGGCCAAGGAGAATGGAGTTTTACCCATCTCATTCACTTGTTTGTGATTTGCAACGCAACACCCACACGTATGTTGCAGTTCCTTGAGGTGTCCTCATTGTCGCCCTCTTTATCCTCACCCACATACCGTCAAGAGAACGGAAGAGAGAACTCGAGCGACTCAAGGCACTCAATGTGGTGCAGGAATGATCATCCCTAGGCTCCTCATTTGCAGCCCCAAGATCTCGGGATAAGTCACTTTGCATGAAAATTACCAGCTAGATGCAAAATGTCTGCATCTGTAATCTGGGATTCTGCCCCCCAGGCTGGTACTCACCCTCATAGCAACTTTCTTATGGCCCTAGATCTGCCCTTTCTCGTGCTCACTCTTCCTTGTGGCAAGCGCATCATGTTTCCTCATCCCCACCCGATATCCACCGTTGACACACCTGTTGAGCCGTGAAAGTGTTACACATGGGGGAAGGCCGTATGGATCCTGAATGTTTTACTTGGCGCAGCCCGCCACCATGAAGAAACAGAAACGGCGGACCGAAACGGCAGCTTGGTGGACCTTCATTCAAGGAAAGGGAAGGGAAGGGCAGCAGATGGCGATCGGCCAGGAGGCGCTGCCAGTTGCAGACAAGAACAACGAATCCAAGGCCAAACTCCCCACCCGATATCCATGGTGCATATGTTGTATGTTTCTCCTCTAGCTTTTCCACCACCCGGGGCAATGGGTGGATATTGGTGTTGCCGTAGGCGATGGTGGTTGGCCACTTGCTTCCAATGGCCCACATATTGTGCATGTGCCGGGAGGAAGCTCATGATCAATTTGGTGTTGTTCGATGGTAACGTGGTCCTACTGTGGGTAGAGGACACTAGCCATTACAACTATCATCTAAAGGGTGCCCAAGGCAACGCATGGCAATCAAACAAAGAAAGGAACGTGGGACTAGAAACGGTAGGCCAACATATATATATATATATATATGTATATGTATACATCATATATACACACACCTATATGTATATATATATATATATATACCCCCTCCCAATTAGCCCTATTGCAGCTGTCACCGTGTTGCATTCGCAACGCGCCGTGGCTGGCGTCGGCGGTGAAGGCACTGTCCTCGCTGAACGCTGCCCAGAAGGGCCTGGGGCTAGAGTGGCAGGAACTGGCAGCGGCCCCCCTGTGGAATAGCCGCCTGCTGACGGTCTCAGAAAAGTCCATTACCTGTAGGTTTTTGATACGCAAGGGGATCTTACGCCTCTCTGACGTCGTGGACGCCAGCGCCTGGGTTGCTACCGTCTCCCGGGACTGGCAAGGGAGTAGGAAATTGCAGCCGCACCAATACCAAGCCCTGCTTGCACTGGTGCGTAGGTTGATCCCCGCTTGGGAGGGGCATTATTCGGTGCAGGGGGTTACCCCCCCCCCTCCCCATGGACCAGGGGCTACAGTTCACTCCGATTTCGGCGGCACTGGCGACCCAGCGCCGTGCCGACAGGCGACAGCCCAAAGAGGTGTGGCAGGCGTTTCGCCGCCTGGCCCTCCCTCCGCAGGACCTAGATTTCATTCATACCTGCCTGTGGAAGAAACTGTCGGTGGGGGCCGCCTCCGGGCGATCCGGCCCTCTGTTTCAGATAGGTGCCCTTTTGATTGCTCTCTAGAGGACATTTATCATTGCACGAAAGCGTGTTCCTGGCTCACCATACTTGTTCGGGCCCTGCAGTGCACCTTTCCGCCTGTGTGGAGTTCGGGGGGGGGGGGGGTACCAATTGGCCGTTTGTGTTCTGATTATCCCCAGCTGTCCCTCACCAGGGCGCCAGGGATTCTGATGTGGAAGGCAGTGCGGGTTTTGTGGTCCTGCCGCTGTGAAGTGGTCTTTCAGAAGGCCCGCCTGACTGTAAATGATTATTTGCGGGTGCTGCACTCTGAGGTTTCCAAGTGGCTGGCAATGCTAGACCTGTCCCTTGATCACGAGGCGGTGCGGATGTATGCAGGGGCCTTGCAGGGGTGGCTGACGGACAGGAACATCCCAGTGAGTTGAGGGTTCCGATGTAGCGGGTCAAAAGCGGCCATGCCCCTCCCCGCAGCAACCGGACCGCTATTTTCGGCGGCAGACGGCAGACAGAGTGAGCAGGAAGAGGGCACGGGCAGCGGCAGAGGGGCCGGAAGACCCAGACTTCCTGCACACCCCTGAGGTGTATACAGATGGCTCTTTCGGGCTGGAGGCCCCGCGAACGGGTTTTGCAGGGTATGGGGTCTGGTTCGGGCCACTGGACCCCCGCAATATGGCGCAGCCCCTGGAGGGGGAGGTGCAGACGGTAAACAGGGCGGAGCTGTCTGCGTGCATTGCGGTACTCAGGGTAGTTCCAAGGGGACAGGCGCTTCGGGTTGTCACAGACAGCAAGTACGGGTATGATGGTATCCTGAAGCACCTCCGGCGTTGGAGGTTGCAGGGTCGTCCGTTTGTGAACTCAGACCTGTGGCTCCAGCTCCTGGTGGAGGTAGATGCGAGAACCGCCCCCACCCTCTGGCGCCATGTGTATAGTCATATTGGGGTGGCGGGGAATGAGCGTGCGGATGAGCTGGCCAACCAGGGCCGGCTGGCACACCCCCGGCGGCGCCAGTTCCTGCGTGACCAGGCAGAGGCAGCGGGCCGGCCATCAGTGGTGGTCCGCACGGCGCGTCGGGCTCCGTAGCCACTGTTTTTTTTTTGGGGGGTTGCATCAGTGCCGTGGATGGGCAGAGTGTTAGAAAGGCGCCGTGCCCGGGCATTGTATCTTGTCGTAGTACATTGGGCAGCATGCCCTTCTTCCGTCCCGCAGAGGTGGGTTCGAACCCCAAGGAGGGTAGAGTGGCACTGAATGTCCCGAATCCCCCTGACTCTTTTGTTTGGTGGTGGTTTTGGTAATGGCGGTGGATAGGCATAGGGCGAGCATACCTGAAAGCGCACGGGGGCCCGGCCCCGCGTCGCGTTTCGACGCGCTGTCGTCCGTGGAGGCGACGGCGCCGGCGCGGCAGCAACAGCAATAGCTGCTGTTCTTCGTTAGTGGTAGCGGCGGTGATGGGCACACTTCAGCCAACTATGTGTGCTGGGCGGGGTGTAGTGGTGGGTTTGGTGGCGGTTACATAGCATATCGTCAGCGTAGCATACTGGTAGTGCACGGGTGCCTCGTCCCGGGGAGCGTAGGTTCGATGCCCGCCGCCGAGCGTGTAGGCGACGGCGCCGGCGGCAAGCTTCTATGCACCCTCTTTTGGTACATCGTCATAGTGCTATAGTGGACAGCCACCCGGCCTGGAGTAACCTGGGGGTAGGTTCGAGTCCTGGGTGCTCGTAGCTGGCGGGTATGGCGACGTAGTCCATAGAAATCTCCCTCTCGTCAACCACCTTGCGTTCTTCTCTATTTTTTCGACCTGGGTCACTCTGCACGGGACTGACTGGTTTGTTCGTTGCGGCGTTTCCGCGAACACCCGCGTTGGCACTCGTTTTGGCACAGGGAATGACCGCGGCACTTGCACGGCTTGGGGCTCCTCTAAGGCGTTTGTATGTTTGTTCGTTGCAGTGTTTCTGCACATCCTCTGGTTTCACTAGTTTTGGGGGGTCAGCCTCACTAACCCACTGACTCCGGCATAACCAGCCATATGAAGCCCATATGTCCATATGCAGGAGGGATGGAGTATTGTTCCTACGGTTAGGAAGCTGTGAATCAGTGTGCTAGGGGCTACTGCAAGGCCCACACATGAACTACGAACTCATGGTTATTGCAGCAATGTAGGAGTGTAGGAATGTTGAACCTCGCAGTTTGAGCATGATTCGAATGGAAGCCTTGGTATATACATATTACTACACCCCTCCCTCTCCCCTTAAATTTAGCTAACAACGGCAACAACAACAACAACAACAAGCAACAACATGTCTCCGTGCCGTTTTGGCCATTGCTCCGTCCCAACTCTTCGGATCTTTTGCCCATGTAGCCATCTTGGAGCATAGGTGGTGGCCTTGCCAAATCCAAGTTTTGAGCCAGAAACTCACCGGTGGCGGCCCGGGGCGTGGGCGCCAAGTCGGGTTGTGCCCTCCCGAATCTGCGCAATTTGGGGCCAAAAACAGCCATTTTTCGCCCAAAACAGCCCCCAAACCCGGGCAAAACGCCCAAACGAAGGGAAACGGTGGCTACACTACACGTGCGGCTTGACTTCACCGTGTCAAAGAGCCCTCTACTGCCCTTCAACTCCACGATATGTCCAAGAAACGGCCCAAAAAGGGGCCAAAAAGCCCCCAAATTTGCGCAATGGGCACCAACACCCCGAAACCAAGCACGGGCCGTATCTTGGGCTACGTGGCTCAAATCCGAATTCCGAGGGCACCTAGTCCACCTGCAACCCCCCACTTTTTATGGTTTCCAAGCCTCGGAATCGCCCAACGAGCCACCTAGACCCCCGTACCAGTGGTCACTGGGTGGAGCCGGAGGGCAGCCCGGCCCGCGCACAGCAGGGGCCAACGCCAGGTCCACCGGGGTCCCCGGGGCGAAAAAAATCATTTTTTCCAAAGTTGTTCCTAGACCACTTGGGATGCTCAAACAAGTTTTTTTAGCCCGTTTTGAGCTCGTGGTCACACTTTTTTGGCCCATGGAAAATCCCAAAATGCCTTGAAAATGGGCCGTTTTGGGACCAAAAATGGGTCAAAAATGGGTGAAAAACGTGTTTTTCCAAAAGTGATCTTGGACCATTTGGGATGCTCAAACAAATGTTTTTAGCCCATTTTGAGCCCAATTTAACCCAGTTTAGCCCCTTCCGCCACCTGTATGCACCAAGTTGTACCCTTCGCGTGTACCTTAGAACCGTATGGTGGAGCCACCTAGAGTTGGGGAGAGGGGTGTAGATAAGAGGATATATATATACATATATTATTGCAGCGATGTAGGAGTGTAGGAATGTTGAACCTCGCAGTTTGAGCATGATTCGAATGGAAGCCTTGGTATACATACATGGGACTATGTATATATATATATATATGCCTGTATAAGGATAGGGATATAGGATAGCATATGTCAAGATGCGCATATACTGGAGGTGTTTTCTATCACCGGCATTCCATGCACAATTCAACTTTGTTTTTGCTGCGTGTTGTGCGACCGACGCAGCTCTGAGGGTGTCATTTGGATAAACGGCAAGTTACCCCAGACAATTTGTTCTTTCAGTCACCTGTAGGACAGGCTCCCAAACGTCACACGAATGCATCATACATATAGACTGTGCACACATGCTTACACATTGGACTAAAGACGAATGCATCATACATATAGACTGTGCACATGTGCTTACGCATTGGACTAAAGGAATGTTGAGCCGCGATGTCTTCATCCGAGTCAACTATACTAAGATATTCCTCCACCAATTGACTGAGCATCATGCTACACATTGTCTGTGGCTTTCACCGTTGCAAGTGGGATGCACTCCTTATCTTTGGTTAGGGGCTTCATGGACCGGAGGGATGCTTGTGGCAGTTTTTGGCTCGCCCATGGGGGCCCCACATAGGAGGAGGAGAAGCCCCCTCCCCAAGGGAATGGAAAGGGAAGGAGTGGTGAGAGGCAGATGGGCACCACGGCCTATGGAGGGAAA
The DNA here is from genome assembly GCA_964036045.1 of Eutreptiella sp. 'Long Island Sound 2002'. NCBI lineage: Eukaryota > Euglenozoa > Euglenophyceae > Eutreptiales > Eutreptiaceae > Eutreptiella > Eutreptiella sp. 'Long Island Sound 2002'. The sequence continues at coordinate 23,409,022 of OZ038381.1, read as the reverse complement.
GGCCAAGGGAAAGGAAAGGGAAGTGGAGAGGGAAGGTTAGGGCAGGGAGGAAGAGGAAGGTCACAGGGTGGTGAGAAGCCGATGGGCACCACCGCCTATGGAGGGAAAGGGTCCAAGGGAAGGGCAGTGAATGGCGATCGGCCAGTATGCGCCGCCAGCTGCAGACGAGAACAACACGCCATGGCGTCATGCCAAAACCCGCTCCCCATGCGATGATAATTTTCACACCTTTCATAGATTTCGAACATTTCACGAACATTTCACCTATTTTTCAACCCTGAGAAGTCCATTCCTAATTTTGAATCCTATATATAGCAATTGCTTTGAAGTTTGGGACCACTTTATTGCCACATTCCAAGATGCTGTCGGGATATGCATTGAGCGAGGAAGTATTCCACATTTGTGAATTCACCATGCACTACAACCGACGCCTCGCTTTGTTTTGCTAGGACATGCTTGGTTGGCTTTCTGTTGGTGCCGGCGTGGTCTCCACCGCGATTCTTGCTCGCATTCTGCGAGCAGATGCGGACCTCTCAACCTATTCGGCAAAATTACCCGGCGACGCATTTCGAGGCAAGGTGGTGTGGATAACTGGTGCATCCTCCGGCATCGGTGAAGCTTTGGCAAAAGGCTTTGCAGCTCAAGGAAGCAAGTTGGTATGACATGGATCGCATCTCTTATGGAAGGCCTAGATTCCCGGACGGATATCTAAGGAGCGAAACCGACCAAGCGGGGGGGGGGGGGGCTACCCGCGCAGCAATCCCAACCGGGGGGGGCTATAAGTGCAACCGGGGGGGGCTATAAGTGCACCCAGCCATCGTGTTGTCGCTAGGGCCCATCTCACGTTTCCGCAAGTGGGCTGGGTGCCCAAGGATGTGCATTGGTTCACTACCGTTGGGAGGGCCGGGTGGTTTGACCAGTGTTACAAACGCTAAATCGTCCAATGATGTACAGCTGGTGGATGACTCACCGGCCGTGCTGTTCACTCGGTCCAAGGACCAGACCTTTGCTTAAGGGTGGTCCCCCGGGGGGGGGGGCGGGTGTCTGTGGCCTGTGGGTGGGTGGGTTAGTTTGGTGGTTTTTGGCCCAAAGTGCCTACTTCCCCCCAGGAAGGACACAGGGGCGGCAGGGGCAATCACAGTTTTGTTGGTTGACAGCTGTTTGACAGTGACAGTGACAGGTTGTCTTGCTTGTCCCATCTCGGGCTCTCTCTGATGAGGTTTTCTTCGCTCTGTTTTTTTGTGTTGTCCGTTGGGCCAGTTCTAGCCTCGAAGGGGGAATACCCGCCCCTCCACACTTCCGGTATATATGGGCCGTCCCGTATATATGGGCCGTTGGCCTGACCAATGGTCACCCTGCTGCAAGGGTTGCTTGTGGCATCCACCATAGGCATAGGCAGGGGAGAGGTTAGGGTTCTGAGTATCTAATTTTTTCGCCTCATGATCATGATTGTCTGCCGCGCTTTTACAGTGCATATGTTCGCTCGCTAAGCTCCCGTGCAAGAGCGACACCGATTGCTGCCAATTGCTTGCCAACAGTTCCAGCAAAATCCTTGGTCCTTTGAATCTGTCCAGAGGTGACAGCGCCCTGAAGGGTGCCCAGAACACGAACCGCCATCAGGTGGACAGTGAACACGGTCATTATTGATTGCACTAATGGGACTTCAGGTTATGTTTTTTCGACACTGTGGAGCTTGTGCTCGTTGCCTTCGGCATTCCGCTGCACACACACACACACAGGCTCGTGCCTTTGACATTTCGGACACATCACCATCCCATGATGACCACAAACTTGTGGGAAGCATCATGCTTGGGCAGCCATAAATTTGGGCATGTTGGATGCAATCATCCCTTCCCCTCCGATAACCCTCCGACTATCCGAGGCCATTCAAAAGAGGCGTACCTGGTTGTTCTGCATGTATTCCGCACATACAATACCCAGGATTGCATTCATGCAAGTACCATGATATCCGCTGTGGTTTGCATATGGGTCCTTATTTTTTCTAGGTTTTTGCACGGGTGGTTGCCAGTTGCCTTTGTCGCTTTAGGTTTTAAGTTCCCGCCGTGAAGAGGTTTTGAATCGATTGAAGGAGAACTTGTCGTGTGAAAGCGTTGTGGTGCCATTGGATCTCGAGGATTTCGAGTCATTGCCAGGTGTTGCTCGTGCAAAAGTGTTCACTCATTCACCTAGACCATCTCCAAGATGCCATCCCAGCATTGCTACCCTTGTGGCCGCTTCAATTGGGCTGCAACGGAGGCACAGGAGCTCCTTGCCTGCTTTTTGGAGTCGTGATCGGACACCTCAACTCAAGGCCCACCCAAACCAAAGCATGGGCCTGGGTGATTGAGGTGAAGAATTCCGCCCAAGCATCAAGGTTGGACCACTGAATGGATACACAAGGCTTGGCCGTTTGGAGGGCAGGCCTCACGAGGGCATTAGTCTCGGCCTCGGACCAGGGTCTGGTTTCGCCTTTAGTTCCTTTTGAGGGTAGAAAAGGACGGAGTTCCAACTTTTTTCTCGGCCTGGAGCCTAAAGCCGAAGCCCCCGTAGAAAGTTCGAACTGCGTTCCCGTTCCATTTCTAGGCCAGAAAAATTCGAACTTTCTACGGGGGGTTCAACTTTTCTAGGCCTAGAAAAGTCGAACCTCGTCCTTTCTACAATAAGAAAAATGTCCCGAAGGGAACTGAGAAAAAACCTCAACCAGAAGGGCTGCAGGCAGAGCATATGAAGACAACAAGTCTGACATGCGGCAAGCAGTGCAAACAGCTCTAGAAGAAGGTCTGTTATTCAGGGTCTGTCAGTTCAGGAAACTTGCGGGGCAGAAGTTGGTACTGATCAATGATGTATTTGGTTGCCTGAGCATTAATTTGCTCTTTGCTTGATTTGTCAAGGGCGGATACTTGCAAGCCTTTGTCATGAGGCGCTTCTAATTTGGTGTTTCATGCAGCAGTTGGGTGATCCGTCTTCTCAGAGTGTCGTCAGCCATGCGGAAGTCATGGGCATGGGAGGTATTGGAGTAACGGTTGAGGTGTTGGATTCGTCTTCGCTGGTGGTGCCTTCCTCCAGGTTGGGTGGCGGTGTGGATCTGCTTGAATTGGCGGCTGAGCCGAATAGACCAGCTCGTGCTGTAGGAATGTCGTAGTTGAAGTTTGATGCAGGGTCCTAGCACTGCAGCTTTGCATCCTCCATGCTGTCAAAGCTGCTTGTTTGCCAAAATCTTCCATTCAAATTTTCGCTATTGACACTCTTTGCATCAGCTTCGCCGTCGAAGCTCTCCGGCTTCTCTCTTTGTGACTTGGTGAAGAGATCATTGTCAGAGTATGCCTGAAATGATGGGTGGGCTTTGGCAGGTGAGCTGTTAGGCTCGATTTGAGCAGGCGAAGTTGGAAGCGGCCGCGGTGGCTTTGCGGGGACATTGCTGTGCGTGCGACGATCCTCTTCGTGCCTAACACCCTTGTATCTTGCTCTCGCTGGTATTCTTTTTGTTGCGGTTTTAGGGAAAGCTGTCCAAGCAAAAGAAGCATTCGGCAGGATTGATATTGTTGTAAACTGTGGGGGTATCAGCACACGTTGCCTTGCTCGTGATACTGGATTTGATGTGGATCAACGCATCATGCGAGTGGACTATTTAGGCCACATTTGCCTCACAAAGGCTGTGTTGCCATGGTTCATAGAACAGAACTCTGGGCATTTCGTGAATGTGTCCTCTGCAGCAGGTGTGGGGGTGTCTATTTATGCCGTGGTTCTCCAGCTGCGAAGGTGGCGTTCCACGATGTGCTCGGTGGTCGGCGTTTCACACGTAATTCTCGACGTCGGGATTTGACGCCATCTGCTTTTTGGGGCCATCCCACTGCTCATGTGGACCACCTCCACACGGGGCCGTGGATGGCCGCGGAGCACAACGCTCACTCCCGCGCCCCCGCGTGCACTGCACAGTCGAGGTCTGGCTCCCACATCACAGCAAAGGTAGCACCTTGGCTTCTGCTCCATCCCCACCTTGCGCCGCCCAGGGGGGTCCTGTAGGAACTAGATTTTTTTTTGTTAAGGACTGCCCTAGGGACCACCAACCGCCAACCGCCAACCGCCACCAACCACCACCAACCGCCACCAACCGCCACCAACCGCCACCAACCATGGTTGAACATATGAGCTACACGCGGCTTTTTTGGGAAAACTGTGTGTAGGAACACTTTTCTTTTTTTTTTTCCTCTCTTAAGGACCCCCCTGGCGCTGCCAAGCCATGCAGCTTCTGGTTTGCCCTGTACTAGTTCCAGGCGCCCTACGCTGGAAGTTTTCAGCGGCCGACAGTGTGTAAACGCTGAGCTGAGCTTTTTCTGGGATCGGGGGCCAAACACTGCCTTCCCAAATGATCGCAGTCCGCACGTACGAACTTTTGGATTGCCGCTTGCGGACGCTCGCTGTTTAGCATTCCATTCAAGCCACAGGAAATGCCTCCACGCGTACGCAAGGCTGTGCTGCAGGCAAAAGTCTGCAAACGATCCAAGGTCCATTTTCCCACCTCCGCCGATGTTTCCCCCCTGTGACATGGGGCATCTACCGGAATACGCATTCCTACTTTCTGGTCTGCGGCGTGCGTGGGTGCACTACCTTTTCTCTGGGCAGGAGGCGATGCACAACACTGTGCAATCCCGACCGTCGGCGCCGCAAATCCCTCATGTTTCATTTGCCTGACACGCCACAGATGAGATTTTGATCTCCGGACATTCGGACGGTTTCATTCCGCCATCGCAGGCAGCGCAGGAGTGCCAGCCCATGAGTGCCTCAACCGTTCTAGTCCCGTCCCGTCAAGCCGGTCTTTTCCCCTTTCGGACTCTTGGGCTACTCCCCCGACTCCTCAGCTGATCCCTCTGAGGCCTGGTCCACAACTGTAAACTGATATCCAAAGCAATGTCATCTTTTTGCCGAAGGCCCAAACGCTGGCACAATTCCGAACCATCTTCATTCCGAGTTCCTGCCATTTTCGAGGTCGTTGCAGCATCTTATTGTCCCGGTGAGCACCCAGGGGAAGGATGCCGCCTGACCCTCTCACCCCCTACCACCGTCAGGCCCCCTTTCTCCGCACCCCCTGCTCAACGCCACCCCCGACAGGCTTGTTTGGGGTGCCCCAGCGCACCGCTTACTGTGCGGCCAAGGCGGCCTTGAATAGATTCTTCGAAGCCCTGAGGTACGAGGAGCGATGCCACAACATCACCGTGACCACCGTGTGCCCCGGGTTTGTCCGAACGCAAGTCTCCTACAACGCTTTGGGTCCCGATGGGAAGCCGACGCAGCAGACCGACACCGACATCGCCGGGGGCATGACTGCCGAGAGGTATTGGGCGATGTGTTGTTTCGTCAAAGGGCCGAGAGTTTGGGGTTGGGGTTGGATTCGGCTGATTGTGGGTGGGGAGACCGCGAAGGCAGGTTTTGGGTGGAGTTGGGGGCGTACCGTGCGCTGTGCGCGCGCTGTGCGAAAAGTTGGCTGTTCTCCACCACCGGGAGTTCGGTAAGTTCAGAAGATTGAAAGGATGTCATTGAATGGCTGCTGCAGTGGACAGGGCTATAGGGGGCAGAATTTAGGTCCCTGGGACCCATGGCAAGCATCAGATGTTTGAATTTTGGAGTTTTGAATTGATTGTGCATGATTCCGCAGGTCGGTGGTTTTCAGGGTTGTTACCTGGATAATCACCGTAATAATTGGCGCTGTGCGCGCGCTGTGCCCGCGCTGTGCGAAAACGCCCCCGTTGTTTGCAGCTGGGGCGGCGTCTTCGCTTTCTGTTGCAGTCTCTCGTGTTGGGTTTATTTTTGTATGCAAACATGCCTGCCAGGCAAATGCTGTGACCCAGCCACCAGATGATGCATCCTGCCCGTGGGAGGATGGTGGTAATAGAGAATTGGGCCCTCCAAGGTTCAGGCCGGGGCCCCACGGGTTGCGCACTGCCCTGCCACCCTGCAATGCACCGTTTGTGTAATTCACGCAGAAAGGGGTATACAACAGGGACACTATTGTTGGAGTGGGAGGGGGGGGCGCTTTTTTGTGAAAGGATACGGGAAGGATGCATGGCCATTTTTTTGTTTGCCGTGTGGCCATTGGGGGCACAGAGGAGTATGTCCGGACCCTGGGCTGTCCCTCAAACATTCCAATCGGCGGCCCCCTGAGACACACGTATGCCCAGATACATGGCACCGCTGGGCAGGTGCCCTTGTTCGCATAACATATTGAGTGACAATGGAAGAACGCTCTTCTAATCTACCGCCCTCCGAAAACGGCCAAATTGGCTGAAAATAATTTTGTGGAGGTAGTTTGGCTGTAGGAATTTTAGTATTCTGAGGTATTCCGGAGAATTCCTGATAAGTATTCCGCGCGTGTACTTCGGGTATACACGCGGATGTATACTGGAAAGGTTCGATGCGGGGCAGCCCCATATACCGCCAGAAAAACAAGAGAAATGCAGGTTGCATCCACACAGAGCGTTGTGGTTGCATCAGCAACTGCCCAAAGGCATGGCTCAGGTCATGCCTCTGGAGGGCATCCCCACGAGCGCACCGCTTCGCACGCCGCCTGTTTGTAGGTGTGCCCGGTTGATCATGGGGGCAGTGCACGAGAAGTTGCCCGAGGCCTGGATCTCGTCCGCCCCGCCGATGATCATGATGTACCTGAACTGGTTTGCGCCGCCCCTGTTCCGGCTGATGATGAATCGGATGGTGCAGAAACAGCTGAACGATGCCCACAACGCAAAGGCCCGGCGGAAGCAACAGTAAAAGCCACCCTGCCCCAATCATTCCTCTTTGGCACCAGCATTGCATTTCACAGAGGCCTTTTCATCTTTGGCGCGTCCCTGACCGAGGGCCCCAGAAATTCATGGAAAAAGCATCGGATTACAACTCCACCGTCGGATAGGGCACAGCTGTCGAGGGCTTGCGCAAGGGTTGGGCAGTGGCGACATGCACCTCCTCTCAAGGTGGAGGTGCAAGCCCTCCTGAGGCGGGAAGTGGGGGGAGGGTCCCTTTTTTGGGGTCGAAAATCATGAATCTTTGGGTTTCTCCCGATTTTGAGTCGAAAAAGCGTTTTCAGGTCGCGATGCTGGGGTTTGTATGGAGCGGAATGGGACGAGCGCTGATGCAGTTTATGCAGTTTTTTGTCTTTTTTGCACTCCCACCACAGGCGCACTTCCGTCTGGAGCTGCACTGCCTATTGAGGCACATTCGCGTGCAGGTTCACTCCCTCTTGAGGGGTGCCTCCGCTTGAGGGGGGAGTGTTCGTGCGCCAGGCGCACGCCAGGCATCTGTTTTTGATCATTTGACCCTTTGACCGGCCCGTGCCTGTTTTTGCCTCCCCTCGCCAAACAATCCAGAGGCACCTTCTCGCCGTATCTAAGAGTCTGGCCCATCCTTTGCATCCAGTTTGTGGCGCTGTCTTGTGCATTACATTCACTACTTTACACATTGTTTCCCTATCACAGTGAAAGGCACCTATTGACATGTTTCACTGACGAGCTTTTCTCTGTGCTGCCGCGTGCTGATGTGCTCCCTTTGCCCCTCAGCTCACTGCGCAGCAATCTCTAGGGGTGACATTTTGTGTTGTTGAATTCTCATATTTCGGCTTATGCACGGTGCCTTGCAGAAAAGGTTTGCGGTCTAGTGCGGTCTACTTGGGGGACTTCCCTCAGGGAGGATAGACTTGGGGCTGGAGCAGGGATACTGAATGCAAAGGAGGGGCCACCGGGCGCGCGCCGGGCAAACATCCCCCCCGAGTCCTCTTGGGGCACTGTTTTTGCCTCCCCTCGCCAAACAATCCAGAGGCACCTTCTCGCCGTATCTAAGAGTCTGGCCCATCCTTTGCATCCAGTTTGTGGCGCTGTCTTGTGCATTACATTCACTACTTTACACATTGTTTCCCTATCACAGTGAAAGGCACCTATTGACATGTTTCACTGACGAGCTTTTCTCTGTGCTGCCGCGTGCTGATGTGCTCCCTTTGCCCCTCAGCTCACTGCGCAGCAATCTCTAGGGGTGACATTTTGTGTTGTTGAATTCTCATATTTCGGCTTATGCACGGTGCCTTGCAGGGAAGGTTTGCGGTCCAGTGCGGTCTACTTGGGGGACTTCCCTCAGGGAGGATACACTTGGGGCTGGAGCAGGGATACTGAATGCAAAGGAGGGGCCACCGGGCGCGCGCCGGGCAAACAACCCCCCCGAGTCCTCTTGGGGCACTGTTTTTGCCTCCCCTCGCCAAACAATCCAGAGGCACCTTCTCGCCGTATCTAAGAGTCTGGCCCATCCTTTGCATCCAGTTTGTGGCGTTGTCTTGTGCATTACATTCACTACTTTACACATTGTTTCCCTATCACAGTGAAAGGCACCTATTGACATGTTTCACTGACGAGCTTTTCTCTGTGCTGCCGCGTGCTGATGTGCTCCCTTTGCCCCTCAGCTCACTGCGCAGCAATCTCTAGGGGTGACATTTTGTGTTGTTGAATTCTCATATTTCGGCTTATGCACGGTGCCTTGCAGGGAAGGTTTGCGGTCCAGTGCGGTCTACTTGGGGGACTTCCCTCAGGGAGGATAGACTTGGGGCTGGAGCAGGGATACTGAATGCAAAGGAGGGGCCACCGGGCGCGCGCCGGGCAAACATCCCCCCCGAGTCCTCTTGGGGCACTGTTTTTGCCTCCCCTCGCCAAACAATCCAGAGGCACCTTCTCGCCGTATCTAAGAGTCTGGCCCATCCTTTGCATCCAGTTTGTGGCGTTGTCTTGTGCATTACATTCACTACTTTACACATTGTTTCCCTGTCACAGTGAAAGGCACCTATTGACATGTTTCACTGACGAGCTTTTCTCTGTGCTGCCGCGTGCTGATGTGCTCCCTTTGCCCCTCGGCTCAGTGCGCAGCAATCTCTAGGGGTGACATTTTGTGTTGTTGAATTCTCATATTTCGGCTTATGCACGGTGCCTTACAGGGAAGGTTTGCGGTCCAGTGCGGTCTACTTGGGGGACTTCCCTCAGGGAGGATAGACTTGGGGCTGGAGCAGGGATACTGAATGCAAAGGAGGGGCCACCAGGCGCGCGCCAGGCAAACATCCCCCCCGAGTCCTCTTGGGGCACTGTTTTTGCCTCCCCTCGCCAAACAATCCAGAGGCACCTTCTCGCTGTATCTAAGAGTCTGGCCCATCCTTTGCATCCAGTTTGTGGCGTTGTCTTGTGCATTACATTCACTACTTTACACATTGTTTCCCTGTCACAGTGAAAGGCACCTATTGACATGTTTCACTGACGAGCTTTTCTCTGTGCTGCCGCGTGCTGATGTGCTCCCTTTGCCCCTCGGCTCAGTGCGCACCAAATCTCTAGGGGTGACATTTTGTGTTGTTGAATTCTCATATTTCGGCTCATGCACGGTGCCTTGCAGGGAAGGTTTGCGGTCCAGTGCGGTCTACTTGGGGGACTTCCCTCAGGGAGGATAGACTTGGGGCTGGAGCAGGGATACTGAATGCAAAGCAGGGGCCACCGGGCGCGCGCCGGGCAAACATCCCCCCCGAGTCCTCTTGGGGCACTGTTTTTGCCTCCCCTCGCCAAACAATCCAGAGGCACCTTCTCGCCGTATCTAAGAGTCTGGCCCATCCTTTGCATCCAGTTTGTGGCGTTGTCTTGTGCATTACATTCACTACTTTACACATTGTTTCCCTGTCACAGTGAAAGGCACCTATTGACATGTTTCACTGACGAGCTTTTCTCTGTGCTGCCGCGTGCTGATGTGCTCCCCTTGCCCCTCGGCTCACTGCGCAGCAATCTCTAGGGGTGACATTTTGTGTTGTTGAATTCTCATATTTCGGCTTATGCACGGTGCCTTGCAGGGAAGGTTTGCGGTCCAGTGCGGTCTACTTGGGGGACTTCCCTCAGGGAGGATAGACTTGGGGCTGGAGCAGGGATACTGAATGCAAAGGAGGGGCCACCGGGCGCGCGCCGGGCAAACATCCCCCCCGAGTCCTCTTGGGGCACTGTTTTTGCCTCCCCTCGCCAAACAATCCAGAGGCACCTTCTCGCCGTATCTAAGAGTGTGGCCCATCCTTTGCATCCAGTTTGTGGCGTTGTCTTGTGCATTACATTCACTACTTTACACATTGTTTCCCTGTCACAGTGAAAGGCACCTATTGACATGTTTCACTGACGAGCTTTTCTCTGTGCTGCCGCGTGCTGATGTGCTCCCTTTGCCCCTCAGCTCACTGCGCAGCAATCTCTAGGGGTGACATTTTGTGTTGTTGAATTCTCATATTTCGGCTTATGCACGGTGCCTTGCAGGGAAGGTTTGCGGTCCAGTGCGGTCTACTTGGGGGACTTCCCTCAGGGAGGATAGACTTGGGGCTGGAGCAAGGATACTGAATGCAAAGGAGGGGCCACCGGGCGCGCGCCGGGCAAACATCCCCCCCGAGTCCTCTTGGGGCACTGTTTTTGCCTCCCCTCGCCAAACAATCCAGAGGCACCTTCTCGCCGTATCTAAGAGTCTGGCCCATCCTTTGCATCCAGTTTGTGGCGTTGTCTTGTGCATTACATTCACTACTTTACACATTGTTTCCCTGTCACAGTGAAAGGCACCTATTGACATGTTTCACTGACGAGCTTTTCTCTGTGCTGCCGCGTGCTGATGTGCTCCCTTTGCCCCTCGGCTCAGTGCGCAGCAATCTCTAGGGGTGACATTTTGTGTTGTTGAATTCTCATATTTCGGCTCATGCACGGTGCCTTGCAGGGAAGGTTTGCGGTCCAGTGCGGTCTACTTGGGGGACTTCCCTCAGGGAGGATAGACTTGGGGCTGGAGCAGGGATACTGAATGCAAAGGAGGGGCCACCGGGCGCGCGCCGGGCAAACATCCCCCCCGAGTCCTCTTGGGGCACTGTTTTTGCCTCCCCTCGCCAAACAATCCAGAGGCACCTTCTCGCCGTATCTAAGAGTCTGGCCCATCCTTTGCATCCAGTTTGTGGCGCTGTCTTGTGCATTACATTCACTACTTTACACATTGTTTCCCTGTCACAGTGAAAGGCACCTATTGACATGTTTCACTGACGAGCTTTTCTCTGTGCTGCCGCGTGCTGATGTGCTCCCTTTGCCCCTCAGCTCACTGCGCAGCAATCTCTAGGGGTGACATTTTGTGTTGTTGAATTCTCATATTTCGGCTCATGCACGGTGCCTTGCAGGGAAGGTTTGCGGTCCAGTGCGGTCTACTTGGGGGACTTCCCTCAGGGAGGATAGACTTGGGGCTGGAGCAAGGATACTGAATGCAAAGGAGGGGCCACCGGGCGCGCGCCGGGCAAACATCCCCCCCGAGTCCTCTTGGGGCACTGTTTTTGCCTCCCCTCGCCAAACAATCCAGAGGCACCTTCTCGCCGTATCTAAGAGTCTGGCCCATCCTTTGCATCCAGTTTGTGGCGCTGTCTTGTGCATTACATTCACTACTTTACACATTGTTTCCCTGTCACAGTGAAAGGCACCTATTGACATGTTTCACTGACGAGCTTTTCTCTGTGCTGCCGCGTGCTGATGTGCTCCCTTTGCCCCTCAGCTCACTGCGCAGCAATCTCTAGGGGTGACATTTTGTGTTGTTGAATTCTCATATTTCGGCTTATGCACGGTGCCTTGCAGGGAAGGTTTGCGGTCCAGTGCGGTCTACTTGGGGGACTTCCCTCAGGGAGGATAGACTTGGGGCTAGAGCAAGGATACTGAATGCAAAGGAGGGGCCACCGGGCGCGCGCCGGGCAAACATCCCCCCCGAGTCCTCTTGGGGCACTGTTTTTGCCTCCCCTCGCCAAACAATCCAGAGGCACCTTCTCGCCGTATCTAAGAGTCTGGCCCATCCTTTGCATCCAGTTTGTGGCGCTGTCTTGTGCATTACATTCACTACTTTACACATTGTTTCCCTGTCACAGTGAAAGGCACCTATTGACATGTTTCACTGACGAGCTTTTCTCTGTGCTGCCGCGTGCTGATGTGCTCCCTTTGCCCCTCGGCTCAGTGCGCAGCAATCTCTAGGGGTGACATTTTGTGTTGTTGAATTCTCATATTTCGGCTCATGCACGGTGCCTTGCAGGGAAGGTTTGCGGTCCAGTGCGGTCTACTTGGGGGACTTCCCTCAGGGAGGATAGACTTGGGGCTGGAGCAGGGATACTGAATGCAAAGGAGGGGCCACCGGGCGCGCGCCGGGCAAACATCCCCCCCGAGTCCTCTTGGGGCACTGTTTTTGCCTCCCCTCGCCAAACAATCCAGAGGCACCTTCTCGCCGTATCTAAGAGTCTGGCCCATCCTTTGCATCCAGTTTGTGGCGCTGTCTTGTGCATTACATTCACTACTTTACACATTGTTTCCCTGTCACAGTGAAAGGCACCTATTGACATGTTTCACTGACGAGCTTTTCTCTGTGCTGCCGCGTGCTGATGTGCTCCCTTTGCCCCTCGGCTCACTGCGCAGCAATCTCTAGGGGTGACATTTTGTGTTGTTGAATTCTCATATTTCGGCTCATGCACGGTGCCTTGCAGGGAAGGTTTGCGGTCCAGTGCGGTCTACTTGGGGGACTTCCCTCAGGGAGGATAGACTTGGGGCTGGAGCAGGGATACTGAATGCAAAGGAGGGGCCACCGGGCGCGCGCCGGGCAAACATCCCCCCCGAGTCCTCTTGGGGCACTGTTTTTGCCTCCCCTCGCCAAACAATCCAGAGGCACCTTCTCGCCGTATCTAAGAGTCTGGCCCATCCTTTGCATCCGGTTTGTGGCGTTGTCGTGTGCATTACATTCACTACTTTACACATTGTTTCCCTGTCACAGTGAAAGGCACCTATTGACATGTTTCACTGACGAGCTTTTCTCTGTGCTGCCGCGTGCTGATGTGCTCCCCTTGCCCCTCAGCTCACTGCGCAGCAATCTCTAGGGGTGACATTTTGTGTTGTTGAATTCTCATATTTCGGCTTATGCACGGTGCCTTACAGGGAAGGTTTGCGGTCCAGTGCGGTCTACTTGGGGGACTTCCCTCAGGGAGGATAGACTTGGGGCTGGAGCAAGGATACTGAATGCAAAGGAGGGGCCACCGGGCGCGCGCCGGGCAAACATCCCCCCCGAGTCCTCTTGGGGCACTGTTTTTGCCTCCCGTCGCCAAACAATCCAGAGGCACCTTCTCGCCGTATCTAAGAGTCTGGCCCATCCGTTGCATCCAGTTTGTGGCGCTGTCTTGTGCATTACATTCACTACTTTACACATTGTTTCCCTGTCACAGTGAAAGGCACCTATTGACATGTTTCACTGACGAGCTTTTCTCTGTGCTGCCGCGTGCTGATGTGCTCCCTTTGCCCCTCGGCTCACTGCGCACCAAATCTCTAGGGGTGACATTTTGTGTTGTTGAATTCTCATATTTCGGCTTATGCACGGTGCCTTGCAGGGAAGGTTTGTCGTCCAGTGCGGTCTACTTGGGGGACTTCCCTCAGGGAGGATAGACTTGGGGCGGGAGCAAGGATACTGAATGCAAAGGAGGGGCCACCGGGCGCGCGCCAGGCAAACATCCCCCCCGAGTCCTCTTGGGGCACTGTTTTTGCCTCCCCTCGCCAAACAATCCAGAGGCACCTTCTCGCCGTATCTAAGAGTCTGGCCCATCCTTTGCATCCAGTTTGTGGCGCTGTCTTGTGCATTACATTCACTACTTTAAACATTGTTTCCCTGTCACAGTGAAAGGCACCTATTGACATGTTTCACTGACGAGCTTTTCTCTGTGCTGCCGCGTGCTGATGTGCTCCCTTTGCCCCTCAGCTCACTGCGCAGCAATCTCTAGGGGTGACATTTTGTGTTGTTGAATTCTCATATTTCGGCTCATGCACGGTGCCTTGCAGGGAAGGTTTGCGGTCCAGTGCGGTCTACTTGGGGGACCTCCCTCAGGGAGGATAGACTTGGGGCTGGAGCAGGGATACTGAATGCAAAGGAGGGGCCACCGGGCGCGCGCCGGGCAAACATCCCCCCCGAGTCCTCTTGGGGCACTGTTTTTGCCTCCCCTCGCCAAACAATCCAGAGGCACCTTCTCGCCGTATCTAAGAGTCTGGCCCATCCTTTGCATCCGGTTTGTGGCGTTGTCGTGTGCATTACATTCACTACTTTACACATTGTTTCCCTATCACAGTGAAAGGCACCTATTGACATGTTTCACTGACGAGCTTTTCTCTGTGCTGCCGCGTGCTGATGTGCTCCCTTTGCCCCTCAGCTCACTGCGCAGCAATCTCTAGGGGTGACATTTTGTGTTGTTGAATTCTCATATTTCGGCTCATGCACGGTGCCTTGCAGGGAAGGTTTGCGGTCCAGTGCGGTCTACTTGGGGGACTTCCCTCAGGGAGGATAGACTTGGGGCTGGAGCAGGGATACTGAATGCAAAGGAGGGGCCACCGGGCGCGCGCCAGGCAAACATCCCCCCCGAGTCCTCTTGGGGCACTGTTTTTGCCTCCCCTCGCCAAACAATCCAGAGGCACCTTCTCGCCGTATCTAAGAGTCTGGCCCATCCGTTGCATCCAGTTTGTGGCGTTGTTTTGTGCATTACATTCACTACTTTACACATTGTTTCCCTATCACAGTGAAAGGCACCTATTGACATGTTTCACTGACGAGCTTTTCTCTGTGCTGCCGCGTGCTGATGTGCTCCCTTTGCCCCTTAGCTCACTGCGCAGCAATCTCTAGGGGTGACATTTTGTGTTGTTGAATTCTCATATTTCGGCTTATGCACGGTGCCTTGCAGGGAAGGTTTGCCGTCCAGTGCGGTCTACTTGGGGGACTTCCCTCAGGGAGGATAGACTTGGGGCTGGAGCAGGGATACTGAATGCAAAGGAGGGGCCACCGGGCGCGCGCCGGGCAAACATCCCCCCCGAGTCCTCTTGGGGCACTGTTTTTGCCTCCCCTCGCCAAACAATCCAGAGGCACCTTCTCGCCGTATCTAAGAGTCTGGCCCATCCTTTGCATCCGGTTTATGGCGTTGTCGTGTGCATTACATTTACTACTTTACACATTGTTTCCCTGTCACAGTGAAAGGCACCTATTGACATGTTTCACTGACGAGCTTTTCTCTGTGCTGCCGCGTGCTGATGTGCTCCCTTTGCCCCTCAGCTCACTGCGCAGCAATCTCTAGGGGTGACATTTTGTGTTGTTGAATTCTCATATTTCAGCTCATGCACGGTGCCTTGCAGGGAAGGTTTGCCGTCCAGTGCGGTCTACTTGGGGGACTTCCCTCAGGGAGGATAGACTTGGGGCTGGAGCAGGGATACTGAATGCAAAGGAGGGGCCACCGGGCGCGCGCCGGGCAAACATCCCCCCTGAGTCCTCTTGGGGCGCATTCCTCAAGAGCGGCATCCCCTCTTGAGGCGCACTTCCTCTTCAAGTGCGCTCTCTTTTGAGGTGTACACCCCTGAGGTGCAGGCCCTTTGAGGCACAGTCGTTTTTGAGGCGCTACCTGCTAAGCAGGGATGGATTGGATGCATTCCCTGCACCTGGCCAACAGCAAAGGCAGTTGCCTTCCTCTGTCTGAACTCGACACAGAGAAGTGAAACAGGGATTTTCCGGGGGCTCTGTTGGCACAATCGACCAAAGGAAAGGAAAGGGAAGGAGTGATGAGAGGCCGGTGGGCACCATGGCCCATGGAGGCAAAGGGTCCAAGGGAAGGGCAGCGAATGGCGATCAGCCAATAGGCGCTGCCAGTTGCAGACAAGAACAACAAATCCAAGGTGACATGCCAAATCTCCCCTTCCAGTGCGCCCAGCCTATGCCCAGCTGCTGTCCCTGGTGCGCCGATTGCCGGCTTCAATGGCGTTTATAACCGACAGTAACCGCTCCCAACCGCTTTGGCATCCTCCTCCAACCGCCTGCCTAACCGCTTCTGGGACCGCCTCCGCGGCCCCTTCCCTTCCAATGTATCCCTGCTCCTGAGGTACATTCTATCTTATGGCGCAGTTGCCCTGCCTCTTGAGGTGCCATCCCTGTTCACACATACCCTGCGAAGAGGCCCTCGCTTTTGAGGTGCGTTCTGTCTTGAGGCACACTCCCTCTTGAGGCGCGCAACTACTTGAGGCACACCCATTCTTGGGACACGTTTCCTCTTGAGGCGCATTCTGTTTCAAGGCACACTCCCCGTCCAGATGCACCCCCACTTGATGACCCTCTTTCAGTGAGGATGATTGAGGGCTCGTGGCATGGTGAAGCCATATCGACGATTCTAATGGTGAGGGTGACTGAAGGGTCCAATGGCTTGTGCAGTATCTTGCGCGCGGACATGTGCCAGGGTTGTGTGCAACAGCCGCCGTTCCTAGTCACAATGCATTCTGGTGTCAGTGTTTGTTCTGGATTTCCTGCAACTGAAGGCCTTGTCATTGCAACATGTTGCAAAATCCTTTTTATGAAGTTGTACTCAGAATGCCATACTCTGGCCCAAGTACACATGAGAGGTGTGCATAAGGAGTCCAAGTGTGCGATGCACAATGTACAGAGGGGGGCATGAATGTCCCAAAACAAGCGACGACGGCATGGGCCAGATTATAGAGGTATGACCCCACTGCCCAGTGTGGAGCCTCCATAAGTTTGGGGGCACAGGGCCAGTGACGCCTCCGTGGCGAGAGTCACAGGCCAAAGGGCGTATACCGGACACCTGCAATAACAGGCTACAGGATGCGGCGAAAGTGAACCAAGGTCAAGGACCGGGGAGTAGGGAGGTGCCTGTGGCGCCTCATCGTGGCCGCAAGGAAGCCAACCGCGATGGTAGCAATCACAACACAAATTACTTCCCCCATCAATCCAGCCCCTGGGTGGGAGTGGCCCATTGGGAGGGCACTAAATGCACAGTCCATCAGCCCCCACCATGGCGTCATGCCAAAACCCCCTTTTTTTTATGCCCGTTCTGGTTAAAGATGGCGGGTAGGTTGTTGGACCGACAATGTATCGTCTCAAGCAATGAGTCTAAAGTTCCAGAACGATCCCGCACTATTGTCGAATATAACGGACAGTACCAAAAAACAAAACGAAAAGGTGTTGCTTGAACACATGCCGGTAGGGGGTGGGATTTGCCCCTCAGCTACCCGCGCAGCAATCCCAAGGGGTGGGTTTATGTATTTGAAGGCGCACTAGGTGCCCCTAGTCAGCATCTCCGAAGGGGGAAGCTCGTATTGGGCGGGGTGGGAAATTAATCTTGGACTCATATTCATTCGCCTCTGGATCACATTAATTAAATGTTGTGCGCGTTAATAAGATTGTGAAGCGGAGTCCCATGAAGAACTCCATCCTGCGACGTGCACATGGCACATGGTGATATGCACATTGCAATCTTGAGTGAACTACATTCAGATGAGCCGATTGCTTCTAGTTGCCTCCGGATCAGAGATATCAACTTCGACCGCCAATCTGAGATCTCAGGGCATATCCCACCATATTGAATACATTTGATGCCCGTGTTCAGATTGTGATATGGGGTATCTCTAGATACTCACAGGGAGTATTTCCTAGGATACATTTCACCTGTGCTGTATTCGGTTGTGGATCTCCAAAGACCTATCTCGTGCACGTGGCTAGGCCCGTCCTAGTGAGGTGGAAGCTGTTTTGGCGTTATGTGAATTGTGTTAGGATCCTTAAGCGAACAATGCAATGTGGCGCAAGAAGTATGGATGTACACCCAAATATCACTGCAAAACAAAGCAGTTTGGCGCCTTTGCACGACACCTCATTCACGGTTGCCTGTAAAGAGGATAGGTTTAGGCTATGAACTCGCCTCTAGCAGCCGATGGTGCCACCGTTTTGAATGCAACGCTCCACACCATGAGCAAATAGACGATACACGGCAGCAGGGCGGCCCTCTTTTGGGCCCTAGAGAGGGCAGCGGTGAGGTAGCCACTTCTGATTTTGTCCCCTTTGTTAGGGACTCCCGAGAACACAAGGGTTACATCGTAATTCTGCCCTCTTTTGGGCCCCTCACAGGGCAAGGGTGAGGTAGCCACTTCTGATTTTGTCCCCTTTGTTGGGGAACCCTGAGAATGCAGGGGTTACATAGCAATTCCACCCTCTTTTGGGCCCCCAAGAAGGCAGGGATGAGGTAGACACTTCTGATTTTGTCACCTTTGTTGAGGACCCCAGAGAATGCACGGGTTACATAGCAATTCCGCCCACTCTTGGGCCCCCGAGGAGGCAAGGGTGAGGTAGACACTTCTGATTGTGCCCCTCCTGTTGCGGACCCCCGAGAATACAGGGGTTACGTACCAATTCTGACCTCTTTTGGGCCCCCGAGAAGGCAGGGCTAATGTAACCACTTGTGATTTTGTCCCCCTAGTTGGGGACCCCCAAGAATGCAGGGGTTACATAGCAATTCTACCCTCCTTTGGGCCCCTGAGAAGGCAGGGATAAGGTAACCACTTGTGATTTTGTCCCCCTAGTTGGGGAGCCCCGAGAATGCAAGGTTTACATAGCAATTCCGTCCTCTTTTGGGCCCCCGAAAAGGCAGGTCGAGGCAGCCACTTCTGATTTTGTTCCTCTTGTGGGGGACACACACAAGCACCTCTGCTTTCTTTCCGTGTCTTCTTTCTCTCTTTCTTCTCCTTCGTCCTTTCTTCCGCTTCTCTCCTACTCTACGAAAAATGGAAAGGAAGTAAAATTGAACAATTGCGGCAAAAGTCAATTTGAAATCGTTCAAACTACATACATGCAGCTGTCATTCCTAAACCATTTTCTGCATTTTGGCACTGGCTGTGCCGCTACCGGCAGGGGGGCTCATGGCGAGGCAACCAAAAGGAAAGTAGGTAGTCCAAGCCCCACCGATTGTTCTCTCAGTGACAACAAGGCCCAGTGACCCCTAAGAGATTGTTTTTTTTTGTTTCAACCTACTTGTTAGAAACCCCCCTCACTCAACCTGCAATCTTGGTGGATCGGGCCCATGAGTTCCCATGAGCCCACAATGTAGCATTTACAGTCCCACCCCTCCTCCCAAATGGGACTTAAATTTATCCCTCAAGCACACTGTACAGCAATCAAGTTCTCAGTGACCTTGGACCTTTGATTGTATATCAATTCTCCATTAAACACGAATTGCACCTTTGGTTGCATATACATCCTCAATGAAAAACAAATAGCAGAAAGCAAGTACAAGAAAAGGCAGGCACCTGACCTCTTAGAGGTGTCAAAAGCAAGTCAACACCACCCCCGAGAATGCAAGGGATACGTAGCGGTTCCGCACCTCTTTTGGGCCCCCGAGAAAGTAAGGGTGAGGTAGCCAATTCTGAATTTGTCCCTTTGTTAGGGACACCTGACAATGTAGGGATTACGAAGCAATTCCGCCCTCTTTTGGGCCTCCGAGAAGGCAAGGATAAGATAGCCACATCTGATTTTGTCCCCCTAGTTGAGGACCCCCGAGAATGCAAGGGTTGTGTCGCAATTGTCCTCTTTTTGGCCCCTGAGAAGGCGGGGGTGAGGCAGCCACTTCTGATATTGTCCCCCTAGTTGGGGACACCCGAGAATGAAGGGGTTATGTAGCAATTCCGCCCTCTTTTGGGCCCCCGAGAAGGCAAGGATAAGGTAGCCACATCTGATTTTGTCCCCCTAGTTGAGGACCCCCGAGAATGCAGGGGTGAGACAGCCAGTTCTGATATTGTCCCCCTAGTTGGGGACCCCGAGAATGCCCTCTTTTGGGCCCTTGAGAAGGCAGGGATGAGGCAGCGACTTGTGGTTTTATCACCTTTGTTGGGGACCACCGAGAATGCAGGGGTTACATAGTGGTTCCGCCCTGTCTTGGGCCCCCGACAAGGCAGGGTTGAGGTAGCCACTTCTGTTTTTGTCACCTTTCTTGCGGACCCCTAAGATTGCAGGGCTTACGTAGCAATTCCGCCCTCTTTTCTGCCTCGAGAAGGCAGGGGTAAGGTAGCCACTTCTGATTTTGTCCCCCTAGGTGGGGACCCCCGAGAATGCAAGGGTTGCGTAGCATTTCTACCCTCCTTTGGGCCCCCGAGAAGGCAGGAGTAAGGCCGCCAATTCTGATTTTGTCCCCCTACTTGGGGACCCCCGAGAGAGCAGGGGGTACGTAGCAATTCCGCCCTCTTTTGGGCCCCCGGGAGGGAAGGGGTAAGGTAGCCACTTCTGATTTTGTCCCTGTAGTTGGGGACCCCCGAGAATGCACAGGGTACATAGTAATTCCGCCCTCTCTCCGGCGCCTGAGAAGGTAGAGGTAAAGTAGCCACTCCTGGTTTTAGCACCTTTGTTGGAGACCCCCGAGAATGTGAACGTTACGTCGCCATTCTGCCCTCTCTTGGGCCCCCGAGACGGCAGGGGTAAGGTAACCACCTCTGATTTTGTCCCTTTTTTTCGGCCCCTTTGAGAATGTAGGGGTTACGTAGGAGAGAGGGAAGGTTCGGGCAGGGAGGAAGACGAAGGTCAAAGGGTGGTGAGAGGCCAATGGGCACCACCGCCTATGGAAGGAAAGGGTCCAAGAGAAGGGCAGTGAATGGCGATCGGCCCGTATGCGTCGCCAGCTGCAGATGTGAACAACACACCATGGCGTTAATGCCAAAACCCCCTGCCTTGGTTGGGGGGAAGGGCAACAGTAAGTGGCGATCAGCCAATTTGTGCCGCTAGTTGCACACCACAACACACCCATGTGTCATAGGTGTCATGCCAAACCATCTTGGGCTAGAATCCATTCGGTCCATGATCATGGTTCATGGTCCATGATATTTGGAAGAAGGGTGTTGGTGTCATTGGAAAGGGTGAGGGTGCAAGAGGTGGAACACATGAAGGATGCAAAGGACTCAAAATATGCACAACAACAACATCAAGAGAAAGAACCAAATGGACACAGGGTGACGATGGACCCAGAAGTACACGATCAAAAGGAGAAAGGCGGTGAAGAAGGAGAAAAAGGAGGGCAAGAAGAAACACTTCAGCTATGGAATGGGGTGAGGTAGCCACTTCTGATTTTATCACGTTTCTTGGGGACCCCCGAGACTGCAGGGGTTACGTAGCAATTCCGCCTCCTCTTGGGCCCCTGAGAAGGCAGGGCTGAGGTAGCCACTTCCGTTTTTGGCATCTTTGTTGCGGACCCCTGAGACTACAAGGGTTGCGTAGCAATTCCACCCTCTTTTGGGCCCACGAGGAGGTAGGGGTAATGTAGCCACTTCAGATTATGTCCACCTAGGTGGGGACCCCCGTTAATGCAAGGGTTGCATAGCAATTCAGCCCTCATTTGGGCCCCCGAGAAGGCAGGGGTAAGGTAGCCACTTCTGATTTTGTCCCTGCAGTTGGGGACCGCCGAGAATGCACGCATTACGTAGTACTTCCGCCCTTTTTCTGGCCCCTAAGAAGGCAGAGGTTAAATAGCCACTTCTGTTTTTGTCACCTTTGTTGGGGACCCCCGAGAATGCAGGCGTTACGTCGCAATTCTGCCCTCTCTTGGCCCACCGAGAAGGCAAGGTTAAGGTAGCCACTTCTGATTGTGTCCCTCTTTTTCGACCCCCTTGAGAATGTAGGGGTTACGTAGCAATTTTGCCCTCTTTTGGGCCCCCAAGAAGGCAGGGGTAAGGTAGCCACTGCTGATTTCGTCCCCCTAGTTGGGGACCCCCGAGAATGCAAGGGTTACGTCGCAATTCCGTTCTCTTTTTGGGCCCCCGAGAAGGCAGGTCGAGGCAGCCGCTTTTGATTTTGTCCTTCTTGTTGCGGACCCCCGAGAAGGCAGGGATGAGGTTGCCGCTTCTGATTCTGTCCCCTTTTTCTAGGGACTCCCTAGAATGAAGGGTTCCGTAGTATTTCCGCCCTCTTTCCGGCCCTCGAGAAGGCAAGGAAAAGTAAGACTCCGAATGGACTGTGGCAGAAGGGTTTTGGTGTCATTGGATAGGGTCAAGGTGCAAGAGGTGGAGCACATGAAGGGCGCCGAGGACTCAAAAGCTGCACAACAACAACATCAAGGGGAAGGAACAAAAGGACGCGGGGTGGCGGTAGACCATGAACCGCACGGAAGAAAGGAGGAAAGGAGTGAAGAAGGAGAGATGGGAGGGCAAGAAGAAACATTTGAGCTATGGAATGGGGTGAGGCTAGTAGGGATGAGACAGCCGGAGTTGGAGGGCCACAAGGGTGTGTTGGAGGAGATCTACAAGGACAAAGTGCAGGTGTTGTTAGTGGGAGGGATGCGTCGAGTAAAAGTTGACAAGAAGAAGGTGGTCTCGGAGGTAGTTGAGCCCGTTGAGGTGGTGCCCCCGGGTTTTGAAGGATGGAGCTTTCTTGAGCAGAATGCAGTGGGTAGTGCACCCACCATGGATGAAGTGAAGGCCGCATACAAAAAGTGGGTGTTGCGGTTACATCCGGACAAGAACATGAACAATGTTGCTAAAGCCACCCACCTCTTTAAAAGGTTGACCTCCGGCTACGAGGGATGGAAAGGTGCGCCCCGGGTGGCACCGCCAAGGCCGGCGGAGGAACCACCCAACTACTAGTTCAACCCCACATATTTCCAATCCAACTTGTGCAACACCACAAGTTTGGCAGGGCAAGCAGCCCCGGAAGAAGCGCAGCCACGTGCCAACAACCCAGAAACGGAGGGCGATGGAGAGGGTTTTTGGTCTTTCTTGTGCCGAAGCAAAAGGCCCGGCCGTTCCGAACATGCGAGTGGAATGGGTGCTAGCCACGATGAGGGTGCACCGAAGGGGGCACCGACACCGGGGTCGGGAACGCAACGGACCCGGCGCCTCTTGTTCCATGAGAAGTTCCGGTGGCACACGCACCACGTTCGCGCCATCCAAGCGGACCAGATCCTCGCCGAGAAGAGGAGGAAAGGGTGGTGCTCAGACTACCCCGAGGCAGGAAGCAACATGTACTTATTGGCCAGGTGTACAAAGTACGAGTGCTAGCCTCAAGCGTATGGGTGCCGGAGGTGAGACGTTGGGAGCCGGAGGTGTTCATCATCAGCGAGGGCATCAACTTCACAGTGCAGGACACAACCAGGTTGATGCAAAACTTGCATAGGGCAAACGTGATTGCCGAGCAAGTAGGCATCCGGCTGTACAAGGAGTAGAAGCTGGAAGCCATGGGAGAAGCGGACAAGCCCCACCCGCGGGTGACAAGAGGGCGTGGAAGCGCACGGTCGCACAGTTCCGACGGCGTCAAGGTGACGGGGTGCCTGTTGTTCAGCGCAGTGCCGAGCACAAAGGCGCGACCCGGAACGCACCATGGCATGGCCTAGGCCTTGAAGCAAGAGGGACTGAGACCGGGCGCCAAGCGACCAAGGAACCCAAGGGACGGGCAACCCTGCGCCGGGAGAAGAAAGAAGAACAAAAAAAGCAAAAAGCCTGATGGAAAGGAGAGTCTCACACCATTAACATGGCACTGCTGGGGAGGAGAAGATCCTCCAGCCACCTAGACTCACACGGGGGAGCCGCGGCCCCCAGTGATACAGCAACAAGGCACAACGATGTGGTCTGAGGTACGGCCGTGGACGGGCCTCTGGACCCCTGCCGAATGGAAACGGCGCCGCAGTCTCCGTTGGATGCGCCCCGGCTACTAGAACGCGCAGCTAGCTTTTTCGCCGTCGGAGTAGGAGCAAGGCCAAACACCAGGCAGGGCGAATGCAACCCCCGCACTTTTTCAGCCGAGGTGGTGACCAACACCGACCTCAACAACACAATGAAGTCTACACGTGCACCGAGTTCTTCTCGGGGGGTCCAATGGGGCCTCAGCGAGATGCCCGATGTGGCAACGCAAGCCCACCGGGGGCCGCGCTGTCAAGGGAGTGACCACGGCAGTAAGTCCCAGCATGCTGGCACTGAGAAGCGAGCAAGGGAGAGACATCTTCCCTCGCGTAGCGACTCAACCAGAAAAGGGACGCACCACGTCATCAAGCGCCCAGACCAAGCCGGGATAAGGGGGCCAACAAAGAACCCTACACACCTCAACCCAACACGGGACAACACCGTCAACCCAACAACAACTCGCTCCTATGTGGAGGTCGTCCGGGGAGTCGCGCTACGAAGTGGGCGGCCAACGGCGGCAAGTGGCCCACCCCACGTCACTCGCTACATCCTAGTCCCCCGCGCACCCACACACACCCCAGGACCCCCATCCGCGCAGCAAAGGCATGAAGGAGAGGGTAGGGGGTTTATGTTGCTCTGGCCAAAGGATGGACTGAGCGCGGAAACTTGGAGGAGAAAGGTTGTTATGTGCCCCCGTCGGGGAAACGACCCCGCAAGTGGCCATCCCAGGGCCCACCAACCGCCGTTGGGGAGAGGTACCTCACCGCCGGCTTGGGATGGCCGCTTGGACGCACCTGGCCAACGGCGAAGGGATTTGCCTTCCTCTGTGTGGACTCGACGCAAAGAAGTGAAACAGGACAAGTCCTGGGGCTCCGTTGGCACAACCGACCAAGGGAAAGGGAAGGGAAGGAGTGTGGTGAGGCCGATGGGCACCGCGGCCTACGGAGGGAAAGGCCAAGGGAAGGGAAAGGGGAGGGGAGAGGGAAGGTTAGGGCAAGGAGGAAGAGGAAGATCAAAGGGTGGTGAGAAGCTGATGGGTAGCACCGCCTATGGAGGGAAAGGGTCCAAGGGAAGGGCGGCGAAGGGCGATCGACCAGTAGGCGCCGCCAGCTGCAGACGAGATCATCACAGCATGGTGTCATGATGAAGCCCCCGAGAAGGCAGTGGTACAGTCGCCACTTCTGATTTTGTCACCTTTGTTGGGGACACCTGAGAATGCAGGCGTTACGCAGTAATTCCGCCCTCTGTTGGGCCCCCGAGAAGGCAGGGTGAGGTAGCCTCTTTTGATTTATCACCTTTGTTGAGAATGCAAGTGTTGCATAGCACTTCCGCCCTCTGGTGGGCCCGCGAGACCATGCAACCTTCCGGTGCTATTGAGTGAACTCAGCCAATATTCGTTACGTTTCTCTGTTTTGTAGCATTGTGTTGCTTTATGTTGCGTTTTGTCATGCTCGTGTGCATGTGCTTCAAGTATTTGCAAGGGCGGTTCCTGAAGTGACATTGAAGGCTGCAAATGGTGCCCATACATCAATGCAAGGAACTTGTCATGCGCGGCCACATGGAGGCAGGCCAGCACATGCAAGTGGCCCTAACTCCAACTACGCCACCCACCAAACCCATCCCATCCCCACACATCGCAAGTCTGGGGGCTTCGTTGGCACAACCGACCAAGGGAAAGGGAAGGGAAGGAGTGTGGTGTGGCCGAGGGGCGCTGTGGCCTACAGAGGGGAAGGCAAAGGGAAGGGAAAGGGGAGGGGAAAGGAAGTTTCGGGCAAGGGGAGGGGGGAGGTCAATTACCCCATCCTCAAAAAAATGCGTAGCTTCGCCCCGCGGGGACACGGGTGGGAGGTGGCAAAGCTAATGGCCGTGCCATTCCCTCAAGTACAGGGACAGATCGCGGGGCCACGGTGATAGCTTAGCGATGACCTCGGTGTACCGCTGCCACACTGTGTAGAATGGTCGTCACCACGGCACCATGGCTTAGGTGTAGGGTTGTGATCAGGAACATGTGCATTACATTTATTGCTTTTCACATTGTCTCCTTATCACAGCGAAAGGCGCCTATGGACATGTTTCACTGATGAGCTTTTCTCTGTGCTGTCGCGTGCTGACGTGCTTGCTTTGCCCCTCAGCTACCCCGCGCAGCAATCCCAAGGGGGAAGGTCAAAGGGTGATGAGAGGCCGATTGGCACCACCGCCTATGGAGGGAAAGGGTCCAAGGGAAGGGCAGCGAATGGCGATCGGCTAGTCGGCGCCGCCAGCTGCAGACGAAATCATCACACCATGGTGTCATGCCAAAACCCCCACACATCACCATGTGCCAAAACGCCCACAAATCACCACACATGTCATAGGAGGGAACGGAGACACAATACACATACCATTGGAGCGGAGACGCAATACACATACCACGAACACAAGGTGGGGGGGGGGGCGCAAGAATGGAACGGGTGGCCATCAAGGCCTCGTGACACAACCGCACCGCACAGCAATGGCGCAAAGGGGCCGCATGGCAGACGTGTAGAACATAAGCTAAGGAGGTTGTCACACGTTCACAACTCTATTTTGTTGTTGGACGTCAGGGCTCGCAAATGACGCTTTTTTGCCATATGCTGCTGTGCATTCTGCTTGATGCAGTAGCCTTCATACGTCATGTGAAGGGACGCATGTTGCAGTCTGGGGTGATGTCCAATAGTCCACATACCAAAGTAGATTATGGTGTTTTTTGAATTGACGTTTGTGTTGTGTATTGTGCTTTTGAGCATTGTTGCTTTTGCTGCATGCATTGATTAATGTCTTCTCTTGGACTCAGTCATATTATTGGTGCTGTGAGACGTTTTTGGGATATGCTTTATGCACCAGAGCGTTGTTGCTTTTGCTGCATGGTTTGATTGATTTCTTCTTCTCAACTCGGTACTATGATTGGTGTTATCATTCCCATCATTTGAGGTTAACCATAGTAAGATGATCAACAAAAGCAGGACAAGCACGGTGAGGACGCCACACATTCAATCCCAACGTGCCTGCAAAAGTGACAACCACAATGTAGCTCATATATTGGTGTCTCCCCTCTCCCTCTCCAGCTCCTTTCCTATCCCCTCCCATTTGCCAGTATTGTTTATCATTGTACGACGACCAAGAAAAGCGGGGTAAACACCGTGCAGACACCACAAATTCAATCCGAACGTGCCTGTGAAAGTGACAGCCTCTTTCTCCTCCCTTCGTGTCCCCTCCCCACCCAACTCTTATTTGGCTTCAAGCAACTACCCGATTTCCGTGACTACCCAAGGTGGAGGGTTGGGCAAGCTTTCTTCTTTCCAAGTGCCTTTTCTCTTGAGCAGAAATCTGCTAAAAATGCAACTGTGGAACTTCGCCATCTTGTGTGTATGTCTCGTGACCATTGTCATGGCCCAAAAGCCACTGGCACCTGAGAAGATCGGGCCTATGATGCCAAAAACTGCCAAAACCGACGTGAGTCCTTCACAGCAAGTAGAGAAGCTGGACCAGAGACCGACACAGAAAATTAAACAAGCGGACCCGAGTCAAGCGCCACCAAAAAGTGAGGCGTTTGATTTCTCCCAAGAGGCGCCGGGAGCCAAAACAACAACTGATAAGGACGATGAGTGCAAGATCATCAACATCGGATCCGTAATAGGCACCCTAGTCAATGAAGGTAGTGCCGAGGCCGCACAAGCACCAAAGAAAGGCGATGGACAGCCCAATGGTGCTACATCCAAAGCCGGTGGTGCGACACCTCAGCCCAGCACAGCATCCCAACCCAACCCAGCAACCCAGGGCGTGAGGGGTTGCACCACCATCAACATTGGCGCTGTCATAAGCAAACTGATTAACAAAAGCCCGGGGTCAATGGGTGCTGGTTCCTCGGAGGAATCAGCCGGGACTGGGTCCGGTGCGGCAGCCTTCGCCTCCCGCGCTGAAGCAGATGTCGCACAAGCCGCCCCCACCCCTGAGGCCGCCCCCGACCGTCCCGTTGGGCCAGTGATCATGGCTGAAATGGCACCGATCAACGTTGGGGCGCTCCAAGTCCCACAGCTTACGATCCCTAGTGTTGGGATACCATCCATTTCATTGCCCCCACTGTCTAGAATGCGGAGAGAGGCCGAGCCCCGAGCATTCCCGTCTAGGATGCGGAGAGAGGCCGAGCCCCGGGCATTCCCGTCCGAGCCCGAATCAGCCCCGTCTCAAGTGCGGCAAGCCCCCGGCCCATAGTCGCCGCCAACTGCAGACGAGAACAACAAGTCCATGGCGACATGCCAAAACCCCCAACCAATAGTCGTTTTTCGTACGGAGACAATATTGTACTTGAAAGGAAGGGGAGGCCCTCATACATTGACCACATTCACATTTTGAAGGTTGCATCAGCCGCCCACGTGCAATGCTCCCGTTGCATGCTCCGTCTTCTTTGCGGTTGTACCCGATCCCCCCCCCTCCATCCTAACAAGGCCATAATGCCTGGCATGCGTACCTCAATGCTGATGACGGGGTCCTGAGGATAAGGAGTGGCCGGCACAGCGTACGAAACATTCAGCACTAGTTTGAAAGTGTTGCAATGCAGCGAAACATTTTGAATGGCCGCATGTGGCACGGGGGCGCTCGGTAGCTATATATCCATTGCCTCATGGCCATCCTAACACGGGCTTGTCCAGATACGGTGACCCCGTGTTGCTACACTTGTCCAGCCTGGCCCGTGTTAGGACAAGGGGGGTGTCCGAGGGCTTGTGACCACCCTTTGCTGTGTTATGCGCGTACTCCCCCAAGGCATGTAGCGTGCTATGTATGACGATATATTTGCATTTGATGGAACCTCTACCCCAGCCCCTAGCTAGTCGCAGCCCTTCCAGACGAACAGACAGGCAAAAAGTCCACAAAGCAATTATTGAGCCTTGTAGCGTACGTTTCCGGCTAGATATTTGCCATTGCTCAGAGTTGCGATGTTGTGCTTAACAGTTGTGCGACGGTTGGATTGTCAACATTGCTCGTCGTCGGGCAATCAGAGGGGCTTCTTCATTAGATATTTTGTTGGCGTCAACCCATGTCGTGTATTGCATTTGTCC
This sequence comes from Eutreptiella sp. 'Long Island Sound 2002', assembly GCA_964036045.1. Lineage (NCBI taxonomy): Eukaryota > Euglenozoa > Euglenophyceae > Eutreptiales > Eutreptiaceae > Eutreptiella > Eutreptiella sp. 'Long Island Sound 2002'. The sequence continues at coordinate 23,380,464 of OZ038381.1, read as the reverse complement.
TGGGCAAATATGTACGAATGTGGTGCACTTGAGCGAATGCAGTTTGTTCCTGCTTCCCACTGTACATGCGTCCGAGGCCTGTGTATGTACACGGTGTATGGTGTGTGGCGTGGTGATGCTTGCTTTCCCCCGCACCCACCCGGTGATTTTTTGCACCCGATGTAGAGGGTAGTATCCCATTCGGGTGTGTGGTGTTTTGCTGCACCAAGCCTCAGAACACCGGTCATTATGTATGAGTGTGTATAGTGCTGGGGATTTTGCATATGCCTCATTGGCGGCATTTGAGCATCACTACATGTTTGTTCTGTCACTTTTGCACCATGAACGTTGATGGTTTCACGGATTCAATCCCAACGTTTTGGCGAAAGTCACAACCACAATGTAGCTCGTATATTGCCGTCCCCCCTCCCTCTCCTCCTCTTTGTCTATCCCCTCCCATTGCCGGCTTTGTTGACTTAATCGAGCCAAAAGGTGCTTATGCGTTACAGTGTTCTGCTCTGTGTTTTTTTTGCTGCTGCTTGTGCCACATTGATCGCGGTGTTGCGATAGTTCAGATCTTGAGCAGGAACACGGACTAGTTGTGCCGAGGACATGCCTTGGTGCATTCCTTTTTGCTTTGTATTTTGCACTGCACTCATTTGTTGCACCCCGTCACCTTTGCGCTGTTGGGCAACAATGACCCCACCACCCTGCCGCCCCTCCGCCGCCCTTGGGTTTGGTTTCTGCTTGCCGCGTGCCACCACTTGCTCTTAACCTCTGTACTACTTGATGCCTGCTTGCGTGTCAATCATGTTGGGCATGGTGTGGGATGACGCCTAAATGCGTTGTTGTTTGTAGCCGGCGGTGCCTAGTAGCCTCTCAATAATTACCACCTCCTCCCAAACGTCACAGGGTGGTCAGAGGCCAATGGGCACCACCGCCTATGCAGGGAAAGGGTCCAAGGGAAGGGCAGTGAATGGCGATCGGCCAATAGGCGCCCCCGGCTGCAGACGAGAACAACACGCCATGGCCTCATGCCAAAACGCCTTTCCAAACCAAGGTGGCTTGCTGTGAAGGACCCCATGAGGATCATTGCAGACTGCAGAGCGGTGACTCTCAGCAAAGGAAGTGTGCAAAAACTTGACACCCTCATGCTCAAGTACCAATTCCTAGACAAAGACTCACGGAAAGTTTGCTCAGACCTCTATCCTTGAGTATTTTCGAAAAGTGTTTCGGGGTCAATGTCGTTCTATTGTGCCTCCACAGGATGAAAGGGTGACAACCTGGGAGCCCGTTTGTTTTTGTCAGATGTTCGCGACCCTGTTTTGGTATGAGAGGCGCGCGAGGGTGACATTGACCCAAAGCCTCTTCGACAATACTCATTGGCAGAGGTATGAGCAAAATTCTTCCGAAGTGTTGTCCATGGCTTTGTACCTTAGCATGAGGGTCTCCATAGCCGGCTTGTGCTGCCACTACAAGCTGGGAGCCCGTTTATTCTTGTTAGACATTCACGACCGTGTTTTGTTCTTGGACGCCGAGGCTCGCAAATGAGGCTTTTGCCCCAGGATGAAATTTTCCGCAGATCCATCAGTCCCATGAGCCATGTACTCAAGAATACTTGGGCAATGCTGAGGCACTGCGAGTTGACCGCTTGTGCCCTACCGCCTTCCGGGATGTAAAATGACAGTGGGTTGTAAGGTTTGTTCACATCCGCAGCAAGAGAATGTTCCAACAGTTGACACTGCAAGTAGTGTGTGCGAGGACACCATATGAGTCAACAAATCTGGAGGTTGAGGGCGAGCCAACAGGTTGCTTCTCGTTGCTCATCAGTCAGGATCTGCGTTGTTGCCGTTAAACATGCACATTGGTGTGTTGCAATGAGGGATGAAGTTTTTGCTTCTCGTGTCTCATTTGTTGTTTTCACTCTCACATTGCCCTACTATCACGGTGTATGTTGTGCAAGAAGTGCAATGTCCTGCAGGACTTGTGCCGTTTTTGTGGTCTGTATGCCATATGCTGATGTGCATCACGCTGGATGGAGCAACCTTCATACATCATGTGAAGGGACGCATGCTCCAGAATGGGGTTCGTTCTCCAGTAGATCCAATGAGATTCCAGTGGTTTTAGGATTGAATGATAATATTGGTAAGTAATGTGTGTTTGTGAATGGTAAAATATAGGATTGAACTTCACAGGTCCATGAAATTCTTGTGCAGTTTTCCGCTGAGACCCAAGGAAAATAGCTGGGGATTTTTTTGTTGCCATAAATATCTCTAGTTTGATGCCACGGGCTCCAAACGTTTATTTTCACTCTCAGGCAGCTTACCCCCCTGCCCCGCTCGACGTGGAGAAGTGAAACAGGGCAGGTCCAAGGGCTCTGTCGGCACAACCGGACAAGGGAATGGAAAGGGAAGCAGTGGTGAGAGGCCGATGGGCACCACGGCCTACGGAGCGAAAGGCCAAGGGAAAGGAAAGGGAAGGGGAGAGGGAAGGTTCGGGCAGGGAGGAAGATGAAAGTCAAAGGATGGTGAGAGGCCGATGGGCACCACCGCCTATGGAAGGAAAGGGTCCAAGGGAAGGGCAGTGAATGACTATCGGCCAGTATGCGCCGCCAGCTGCAGACGAGAATAACACACCATGGCGTCATGCCAGAACCCCCTGCCCTGGTTGGGGGGAAGGGCAACAATAAGTGGCGATCAGCCAATTTGCGCCGCTGGCTGCACACCACAACACACCCAGTTGTCATAGGTGTCATGCCAAACCATCTTGGGCTAGAATCCATTCAGTCCATGATCATGGTTCATTGTTGTTCATGGTCCATGATATTTGGAAGAAGGGTTTTGGTGTCATTGGAAAGGGTGAGGGTGCAAGAGGTGGAACACATGAAGGACGCCAAGGACTCAAAATATGCACAACAACAACATCAAGAGAAAGAACCAAATGGACACAGGGTGACGATGGACCCAGAAGTACACGATCAAAAGGAGAAAAGCAGTGAAGAAGGAGAAGGAGGAGGGCAAGAAGAAACACTTCACCTATGGAATGGGGTGAGGTAGCCACTTCTGATTTTATCACGTTTCTTGGGGACCCCCGAGACTGCAGGGGTTACGTAGCAATTCCGCCTCCTTTTGGGCCCCCGAGAAGGCAGGGCTGAGGTAGCAACTTCTGTTTTTGTCACCTTTGTTGCGGACCCTTGAGACTACAAGGGTTGCGTAGCAATTCCACCCTCTTTTGGGCCCACGAGGAGGTAGGGGTAATGTAGCCACCTCAGATTATGTCCACCTACGTGGGGACCGCCGTGAATGCAAGAGTTGCGTAGGAATTCAGCCCTCATTTGGGCCCCCGAGAAGGCAGGGGTAAGGTAGCCACTTCTGATTTTGTCCCCCTACTTGGGCATCCCCGAGAGTGCAGGGGGTACGTAGCAATTCCGCCCTCCTTTCGGCCCCCGAGGGGGAAGGGGTAAGGTAGCTACTTCTGATTTTGTCCCTGCAGTTGGGAACCCCCTAGAATGCAAGGGTTACGCAGTAATTCCGCCCTCTTTCCAGCCCTCAAGAAGACAGCGCTTGGGACCGCCTAGAATGCAGGCACAACGTAGTACTTCCGCCCTTTTTCCGGCCCTCGAGAAGGCACGGGTAAAATAGCCACTTCTGTTTTTGTCACCTTTGTTGGGGACCCCCGAGAATGCAGGCGTTACGTCGCAATTCTGCCCTCTTTTGGCCCACCGAGAAGGCAAGGTTAAGGTAGCCACTTCTGATTTTGTCCCTCTTTTTCGGCCCCCTTGAGAATGTAGGGGTTACGTAGCAATTTTGCCCTCTTTTGGGTACACAAGAGGGCAGGGGTAAGGTAGCCACTGCTGATTTCGTCCCCCTAGTTGGGGACCCCCGAGAATGCAAGGGTTACGTAGCAGTGGCGTTCTCTTTTTGGGCCCCCGAGAATGCAGGTCGAGGCAGCCGCTTTTGATTTTGTCCCTCTTGTTGCGGACCCCCGAGAATGCAAGGGTTACGTATCAATTCCGCCCTCTTTTGGGCCCCCGATGAGAAAAGGGGTAAGGTAGCCACTTCTGATTTTGTCCCTTGAGTTGCGGACCCCCTAGAATGCAAGTGTTACGCAGTAATCCTGCCCTCTTTCCGGCCCCCGAGAAGGCAGGGTGAGGTAGCCACTTTTGACTTCATCACCTTTGTTGAGAATGCAAGTGTTGCATAGCACTTCCGCCCTCTTGTGGGCCCGCGAGACCATGCAACCTTCCGGTGCTATTTAGTGAACTCAGCCAATATTCGTTACGTTTCTCTGTTTTGGAGCATTGTGTTGCTTTGTGGTGCGTTTTATCATGCCCGTATGCATGTGCTTCAAGTATTTGCAATTCCAGTGTCCCAGTGGCACCAGTCGCCACTCACTGGTAGGATAGTCATGTTTCAACGAACCATCACGGTTCAGTCCACTAGTACGACAATGGCAGTGGGTTAGTTCAGCGGGGTTAAGCTCTTGCCATTGGTAGATCGTACCGGCCCCCCCTACATCACTGGCATCAGTGATCAGGACTATCTCGCCCTCAGGGCGGGGTACTCCCAGGCAGTTGGAGGAAGCAATCTTCTTCTTCAACTCCTGGAAACACTCTTCCTCTCTGGCGGTCCACCTCCAGGGAGTATTTTTCTTGATTAGGTCAGTGAGGGGGGCAGAGGAGTAAGTAAAATTGTGGATGTGACGCCGATAGAAATTACAGGCGCCCACAAAACTCCTCACGTCGTGTAGACCCTTCTTAGGGTCATCGCGAATCTGCATGTCCTGTAGGGGCTGCATCTTAGACGCGGCTGGTTTCCACCAACCATACCCCACGTCGAAACCCAAATATTCCATCTCCTCTTTCATAAACTCACATTTTTCGAGTCTGATTCGGAGATGGTTTTCTTGACAGACAATGAAAAATTCACGGAGGAGAAGGACATGGTCCTCTTTGGTATTAGTACCCAAACTCACGTCGTTGATGTGAGCCTCCATTTCTGCACCCCGAGAAATCAACTCCTGTACTAGAGGCCTGCGCCTCAGTATGTACAAAATTTTGTTCATTAGCTCCTGGAAGAGCGCTGGGGCATTAGCCACCCCGCAAGGCATAACCTTCCACTTAAAGACACGGCCCTTAGGGGTTATAAAAGCCAGCAGCTCCTGAGCTGCGGCGGTTAGGTCCACCTGCCAGAAACCAGAGCGTTTGTCCATTTTGGTCTTGTACCTGCATTTGGCAATACGCTCCAGGGTATTTTCCATGTTAGGAATACTCCCTGAGTGGTTCTGGGTTTTCTTGTTGACCTCACCATAGTCTACAACCAGTCGTAGGGCAGTCGACCCTGGTTTGGCAACCAGGAAACAGGGACTGCAGTGATGGGGGTAGTCCCCCTGCTTACATTCTTCAACGAGGCCAGCATCAATACATTCCTGGATATGGCGCTCGATTTCTTCAACCTGTTCCTGTGGAGCGGGATAGGGACGACGCCTCACTCGCGTCTTTTCAAATTCAGGTTTCAGTTTCAGGTCCATCTGGACCAGTTTTCTACAAGAGAGGGGAGGCGGCAAGGCGCCGAACACCTCCTCATAGGTTATCAGCAGTTTCTTCAGGCGGGGGTCAAGGTTAAGACTCTCGGGTTTCTGAAGGAAATCCTCCTCAGCATGGAGGTTGCTCTTTCCATGTTCTTTCTTTTTCTGCCGATCAGCAGTTTCGGCAGGCACAGAACCATCGTCCCACTCAGGGGGACATTGCTGCCCATAGTGCAGAGAATACACTAGCGGTATCTCAGGATCAGGCAGCGTATAGGAGTCATTGTCCTCCTCAGACCAGATGGAGGATTTCCAGGTCTGTCTGAGGTATTGCAGCCGCTCTTGGCGCTCAATACCTTCGGCCTTCAGGTACAACAGCCGCCGGAGTTCCTGAGTGTCATGCTCAGACAATGGCATGTTATTAGCAGCAGGCCGCGCCAGAGCATCAGCACTCCGGGCCACGGGTTCACCTGTGTGCATAGGCTGCATGTGTAGCACTGGCTTCCGAACAAGGGAAGCGGGTTCAGGGGTTGACTCTAGATCTACCTCCTCTAGCAACAGCTGGGCGAGGAAGGCACTGTGTTTTAGGTCAACACAGCTGGGATCAACAGGAGGGATAGTGCTGGCGATCTCAGACAGTTGGTCGTCAGCATCCTCTTTTACAGCTGCAGGTTCCAGATAGTCATCGGGAGACTCACCCCCTGTAAGTGTGGCAGATAGGTGCTCAGGAGATCGATTTTTGAGATCACAAAGGGTCAGGCCACGATTTTCGGCCATGACCTCTTTCAGTAGCACCTGGTCAAGGTCACATAGGGGTACAGGAGTGAGAGATCCATCGACGACGGACAAGAAACTGGCCCACTCAGGTGCCTGCATAGCTGTGTCTGTGTCCTCAGGCACATAGATGGGGCCGTCGGGGAGTTGCACTCTTCCAACGGTCATTGGATCTAGCATACGGCGCCAGTAAGCATGTTCACCAGAGCAACCCCAGTCAGGGGTGCACATGACAACCCTTCCTCCCTCATAAGCGATTTTGGTTAGAACCTTCGCGAGCAGGGAGAAGGGAGGGTTAGCATACGCTAGGCCCATTGCTTTCCAGAAGAAACGGAAAGCATTGTTCAATTGCCTCGAGCAAGAAACTGCATGATGTGCTGTTGTTGGCTCGCAAACAATTCCACCTGGATCTCATCCAGGTTTACCTGAAGGGCCGCCAGTCCATTTTCGAGAACGTGACGGGCCAGTTGGTAGTTTTCAGTACGATAGTTAGTCTTGGATGCGTAGCGCAGCCCAGACTCTTTTCGTCCTGACAGCTCCAAAGGTACGGAGAATAGCCCACTGCCAAAGTCGCAGTGCAAAGAATAGGGGCGCTGGAGAGACAGCATTTTTACCTGGGGGTTTCTTCGTAGGAAGTCGGTACCAATGACGATGTCAAAGGCGTCGGTGTCCAGCACTCTGCAGTGTTGGGTCACGGTTTCGTCGCCCAGGCATATAGTCACATCGACCCCCCCCAAGGAATGGATGGTACGCCCATCCCCTACTCTTATGGCCACGGTCTTAGTTTTCTTGAAAGTCTTTAGCAGGCGCCGGGCCACTATGGAAAGTGTTGCACCGGTGTCAAGCACCGCTCGAAAAACTTGATCCCCGATTTTCACGAGGATCCAGAAAACCAAGTCCTCCTCTTCGGAGCCGCCCCCCTACTCCTCATCAGGGAACTTGACATCCACCCCTGCAGCAATGAGGGACCTTGCCATCCAGGCCAAGCGCCTCTTCTTGGAGTTATTCCCCTCAGGGGTGGCGTTATCCCCCTGGGGGCGCTTCTTGGGATCACCTGCGGCAGGAGCGGGTGTAGCAGCAGGAGTGGGTGTAGCAACGGGCGCTGATGAGCGCCTCTGGGGGTTATGGGGTCCATTTTTGCCACCCCCCTTGCCACCTCCTTTACCGGCTTTATCCCCATTCTGGGGGTTTTTGGTGGGTGTTTGGGTCTTCTGGCGTTCCGCCTCCTGACGCTTGAGTTTATCACTCTCGCGTTTCTTTATGTGACATTCGTCTTCGTAGTGACGACGTTTGCCAGAATACCCACAGGTGATGGTACACCTGAAATGATCCTGATGGGTCACAGGTTTCCCATCCTTGGTATGCTGCTGTCGTTTCATCTGCAGCATACAGCTACTGCGGTGATCGCAGTCAGAGGCATGACGGGGTCCCCCCTTGTCATTGACAGGTTTGCAGTAGAACAGAGGGGGTGTACCTGCATCACGATTAACCTCATTCATGGCACGTAGGTTACCCCTCCCCTTACCACCTTCTTGGTTGGCGTTAGTGGGATTTTTAGGCCCTTTCCCTTCGCCACATTCGGGGGTAGGGATACCACGTCGACCCGAATGCTTCTTGAGGAATTTCTCCATGTGGGAGTCATTCTCTCTCTCAAGAGCTAGCTCAATCAAGAGGTCCACCAGTTCATCGTACGAGTGGGTCCTACTCTTCCTCTCAGAGGTAGAGCGGCAATCATCCCACGTACGTTGCGGTATCTTACTCATGAGCCACAGGTGGGGCTCAGTGCCTCCGTAGGAGCCCATGTTCATCCGCAAAAACAGATACTCCAAGTCGCACACGTATTCAGAGATTCGCGCAGCGGAAGGAAACTCAGGGAGCATAGGTAGCTCCTCTATCTGTGTGCGCACACTGAGGTCAGTCTCATAGACTGGGAACGTTTTCTCCAACTTCTGGAGTACCTCTGCCCAGGTGGAACAGGTTTTCACAATCTGTTTCACCTGTTTTTGCAAAAATTTCTTTTTGCATGAGCGTTTCAGCAGTCAGCATTTGGTGGCCACATCCAAATGGGATTGGCCAGTCAGCAAAAGAAACTCAGCAAATTCTTCTGCCCATTCGGGCAGATTTTTGGGGTCGAACTCCGGCAGTTCCAGCTGGATGTACGCCTGGGCAATAGGTCTGCCCGTCTTCCCACCCCCCAGAGTTAGGCCAGAAGGCGATACGCCGGCAAGAGGTGCCAGGGCTCACAGCCCTCTTTTCTCATTCTCTGTCACAGGCACGTCCTGTAGTTCAGCCACGGGCACTGTCCTGGCATGAGGGTGAAAGGGGCTGGGGCAGGTGACCTTAGGCAACAGCCTTGAAACCCTTGATCTCTTAAGATCTTCGGCCAGGGTACTCAGTCCACGAGAGGGGGAGGACAACTCTGGCTTGGGTAAGGGTTCTGCAATACCCAGTTTCGCCTTAATGGCCTCCGATAGGGCCGTCACATCTGGATCTTCTGATCCAGACAGAAGTTTGGCCAGCAGTTCGGCCGTATGATCCAGGGCACCGTAGGTTGGCCTTGGATGATGTTGTTCCTCGACTCGAGTCGGGCCCACTTCGGGAGCCCTTGGGGTTGGACAACATGCTCTTGGATACTCGGGTCTCGGTCGTCTTGGCAGGGATGCTGTCTCGGCTATGTCGGACGGCGGGCCAGAGTGCGTGTAGGACCCTAGGTCTGTACGTGGTCTGGATCCGTGTACTGCCAATGGCTCCTCCCCATCTTCTCCACGAATGGATTTGTGGTACTCCTCATGGAGGATGTATTCATCCATTTTCTTCCTCAGCTCCTCGTATTCCTCAGGGCCACCAATCTCTGTTGAGGATGAAGCCGGACAAGCGGATCGGTGTTTTAGACTATGAGTTTTCATAGCCTTTTGGGCTCATAATTTTCCTTGTCTCCAAGACTGCCAATGCCGCTGATTATTTTGTGCCTTCGCAAAATCTGTACTATCTCACGTACAACTGAACTCGATTCCTCCACGACGTTTTTTGCTCTCCGACTCTGCCAAAACTTTTATCAAAATCAAAGTACACCCAGTTGCCTCCTTGGTCCTCCTCCCTCAACAGTGCATGCATGAACACAACTCCTTCACTCTGGTGTCTTTCTCCTTGTTGTCCGTGGTTCCTTGGTTGGCTGAGCGATTGTGGGCGGCGTTGATCGCGGCCCATGGGGGACTTTGCCACCCCCGCACGGAAACATACACCTAGAGTACAAAAGAGTATTTACACCGTGAGTGCGCTGACCAAATCCTATAAATTAAATAATAAATAACTCCCACAGAACAATCTTAGAAAACTTGATTTTCCTACAAAATCTCTTCTCTCACTGTTCTGTCTTCTCTCACTCTGATCGTTACTGTTAGCTGCGCTGATGGTCGCTCGCGCCAGCCCTCTCTTGTCAAGGCCAAGGGCCACACAAGAGGCACATGGCCCTGACCTATTACACTCCCTTCACTATCCCAGCACCACGACTCCGCAAGACGGAGTGGGGCGCCTGGATAAGACCTAACATCGCGTCTCGCGCTCTCCCTTCACTGGGCAACGCTCTCCCTTCACAGGGCAACGCTCTCCCTTCACAGAGCAGCGCTTTCCCTTCACAGAGTAGCACTACTCCGCTGACAAATACAGATCCCCCGGCAAAAAGGAGGGAAAACAGAGCAAAGCTGCATATATATGCAACAACCCAACACCGCTCAGGTAGTTTTCAGGACCTCTCAATACAATGGCACAAAAGTCATTTTGGATGCATGAATCATTTTGCACATTCTTACACAACCGCAACCAACCAACAGCCACTTTCATCTAGCCAAACCTACCGTGCCTCACACTGCCAACAGCAAACAAAAACAAACTACTGTTCACTCGCCTAACACTGCTGCCTCATCACACACCACCAAAGAATGGCCGTCAGGGTGCACGCCACCAAAAAATGGCCCTGAAGGTGCCACCAAGGGCACTCATGACGTGTCAGGGCACTTGCACAAGCTTAAGCATATATACCTCACAAGCCCGTCCCAGGGCTCTTCTCTGAAGGATCAAAAACTTACTGAAGCTGCTCCCTGCAGCTCATCCGTACAGTGCCACACTTTAGGGCACTAGCGTCGTCGCGGTGCCGCTGGCAATCGTTCAAGTCTGCGAAGACCTGCCCAGCGCGGCCGTGGCGTCGGCGTTCGTTAACGGCAATTCGTTGTCACTGATTGTTGCTCCTGTGCACTAAATCCACCCTCCGAACTTGACTTGCGTCTCCCATATCTTGCGCGGTACCCTCTTTTGCCACCTCTCCTTGTTTGAACTCGTGGCATCATGCTCGCCAACACTGGCCCACCAGTAAGTGTTGACACAACTCGTAAACTTCGTGACATCTCGGTTGTCTTCTGCAACTCACAAGTCTCGCGTAGCGCGTTCACTTCGTGCTCTAGGTCCTCAACTCGTCTCTCTCTTCTTGCCGCGCGTCGCCGCCAATACCTGTTCGCCTTGGAAACCTTCGCCAGCTTCCTTCTCAGCTCTTGCACTTCGTCGCGAAGCTCATCTCGCTCGCGGCGGTAACGACGGCGTCGCTCATCATCTGTCTCTTCATCCTCCTGTTGCTCAGCCGGCGCTCGATGTAAAACCTTCTTGGCAGCGTCGCGCTGCACTCTCTCCTTGCGGCGCTTGGCTCCCATAGCTGTCGAAAAAACACACAGGATCAGAACTCTTGCAAAGCTACCATGTTTTAGACTATGAGTTTTCATAGCCTTTTGGGCTCATAATTTTCCTTGTCTCCAAGACTGCCAATGCCGCTGATTATTTTGTGCCTTCGCAAAATCTGTACTATCTCACGTACAACTGAACTCGATTCCTCCACGACGTTTTTTGCTCTCCGACTCTGCCAAAACTTTTATCAAAATCAAAGTACACCCAGTTGCCTCCTTGGTCCTCCTCCCTCAACAGTGCATGCATGAACACAACTCCTTCACTCTGGTGTCTTTCTCCTTGTTGTCCGTGGTTCCTTGGTTGGCTGAGCGATTGTGGGCGGCGTTGATCGCGGCCCATGGGGGACTTTGCCACCCCCGCACGGAAACATACACCTAGAGTACAAAAGAGTATTTACACCGTGAGTGCGCTGACCAAATCCTATAAATTAAATAATAAATAACTCCCACAGAACAATCTTAGAAAACTTGATTTTCCTACAAAATCTCTTCTCTCACTGTTCTGTCTTCTCTCACTCTGATCGTTACTGTTAGCTGCGCTGATGGTCGCTCGCGCCAGCCCTCTCTTGTCAAGGCCAAGGGCCACACAAGAGGCACATGGCCCTGACCTATTACAATCGGGAGACTGAGGCTGCTACACGCCTGTGGAGATGATGCAGGTTGTCTCCACCGTGGGCCGCCAAGGCCTCGGTGGTAAGGATTTTATTTTCTTCCGCCCTTCTGCGATCTGGATCTCCTTGGGACCCAGATGCGCCACTGAGATGTTGTGGAGCTCGGTAAGGTGGTTCACTCATAGGGTGGGCCATGCTGCCTATTTGTACTTGGACAGTTCTTATGGGCCAGGTCCTGACGCTTGGCGTGGACATGATGAACTTGTTGTTGAGCTTTGTGTGCTGCACTTCTTCTCAGGGTCGGTTCAAAAGCTCACAAGGGACTGTCTCTGCTACCGGAAAGATGTCCTTGATTAATGCCCTAGATATTTTGATGAAATGCTGCAGGTTTTGAAGTTGAAAACCCAAACCAAAGCAGCAAGTAGAGCAAGAACAGGATGTGGATCGAATCAATGATTGGTTTTGGAATCCAGTGTAACACAAAAGGGCTGCAGATAGACAATGCAGGTATAAACACATAGATTCAATCACAAATGGATTGTACAAAAGATTTTATATGAAAATCCGACTCACTCAGGCCTCCAAGATAGCATCAAGCACTTCATGTGCACTCTTTTGGGTGAAATGGTGCTGGTTAGGAATGTGGGGCATAGATGTCAGGCCAACACAGAAAATGACTTGGCCAAGCAACTCAATTCGAAAACAGTTGAAAAGTAGAACCACAATAAGTGGTAGAAACAATTGAGTATAGGGGTCTTGGGGTGGGAGACCACTAGGCTTAACCTCCAAGGCCTAAAGCATGAATTGCCTATTTTATTTCGGTATATCCGTCATTAAGGAAGGTACCTCCGCTCAGTTGAGTGGTAGGGGTGAACTTCATGGGGGGCTAGGGTTACAACCCTAGTTACCTTGAGAAAGTGTACTTTAGGCTTCAAAAGAGTGATAAAAATACTTAAGTTAGTCTTATCATCAACAAAAGGGTTTTAAGGGGGGCTTGGCCTGGATCAAGCCCTCCAAGAAAGACATGGCAGTGACTTTTTCTTACTGGGCGTGCAACTTCTATCGCTGCCATATCAAAAACTTCACCTACACCAGCGCCATTCTGACGGACTTGATCAAGAAGAGTACTACTTGGCGCTGGGGCCCACAAGAGCAACAAGCGTTTGACGAGCTCAAAGACAAGGTGGCCAACGCTAAGTGCTTGGGCGTGCCTAGGGCACAAGGGGAGATTATCCTGGTGACCGACGCCAGCAATGTGGGCGGTTATGGAACGTTGTTCCAATGGCAAGCACTAGAGAAGAAGGAGTTCGACTCGGCCATTTCCCAATGGGGGACGGAAGGTCTCAACCGAGATGGAACCCTCAAGCACAGCTACCCTGACGACAAGTGGGTCCTAGTACCTCTGGGCCACTGGAACTGGAAGTGGAACCAGGCCAGGGGGAACTACTCCACCTATGAGCAAGAATTGCTCGCGGGTATGCTAGTGCTATCCTCACAATCACGACTGTTGGGGAGTAGCCATGTGGTCTGGCTGTGCGACCAACAGCCGGTTCGCACTTTCCAGAAGGGCCCCCCACCTGAGAAGGCCAAGCTACGGCGCTGGTGGACCTACCTCAGTCAACTACGGCTGACGGTACACCATATCCAGGGAGTGAAGAACGAGTGTGCAGACTACATCAGCTGCAACAACTTCGACGCCCTGATTGGTGCCCGGTCTGAAGCGCTGGCTAAGGAGGCATTCAGCCGTATGGACGTCCACTTGGACCTCAACATGACTATGATACGCCCCCTGGATGGACTCCAACAATCTGAGTACCTGAAGGACTTTGGGGATATCTACAAGCGCCTGGAGAAACGCCTTGAACCCCTCGTGGTCAACCAAGATCAGTGGAAGAGAGACAAGAGCTACCTCTGGCACGAGGACCGCATCGTGGTACCGAGTGACAGAGTCCCAGCGCTGCTGAAGTGGACCCGTGAGTCCAGTGGTCATGTGGGTGCTGACCGTACCCTGAGGCTATTCAAGCAGTGGTTCCACACTACGTGGACTGACGACCAACTGCGGAAAACCCTCCAGCCTATCGTGGACAAGTGCCCGTGCAGGTCCTGCAAACCAGGGGATATCAGGGACAGAGGTCTCTACTCGGCCCTGCCCATCCCTCACTGTGCTAACAGTGTACTATACGTGGACTACACGGAGATGCCGAAGTTCGGGGGCTATGACTTCGCCCTCGTTGTAACCTGTGGGTTGACCAGGTTTACCAGGGTGTTCCCATGTACCAAGCACATTACCGGGGAGGAGACTATCAAGATACTCCTGGAGGAGTGGTTTTGTGTCTATGGGGCGCCCAAGGAGATCAACTCCGATGAGGACGTTCGAGTACGCTCAGATACCGGCTGGTACAAGAGGGTCCTGAGGTCCCTCAATGTCCAGGTGTCTACGGGGATCCCCTACTCGCATACGAGCAACCCCCTATGTGAGCGACAGATCCGTGTCCTCAAGGAGAATGTAAGGATATGGTGCAAAACTGAACGCACCAGAGACTGGGTGAGACTACTCCCCGTCATATCCTTGATGATGAACTCCCAAGAGAGTTCAGCTACTGGCTACCCGCCCCATGAGCTATTCCTAGGGCGCCCGGCGTGGTTCCTACATGCCCCCTATCCAGAGGACACCCATTCTTCTGTGGGTGAATGGGTCCTAGAGCAACAAGCGAAGGTGGACAAGGCCAAGGCTATGCTCCAGAGAGTGAGGGAGCGTCAGTGGAACAAGAAGAACAAGCACCGAGTACCGGCCAACTACCAAGAGGGGGACTGGGTGCTGGTGCACCACAGTCGACTACCCGCCTGGCCACGCTCCACCAGCGATGACCCATACTTCGGGCCGTACAAGATTCTATCAGTGGATGGACACCGCATCACCGTGCGGTGTTCTCCCCGTCTAGGGGGGACCCTGGTGTGCGCTGCTCAACATCTGAAGCGCTACTATGATCCTGAGGACCTCTGTGGGGAAGAATGGGAGCTTAACGACGAGGAGATCGCCGCCGTAGACCTACAAGGGGCTGCCAGCCCTATGGAAGTTGAAGGGGAACTCCCCGATATGAACGCCGAGGAGATGGCTAAGGAGGGCTTCTACCTGGTAAAATCTGTCCTACGCCACCGCTATCGCCAGGGTTGGCGCTTCCTCACCCTCTGGGAAGGGTTTGGAGTCAAAGAGGCCACCTGGGAGCCCTTCTCTGCGTTTGTTCTACCTGAGGGACACCTAAACTCAGTTCTGGTTGACTACTTGTCCCAGAACAACCTTGGTGAGTTGCTGAGGCTCGCTGAGACGCTTGCCTCCAAGACTAAAGCTAGGGACTGAACCTTACCCCTAAGTGTGCTATGTATGTTTGTGTGTGTCTCACTTCTCTCCCGGGCGTGGCTCCCGACTCAACGGGCTTCGCTGACGTCGGACCGAAGGTCCTAGTTAGTTACTAGTACCACTCCTATGGCGCCCAATTTCTGTGCTGGCGCCTATCCATGGGGGAAGACGGCAAAAGCCCTACCTACTAGAGGGGAGGGGTGGCCAAGTGTGCTAAGGGCATACAAAACGGCCATTTTTGCTAAAGGCCAAAAGCTAACGCACTCCCCTGCCCATGAGGAAAAGCACGCGGGACAGGAGACACCACTACTCTACACACCCTACCTACAGTGGCACCATCCTGGTGGGCGAGCGCTACTGCAAATGGCTCAAGCCCCCACTCAGGATTACCGATCCTACACTCACGCTCTACTGGGTGGTGTTGAAGATAAAGTCGTGGGTCCTAATGACTCTCCTGTGAAGAGAACAAGAGAACACAGCGCTGCTAAGCAACTGTGGCCTAACAGGGACGTCACAACACGTTTCCCTGCTAGGGCTTGGAGGGGAGAGGCGCACAGGTGGCGTGCACAGCGTGGATGTCAATGGAGTCGAACTGCCCTCGCCACTTCTGGCTGAGGCGCAGTAAATTGTTTGTGTGATCAGCGCCGTATGTTTTAGCACGGCTCAAGGGACTGCACCAATCACCCTACCTGCCCACCTGTAAAGCAAAGGCCAATGAAGGGGTGTTTGCGGCTGAGGAACCAAGCCACACTCCACGTATTATACGCTTCTCAGTGTGACCTATAATACGCTGTCCTCAAACACCCCTGTCAAGCAAGCAAGCGTTAAGAGACTCCTCAGGTTCTCTTAAAGAACGTACCGAGGAGCCCCTGGGTAACCTAAACAAGGTTTACCGTGCGCATTTCGCGTGGCCTACCCTTTAATGCATGTGTGAATGCACGAGCATGCACGAGGGTACTGTCAATCTTACACTTTCCCACAATCCATACCACGATCACGAACTCCACCAGGGGGTGGCCCCTTCTGGGCTTACTCACCTTACCTACCGCTGGAGAGCGAAGCAAGGGAGAGCAGAAACGAGACACAAGCGAAGCAAGCGTTTGTGCACGTGTGTGTATGTTCTAATCAGTGCTACAAAAAAGGGAGGTTGGTGTGTACGAGCAGTTGTCATGGTTGCCCCGCATTGCATCGCAGGTTAGGACCGTTAGCCCCCCATGACAACCACTCGCTGGCCGAAGGCCATCGTTTTTGCCCTGATCTTACCTCTCATCATCTGCAATCTTTCTAATCTAGCCCTCTATCGTTTGTTAGCGCTGCTACAAGACTCGCTCACGGAGACACGAGACGAGCAATGTGCATGCTGCATACGGGACGAGCACACCTGAGGTTGTAATGATCTTGGAGATCTTCTCTTTTGAGTGATATTTTCCCCGTGATCTCCTTAGTGATTTCGAAATCCAAATGCGAATCCGGCAACGGCGCAGCACGTGATTGATCTCATAAATCACTACATAGTTTCATCCCAGTGTTCTGCACAGTACACAAAATGAATTTGATTCAATAGTTTAATAATTGAATTGCATTGCACTGTGCTTTACATATGCACGCACGCGCGTTCACTAAATGATCGCGGTCTGCGCGCACGTGCTGAGTTCCATTACACTCCCTTCACAAGCCATGTGCAGGGTGCTGAGGCACCAGGCACAGGGCTGACAAGAGATATGATGGACCTCAGCACTGCACAAAATAGACACTCAGAAAGCGTGCTGACAAAAAAAAAATAGCCAAAAGGGACAACAACTCAATGCACACCTACAATACTAACCCGCCTACAAGTGTGAAACAACACCTGCAGCAGTGGCTAAGCAAGTAGTAAGAAAAAGTGCTTTTCCATTGCTTTGGGACATACTCTAGTTGTATTAGAGATGCACTGAGCATCCATGCATTTTTATCTTAGTATTGGTCCAGCCAAAAGTGGTGAGAACACATTTTGACCTATGGAACCAAACACCCAATCAGGATATGGAGTGGACCCCTTAATCCCCTTTCAATCAGAAGTAAAACATCTTTTCCTGAGTTGACTGAGCACTGACATACCTAAGGTAGAGCCTATGAATTTATCTATGTTTTTCCATGAATACTTATCTGCCCTAGTGGTATGCACCATAGGGGGTTAGGCACCTCTTTTTGAGAGGTCCTGGGTTCAATTCCTGGTCAGCCTAACTAAGTAGGAAGATCCCAACTAAGTAGGAAGATCCCATGTGACATGGCAGTGACCTCATCGCCACATACCATGCCACCTCAGCACATATGGGACCCAAAACAAAGAGTGCACATCTCCTAAGATGGCACTATGGAGAGAGAGTGATCCTGTGGCAGTTTTCTAACTCTTTTCCCAAAACATTTCAGCTATCTCTGTGAATATGCATTCATTTGTATCCTGAGTTGCAGTTTCTGTGAATACCTAATCATCTTTCACTGTTTACACTGCAGCCCTTCATGCTTTGATCCTGAATTACCTTCTCCTTGCATACTATTGGCTTGGGCTATCCTGGATTGAGTTGGCTCTACTGTATTTCAACAAACAAAAGCTTTTCATCATCCAAAACCAGCAGCAGGACACCCTACAGCAACAACAAGCAGCAGGAGAAGCAAAAACACAGTGCTGAAAACACTATAAACTTTTCTGGTAGCAAGAGGCAGCCTGTCTCTGTGCACCGGCAGCGACCCCGCGCCGTACAACCAGTGCTCCGAGCAGGCAAACATAAGCAGAAGGGTGGATTAAGATGGATCCAGGAAGAGTGGACGCCGAGGTGAACACAGCGCCAGCGCCAGAGACACCGGCAAGGCCGGCGCCTGACGCTGTACCTTCGGTGGAGCCCTTACATGGGCCAATGGATACGGCGGAGGACTCCTTGGATGGCCTCCAGACGGCCTTTGGGGCCCTGTCGGTGAAGGAAATGGTCTCTCAGCCTCAGCCTGTGAAGAGGAAGAGAGGAAACGAGAGCGAGAAGGATGCTGGAGAAGGAGCAGACGAAGGAGAGGAGCAAGGGCAAGACCCGACGGATATCCCTACCTTCGAAGGCGCACCAAGCGCTTCTGGCCTCCAAGCATCACCCTCTCCCATAACCACCACACACCCAGCCGCCGCTACATCCACTTCCACAACCAACCAGCCTATGGCAGAGGGCACAGGCTTTACTGGCATGCCTCACTACCCCGCCTATGGCATGGGCCCACCTACCACTGCGCTCCTTGAGGCAACTACTGCCAGTGAGCCGGTGGCTTCCAGCTCTGCGCCGCGTTGGTATGCGGCTGACCATCCCCATCCACTCCACGCCACGGGAACCTACATGGAAGTTCCTGGGTATGCTCCTGGGTGTACACCTGGGTATGCACCCCTGAGTGGGTTGAGGAGAGGACCAGAGTCCCTGGGAGGCAGGAGTAGAGGATCGGGAAGATCCTCCAACAGGTCCCTGACGCGGTCGGAGATCAACGAGGTGCTCCAAGGAGCCACTTCGAAAATCGTGAGCGACCTCACGCAAGAGATCAGGGAGAAACTGCAGCCCCTGATGATCCCGTCCCATGCGTCACCTACGACAGTGGGGATGTCACCCCACCGAGTACAGGCTAACCACCTGGCGGCAGGGTTGACGAATACCCTGGGGAGCCTGAGGAGCCGACCGATGCCGACTCCTGCAGCAGTACCAAGAAGCCCATTCGTCCCGAGGACAGCCCAGCCGCCCTACAGTCACGTGACGAACTCGACGAGGGCCGAGCTGGACCAGCTGGGGCTGACAGCCCTAAGGGCTATGGTGGACGTGGAGCCTTATGGCTCCAGTGATCTAGGCGGAGACCCCTCCGATGATGGGCCGCCTCCGATGACTTCTTCTTCGCCATCGGATGACGAAGACCCTGAGGACCCCGAGGACTCCAAGGGTAAGAAGAAGAAGAAGAAGAAGAAGAAGACCCGACGCCCTGAAGGACGCCGAGCTCAGGAGGCGAAGGCTATTGCCACCTCCAAGATAGTGGTGAACCTGCCTGAATTCACAGGCAAGGACCTCAGCGAGTTCGCTGAGAACTTTGGCCGGTTCCTACGACTGACCGGCCAAACCCACGCGAGTGGGCGAGTGAAGTGCGACCTGCTCCTGCAGTGCTGCAAGACGAAGTACCTGGAGAAGCAGGTCAGGCAGATCGTCACCAACTCCGCCACTTTTGCCGACGTGTTGGTTGCCCTGGAGAGGCAGTATCCAACCTACGAGACCGACCTCTCCATCAGGGCCGAGATCCAGAACCTGGCCGTGCTGCCGAACAACCCCAAACCCGGCAGGGTCTCCGAGCTGTTAGCGGACCTGGACCACTGGGCTGGACGACTGACGCCCGGTTCCTACAGCAGCGACGACCTGCTGTTTTGGTTGTGCTCCAAGCTCCCCCGTGAGCTATGGGACGAGTGCCGTCTGACGGCTGAGCGCAAGGCTAGATCCCTCCGCTACGAGGATCTATGCGTGCTGCTCCTGGAGATGGCGCTGGAGAAGGAGAGCGACCAACACCTGAACCACTACCGTCCTGGTGGTGAAGGTTCTGGAGGCAAAGGGTACCAAGGGTCCCGACCTGGGCAGGGGACTACCCCCAAACACGCCCACGCCCGCCTAATGGAGAACGTGAAGGAGCTATTCTGGTGTGATGCCAGAGATGAACAGGGCCACCTGCAGCATGCCTCCGACTGCGAGCAGCGAGACTGCTTTGTTGTCCAGGGGAAGCAGCAGGAAAAGATCACCGGCGCCAAGGTGAAGATGCCGGATCATTACCGCTGCACCATCACGTGTGCATTCTGCGGTAAGCGGAAGCACTATGAGGACGAGTGCTACCATAAGCAACGCCTATCGGCGAAGCTTAAGGGGGAAGATCCTGGCAAAAGCTCAGGCAAAGGTGGAGGCAAGGCCAAAGGCAACGACTCCGGCAAGGGCAAGTCGAAAGGACGTGGTCAAGGTGGTCAAGACAAGGGTCAAGGCGGACGAGGAGGAGGCGCTAATCGCCAGAACGACAACAAGAACAAGGACAAGAACGGAGGTAACCCCAACCCTAATCCAGGGGGGAACTCCGAGCCCTCTGGAGGGCAGTCTGGACCTACCACACGCTCACAGACGCAGGCCCAGCAAGAACAAGGAGCCAAGCGTGAGCATGAAGGTGGTGACGACGGCAACGCCAAGAAGAGAAGCCGTTTCATGAGGATGGCCCGCAAATTGCGGAACAAGGGGTTCGAGGTGACCTGTCCCGCGGAGTTCTGACGGGGACGCTCTGGTGGCACCCAAGACCTGGTGTTTTGGGTACGTATCCGACTAGGGGGACGTGAATACCTGGGGGTACTGGATACTGGAGCCACAATATCGATAGTGGCCAAGAAAATTTTACCTTGTGGGAGCCTGAAGAACACCATGACCACCGCCGCTATACGGATGGGGGATGGACATGTGGTGCACAGCTGCGGGGACTGCGAAGTGGAGGTACCTATGGGCTCCAAGACTATCGCCCATCGGTTCTATGTGATGGACACTGATGCCTTCGACTTTGTACTGGGTACTGACTTCTTCGTGCAGCACTCCCAGATACAATCCCTGACGCTGCAAGCGCCCTACCTCCTATACGTGGACCACGGCAGTGGCAGAGAGTCTGTGCCACTGGAGCAGTCGGAACATACCTCGAGTTACCTGAGACTATCGAAGGAGGAGCCCTCGAACATGATGGCGACCTCCAAAACTGAGGACTATCAACTATTGGGGGAAGTCCTAGACCAAGGTCTGAAGGAGTTGGGTTACTCTCGAGAAGACCTAAGTGTGGAACTGTTCGCCAGCGACAAGCAGCATGTACTGGACCTATACTGCAGCAAGGGGAAGAACTGCAGCTACAAATTTTACTGGCCCTCTTTCGGGATGGCCTACGGGAACCCGGGATTCAGTGAACTGGGGAAGGTGCTGACCAAGGTGGCCTTGGAACGTTCCCGTATGGTCCTGTGTTCCCCCGATTGGGGAGCCCATGGGGGCAACGAGTACTGGCGAACCCTCCTTGACAAGCTGACTATCAGCTCTGTGCGGTTACCTGATGAGGCCATCTACGTGCCTCTGGGACGCAAGACGCCCATTGGGAAGCCCGGATGGGGGAGTATGCTCAGCGTGGTGGACGGAAGTCTTACCACCATCCCCTGGGAAGACCTGGACCCTACTCTGGTCCAGGCTATACAACGAGAAAGCGATGGACTCGCCTTGGGTGACTTGAAGGATCGTCTACGACCTCAAGATGCTGTTGAAACTACACCCGGAGGAGATGAGTACGTCGTGACTGACACCAACGCCCCCAACTCTCCCTGTCATGTACCTGTTCCTGATGGAGTCTCTGAGTGTGGACTATCTGAGCTACCTAGCTCTATCCACTCAGACGACGAAACTGAGCACGACGCCTTCTTCGTGCAGACTGCGGTGGAAGAAGTGGAGAACGCCGAGTACGTCGCCCCACTAAAACCCCTACTCTCCATGAGGGTGGAAGACCGCGTGGATGAAGAGCTGGACCCTCGATCCAGGCTCAGGGAGTACGTGGATTCCAAGAGGAAGTTGGTGGCGAAAAAGCTATGCTACGCGAAGCCTACCCGCAGCTCGTGGCCACTGAAGCAAGGACGTATGGGAGACCTATCCCAACTGAAGGAGGACCTCGAACAGAAGATCACCACCTGGCAAAGGGAGGTGGATCTCAAGCTCATGAAGAGCGTATGGGGTGCCCATGTGAGGACCCCAGATGAGGACGACCTCTCGGAGGAATGTGTATGTGAACCCCCTAAAGCGTGCCTATGTTGCCATCGTCCACCGGAGATGGTTGAGCAAGACCTTCTGTATGCCTACCAAGGGCTGAAGGATGCTACCGCGGGCGAAGAATCGGTGGAGGACCACCTCCCGACTTCTATTCAAGGGGCAAGCAACTTACACTCCGACGAGGATATGGAGGACAAGATCAAGGTACTGGACCCGCGGGTACAAAAGCTGATAAGGACCTATCTGGAGGTGTTCGGAGAACTACCCCCTCCAGCCTCATGCGACAAGCTGGTACAGATGGACCTCAAGCTGAAACCCGAGTTCGTGGGTCACAAGATCCGGAGGAGACCCTATCCAGCTCCTAAAGAGCAGGCCGACGAGATTGAGCGACAGATACAAGAATGTATCGACGCTGGCCTAGTCCTGGAGTACAAGGATGGGGACTACCCCCTACACTGCAGCCCCTGTTTCCTGGTGGCTAAACCTGGGTCTACAGCCAAACGGCTGGTAGTGGACTATGGAGAGCTGAACAAGAAGACGCTGAACCACTCAGGGTCCATTCCCAATATGGAGTCTACCCTGGAGAAGATAGCCTCCTGTCGCTACAAGACCAAGATGGACAAGCGAAGTGGATTCTGGCAAGTGGACCTGACGCCCAACGCGCAGGAACTACTGGCCTTCATCACCCCTCAGGGGAGGGTATTCAAGTGGAAGGTCATGCCATTCGGCGTGGCTAACGCCCCCGCTCTGTTCCAAGAGCTGATGAACAAGATCTTGTCCATCCTACGAAGGAGACCTAAGGTGCAGGAGCTCATATCCCGTGGGGCCCAGATGGAGGCTCACATCGACGATGTATGCCTCGGGACCAATACCCAGGAGGATCACCTAATCCTCTTGGGTGAGTTCTTTGCGGTCTGCCAGGAGAACCACACACGACTCAAGCTGGAGAAGTGTGAGTTCATGCAGGAGACCATGCAGTACCTGGGGTTTGACGTTGGCTATGGGTGGTGGACCCCAGCGGCCTCTAAGGCCAAACCCCTGATGGATGCCAAGGTACGACGCGAAGACCCCAAGAAAGGACTTCATGATGTACGCAGTTTCATTGGGGCGTGCAACTTCTATCGCCGCCACATCAAAAACTTCACCTACACCAGCGCGGTACTGACTGACTTGATCAAGAAGAGTACTACTTGGCGCTGGGGCCCACAAGAGCAACAAGCGTTTGACGAGCTCAAAGACAAGGTAGCCAACGCTAAGTGCTTGGGCGTGCCTAGGGCACAAGGGGAGATTATCCTGGTGACCGACGCCAGCAATGTGGGCGGTGGTGGAACGTTGTTCCAATGGCAAGCACTAGAGAAGGAGGAGTTCGACTCGGCCATTTCCCAATGGGGGACGGAAGGTCTCAACCGAGATGGAACCCTCAAGCACAGCTACCCTGACGACAAGTGGGTCCTAGTACCTCTGGGCCACTGGAACTGGAAGTGGAACCAGGCCAGAGGGAACTACTCCACCTATGAGCAGGAACTGCTCGCGGGTATGCTGGTGCTATCCTCACAAGCACGACTGTTGGGGAGTAACCCTGTGGTCTGGCTATGCGACCAAGAACCGGTCCGCAGTTTCCAGAAGGGCCCCCCACCTGAGAAGGCCAAGCTACGTCGCTGGTGGACCTACCTCAGTCAACTACGGCTGACGGTACACCATATCCAGGGAGTGAAGAACGAGTGTGCCGACTACATCAGCCGCAACAACTTCGACGCCCTGATTGGTGCCCGGTCTGAAGCGCTGGCTAAGGAAGCGTTCAGCCGTATGGACGTACACCTGGACCGGAACATGACGATGATACGCCCCCTGGATGGACTCCAACAATCGGAGTACCTACAGGAGTTTGGGGATATCTACCGGCGCCTGGAGAAACGCCTGGAACCCCTCCTGGTCAACCAAGACCAGTGGAAGCGGGACAAGAGCTACCTCTGGCACGAGGACCGCATCGTGGTGCCTAGTGACCGAGTCCCAGCGCTGCTGAAGTGGACCCATGAGTCCAGTGGTCATGTGGGTGCGGACCGTACCCTGAGGCTGTTCAAGCAGTGGTTCCACACTACGTGGACTGACGACCAGCTACGGAAGACGCTCCTGCCTATCGTGGACAAGTGCCCGTGCAGGTCCTGTAAACCAGGGGATATCAGGGACAGAGGTCTCTACTCGACCCTGCCCATCCCTCACTGTGCTAACAGTGTTCTATACGTGGACTACACGGAGATGCCGAAGTTCGGGGGCTATGACTTCGCCCTCGTGGTAACCTGTGGGTTGACCAGGTTTACCAGGGTGTTCCCATGTACCAAGCACATTACCGGAGAGGAAACTATCAAGATACTCCTGGAGGAGTGGTTTTGTGTCTATGGGGCGCCCAAGGAGATCAACTCCGATGAGGACGTACGAGTACGCTCAGATACTGGCTGGTACAAGAGGGTCCTGAGGTCCCTCAATGTCCAGGTGTCTACGGGGATTCCCTACTCTCACACGAGCAACCCCCTATGTGAGCGACAGATTCGTGTCCTGAAGGAGAACGTCAGGATATGGTGCAAAACTGAACGCACCAGAGACTGGGTGAGACTACTCCCCGTCATATCCTTGATGATGAACTCCCAAGAGAGTTCAGCTACTGGCTACTCGCCACATGAGCTATTCATGGGGCGCCCGGCATGGTTCCTACATGCCCCCTATCCAGAGGACACCCATTCTTCTGTGGGTGAATGGGTCCAAGAGCAACAAGCGAAGGTGGACAAGGCCAAGGCTATGCTCCAGAGAGTGAGGGAGCGTCAGTGGAACAAGAAGAACAAGCACCGTGTACCGGCCACCTACCAAGAAGGGGACTGGGTGCTGGTGCACCACAGTCGACTACCCGCCTGGCCACGCTCTACTAGCGATGACCCATACTTCGGGCCGTACAAGATCCTATCTGTGGATGGACACCGTATCACCGTGCGGTGTTCTCCCCGTCTAGGGGGGACCCTGGTGTGCGCCGCTCAACACCTGAAGCGCTACCATGATCCTGAAGACCTCTGTGGGGAGGAGTGGGAGCTGAACGACGAGGAAATCGCCGCTCTGGACCTACAAGGGGCTGCCAGCCCTATGGAAGTTGAAGGTGAACTCCCCGACATGAACGCCGAGGAGATGGCTAAGGAGGGCTTCTACCTGGTGAAGTCTGTCCTACGCCACCGCTATCGCCAGGGTTGGCGCTTCCTCACCCTCTGGGAAGGGTTTGGAGTCGAAGAGGCCACCTGGGAGCCCTTCTCTGCGTTTGTTCTACCTGAGGGACGCCTAAACTCAGTTCTGGTTGACTACTTGTCCCAGAACAACCTTGGTGAGTTGTTGAGGCTCGCTGAGATGCTTGCCTCCAAGACTAAAGCTAGGGACTGAACCTTACCCTTACCTGCCAAAGCGTATGTGTGAGTGTGCTAGTCCTAAGGTCCTGAGAGCAAGCCGCAGAAGTGGTGTCCTAATTATACCCAAGTCTGCGCCCTTGCTAAACCTGGAGGGTTGGCTTATTGATGCCACGGGGTACGCCCCGGGTCTCCCCTCCCCTATGCGCCCAATTTCTGTGCTGGCGCAAAACCTTGGGGGAATACCCAGAGTGTTAATCCAGGTATTGTTTTCCCTACCTACCTGTCTACTACAGGGAGGGGTGGCCAAAAGCTATGAAGGCATGCAAAACGCCTGTTTGCTATGTGGCCAAAAACACTAACCTAACACACTGTCACAGCCCACCAACCCAGCTAAAATTGCAGGAAAAGGGTGGGACAGTGACACGCCCCCTACAGGTCCTACACACCCTACAGTGGCACCATCCTGGTGGGCGAGCGCTGGGCAACTGGCTCTAGCCCCCACGCAGGACTACCACTCCTACACGCACACTCTACTTGGCGTTGCGAAGAGAAAGTTCTCGAGGGTCCTAGCGACCCACCTGTGAAATGACAAGAGAACACAGCGCTGCTAAGCAACTGTGGCCTCACAGGGGACGCCACAACGCGTTTCCCCTGCAAGGGCTTGGAGGGAAGGAGTGCTCTCGTGTGCAAGGCGCAGATGTCGATGAAGTCGGACTCCCTGCTCTGCCACAGGCGGAGCGGAGTTACTTGTTTGTGTGATCTGCGCCCCTGTTTAGCAGGGCATAAAAAAATGCTGCTGCACCACTCACCCTACCTGCCCACCTGTAAAACAAAGGCAAATGCAAGGGCGTTTGCGGCGGAGGAACCAAGGCACACTCCAGGTATTATACCCTTCTCAGTGTGCCCCATAATACGCTGTCCGCAAACACGCTGCATGGAGCAGCTACCCTTATCAAGCAAGCAAGCGTTAAGGGACTCCTCAGGTTCTCTTAAAGAACGTACCGAGGAGCCCCTGGGTAGCCTAAACAAGGTTTACCGTGCGCACTTCGCGTGGCCTACCCTTTAATGCGTGTGTGCATGCACGACTATGCACAATCACGTGGGCAGACCTGCCCATCTCCACAACAATCTTGACTCCACCAGGGGGTGGCCGCTGGGAAGTGAAGCAAGGAGAGGAAACACAAGGGGCGCACGCGAAGAACGTTGCTATGCACTTGTGTGTATGACTAATCACCCTGATCTGACCGCTAATCATGTGCAATCTTTCCAATCAATCCCTCTACCGCGTCCTATCGTGGTTATCGTTGTTAACGCTGCTACACGACTCGGTCACGGAGACTCGAGACGAGCAATGTGTATGCGGCATGCAAGACGAACATACCTGTAGTTTATACCTGATTCATTGAAGTCTTTTCAATTGATTTTCGAATTCTTGAATTTTTGAAGCTTCTATTAGTGTGGGTGGAATCTGTATGTTTGTTTATTAATGTGTGTCTCGTCATTTTCAAGACTACGTGATACATACGTTTATAATTCCATTATTTTTCCATTTTCCGGCGCTTCGCTAGGAGCCGCTCCTGCGCGCCGCCATTTTATGCGTATGAATTTCTGGACTTAAAAAATCCAGAGATGACTATAATTTCTATAAAAATGTGCTGAAGATGCACAATTGGATTCTGCTCAGGTATGTCGTTTCAGAAAAATTCTGCGCCGTCATTTGACGGATTTTGTTGTCGTCGCTTCGTTTTTGCGTGGATTCGTCCATAATTCTCCCATTCCTGCCTCTGCAGATACCCACGCGCAGCCGCGCTGAGTAGGCCGTGTTCGGGCCGAAACGCAGGTGCCTGGAGAGACTGAGCAGAACCAAGACCCCACCAAGGGGCAAATTAATTTCTTTTCGACTCCCTACGCCCTAAGACAGGTCACAGGTCGCCAGCAGGTTTACGAGAACCCATGCGAGTGTGTATAATGTGTCTTGCGTTTGGGTTGTGTCGACGCTGCGTCTTGGAGGAAGGGATGCATATGCACATGTTTGGCATGCTCCCAATCTAACCCAACCAAGCCACAGGAGCCCCGGCAGCGCCAAGAGCGCTGAGTCTTCTGTAGGAAACTGTACAATCAGAGCAGCAAAAGGACGCCAGCCATGGTGAGCGCCCGTTTTTCAGTGTGAGGGAGACTGTAGGTATTTTAAAGTAGATGTGGAAACCAAGGAAAGGCCAAGAAAAATTCCCTTTTTTCCTAAAATGCGACAGTGGTGGCCACCACAGCACAAGGGGGGAGTAAGAAAAAGTGCTTTTCCATTGCTTTGGGACATACTCTAGTTGTATTAGAGATGCACTGAGCATCCATGCATTTTTATCTTAGTATTGGTCCAGCCAAAAGTGGTGAGAACACATTTTGACCTATGGAACCAAACACCCAATCAGGATATGGAGTGGACCCCTTAATCCCCTTTCAATCAGAAGTAAAACATCTTTTCCTGAGTTGACTGAGCACTGACATACCTAAGGTAGAGCCTATGAATTTATCTATGTTTTTCCATGAATACTTATCTGCCCTAGTGGTATGCACCATAGGGGGTTAGGCACCTCTTTTTGAGAGGTCCTGGGTTCAATTCCTGGTCAGCCTAACTAAGTAGGAAGATCCCAACTAAGTAGGAAGATCCCATGTGACATGGCAGTGACCTCATCGCCACATACCATGCCACCTCAGCACATATGGGACCCAAAACAAAGAGTGCACATCTCCTAAGATGGCACTATGGAGAGAGAGTGATCCTGTGGCAGTTTTCTAACTCGTTTCCCAAAACATTTCAGCTATCTCTGTGAATATGCATTCATTTGTATCCTGAGTTGCAGTTTCTGTGAATACCTAATCATCTTTCACTGTTTACACTGCAGCCCTTCATGCTTTGATCCTGAATTACCTTCTCCTTGCATACTATTGGCTTGGGCTATCCTGGATTGAGTTGGCTTTACTGTATTTCAACAAACAAAAGCTTTTCATCATCCAAAACCAGCAGCAGGACACCCTACAGCAACAACAAGCAGCAGGAGAAGCAAGAACACAGTGCTGAAAACACTATAAACTTTTCTCAAGTGCTGCACTAAGCTATTGACCAAAGAACTCAAACACTTGTGCACACGCACCCAGCTAGACGTTAAAGCTAACTATGCACTGCATGCACTCACACCTACAGAAAACAAAACTGACATGGTATCTACTAACAACACACACGCCAAAAAAAATACAGACAAACAGTCCTTGCTTTAAAAAAAAAATCAGCCCGCTGCACCAAGGGCTGCAAAAACCCCACTGCAAAGAGTGTTTTACAACAAAAAAAAAATTCCCATTTCAAAATTCCAACACGGCGAATGGTCTTCTGCAGCTCCTCAGGATGGTTTTCATACCACTCCAGAAATGACTCCGACATCACCAAAGAGAGTTTCACGGAAATCGAACACTGGGATTGTAATGATCTTGGAGATCTTCTCTTTTGAGTGCTATTTTCCCCGTGATCTCCTTAGTGATTTCGAAATCCAAATGCGAATCCGGCAACGGCGCAGCACGTGATTGATCTCATAAATCACTACATAGTTTCATCCCAGTGTTCTGCACAGTACACAAAATGAATTTGATTCAATAGTTTAATAATTGAATTGCATTGCACTGTGCTTTACATATGCACGCACGCGCGTTCACTAAATGATCGCGGTCTGCGCGCACGTGCTGAGTTCCATTACAAGGTTTATACTTGATTCATTGAAGTCTTTTCGTTGATTTTGGAATTCTTGGATTTTTGATTCTTTCTGTCAGTGTGGATGGAATCTGTGTGTTTATTTATTTATGTGTGTCTCGTCATTTTCCTGTCTACGTGAAACATACGTTTATAATCTCATCATTTCTGTATTTTCCGGCGCTTCGCTAGGAGCCGCTCCTGCGCGCCGCCTTTTTCTGCGTAGGAATTTCTTGATTTAAAAAATCGAGAGATGACTACAATTTTTATAAAAATGTGCATCTGATGCACAATTGGATTCTGCTCAGGTGTGTTGTCTTAGAAAAATTCTAGGATGTCATTTGACGGATTTAGGTGTTGTCGCTTCGCGCTTGCGTGGATTCGTCCATAATTCTCCCACTCCTGTCTGTACAGATACCCACGCGCACCCTCGCTGAGTAGGCCGTGTTCGGGCCGAAACGCAGCAGCCTGGAGAGACTGAGCAGAACCCAAGACCCACCCAAGGGGCAATTGAATTTTTTTTACGACTCCCTTCGCCCTAAGACAGGTCACAGGTCGCCTGCAGGTTTACGAGAACCCATGCGAGTGTGTATATTGCATCTTGCGTTGGGTTTATGTCGCGCTGCGTCTTGGAGGGAGGGATGCACATGCACATGTTTTTGGCATGCTCCCAACCTAACCCAACCAAGCCACAGAAACCCCGGCAGCGCCAAGAGCGCTGAGCTTTCTGTAGGGTAGTCATGAACACAGCAGCAAAAAGGCGCCAGCCATGGTGAGCGCCCACTTTTCCAGTGTGAGGGAGGCCATAGGTATTTTAAAGTAGATATGGAAACCAAGGAAAGGCCAAGAAAAATACCCTTTTTCCTAAGATGCGACGGTGGTGGCCACCACATCACAAGGGGGGAGTAAGAAAAAGTGCTTTTCCAATGCCTTGCGGCATACTCTAGTTGTATTAGAGATGCATTAAGCACTCTAGCATTTTTATCTTAGTATTGGCCTAACCAAAACGGGTGGAAACACATTTTGACTTATGGAACCAAACACTAAATCAGGATATGGAGTGGACCCCTTAATCCCCTATCAATGTGAGGCTATTCATCTTTTCCTGAGTTGACTGAGAACTGACATATCCAGGGCAGAGCCTATGAATTTATCTATGTTTTCTCATGAATTCTTAGCTATCCTAGTGGTATGCACCCTAGGGGGCTGGGGCACCTCTTTTTGAGAGGTCCTGGGTTCAATTCCCGGTCAGCCTAGCTAAGTAGGAAGATCCCATGTGACATGGCAGTGACCTCATCGCCACATGCCATGCCACCTCAGCATATATGGGACCCAAAACAAAGAGTGCACATCTCCTGAGATCGCACTATGGAGATTGAGTGACTATGGGGCAGTTTTCCAACTCTTTTCCCAAAACATTTCAACTATCTTTGTGAATATGCGATCCGATTTGCCTTGAGTTGCAGTTTCTGTAAATATTCTTACATCTTTCACTGTTTGCACTGCAGCCCTTCATGCTTTGATCCTGATTGTCTTCTACTTGCTTATCTCTGGCTTTGGGATATCCTGGATTGGTTGTATTTCAGCAATAAAACATTTTCCTCATCAAAAACACGCAGCAGGAGAGGCACAACAAACACACAGTGTTGAAATCACTATAAAGCTTTCTCAAAAAGTCTGTCACGGCTAGTCAACATCGGTGCAATGCTAGTTTCTGGCAGCAATATGTCTCGGATGTGTATTTGGACCAGGAAATGGCAAGAAGTGACAGACATGAGAAAAGGCTGAACAAATTGGTGCCGAAAAGGTCTCTGCTTATGATGTCACATGTTCGCAACATTAGGTCTGGAAAACTGAAGAGCTTGCTTGTTCGCAGCCGTAGGAGCATTGAGGTTGAATAGTGCTTCTCCATGGTTGAGATGGATTATTTCTACCGGAATCGCAAAAGTGGTCATGCTAACATTAATGTAGGACCAAGGCTCATTGCCAATGTCACTTTGCATCACTCATAGCAGAGATATGCAAAACTTTTTAGGTCGTGCATGGAGGATGTACCAAATGCTACAAAGTGACTGATTTCATGTACAAATACACTGGTTGTTGCTATATTTTGCATGCAAAACACTGATGTGATGACGATTTTGTTGGTGTATCAAAAAAAAAACGTGGAAAACATTGAATTATGTGGGGTGCCGTACTTAAGGTAGAGTACTGGGGACAACGCTTCATGCTTCATGGACACATCTTGACTAACAAACAAAGGGATTGAGTCCAGATACAAAAGTAGAAGACCTTTCGTTTGCTTCACAAGTGTGCATGTTTATGTCTAGTAGAAGAAGCATTGTGCGGCAAACTTTTGCTCTACCGCACAAGAATTTTCTACCTGCTCACCCCGTGGTCACCAAAGGCGACATCAGAACATTGGGAGACAACAAGTACATGAAGCAAAAATGAGTCTCGGCTACTAACCCAAGAAAACTTGCCGTGCGACGATCTTTGCGAACATGAAAGTGAAACAAAATTAAACAAATCAACAGATGCCAAAAACGGTTCATTTCATTGCTGGGGCGGACGGCAATGTGATGGATGGAGATTTCATGAAAGCCTCCAACCCTCGCCATACAAGGCCAGGCCAACAATGGAGATTTGATTGATCATGGTCAACACAGAGGTAGGTAGGTAGGTAGGTATCTTCGGGAGCTCGGGATGCCTCCTTTGACGATGCAGGGTGACGGTCTTACCATGGGGGACGTCCTGTCTCTCCCACTGCCCTAAGACCTCTTAAGGGTCTCTTAAGGGTGCCTCTTAAGCGGCCCTACAGGTGACTTGAGAAAGCAGTTTCGCGGCCACCCGGTCGAGGTGTCCCGGGTGAGAGGCTGTCCCCACATGTGTCCATGGGTAGAGCAACATGTCCCCTCCTTTGGACGACAGCTCTGGGGGGCAACACAGAGCAGAGTAGCTATCCATCTCCAGGATCTATTGACGAGATTGTTTTCCACCTTTAACCCTACTCCCATGTAGTGAAAAACACCTCCTTTTTGGACGTTGTTTGAAGTTTTTTTACATCTAAAACTTGCTGTGCAGTACCCACCAATGATTGGGTGTCATATCTAATTGGCTTTTTGGAAATCCGGGTGGTAGAAGTAGTTTCCCGTAGTCATTGCCAATGTGTACCACTTGCGAACCAGCAATTGTATTTTACCAATCCCATAACCTTTTCTTCGCATCTTTTCTAAGCGGAGGTCTGCTTTATTTTATGTTCTTTTTCTAGCGAATCTTGGATGTACGTGGCATCATTCTGTTTTTGACGTCACAAACATTGAAACGGATTAATCAATCATCAATCATCCAAATGGTGCATATTTGCCCCCTCTAACAGACGGAAATGATGACAGACTCTACATGCTGCCATGGATAAAAGGTAATGGCCAAATTGTTGCAGTGCGAGCGCGTTGCGTACATGCTGCGCACGCAGAGGCCGGGATACCCACCCAAGAATACTTGTCACTTGGCTGGTTGCACAGCGAAGCAGCAAAGCCCACATGAGAACAACGAAACTGCCTTCAACTTGGTACCCCACTGTCCCTATGTGATGTGGTGTGGTGGGGATTAAGGCCGTACCACAAACTCCTCAAGGTCTGCGGGGATTGACATGTGCATTCTACGAAAAATACAATACAATACAATACTTCCGCAGCAGACACCCTGAAGTTGTATCACCACATACTAGGCTCAGGGTGCCCATTTGACATTTGGCAACAAACATGGGAGAGGCATGAACGCGGAGAAAGGGGCTGAGCAACCGTAATACCGACCGCAACAAAGATTGGCCCGGTTTCCTCAATACCACCGGAAAGTTGAGTCGAAGACAACGGACGGGTTGGTTTCCCGTTGGCATCGAAACCACGGAAGCAGAGCTCAGGGCGGGCTTGGGTTCCCTGAAGGTACTTCCTTAGCACTTGCCCCCAGAATCGATCAACGTAGATGCCCCGGCTTCCTTTGTTACTCAGCACGGCTACATCACCCTTGTTGAAAAAACCCCAGTATGGAACCAAAAACTTGTGAAAAGGGGCCAAAAAAAGGATCCGAGTATTTGCCGACATCCAAAACTTCGCACTGCGTGCACGGCGTTCCCAATGTCACGCTCGTAGATATCGCCTAGGTTTCAGGGGAGAAATGTGTGCATAGCCTACCCACACAGACATTTCTACTACATGAGAGTCAGGTGCCAGCGCCAGCATGCTCCACACACTGGGGGGCCAAAATTTCCCCTCAGGTTCCAAAAAAAAAACATCCCTACAGTACAGTGCATGTCATTTCCTCCTGTGCCTTTCCCTTAAACAGTACAGCAAAGCTGATCAGATGGAACACTCATGTAACAATGCAGTAGAGCCATTGGGGGCTAATCACTGAGTCTGAAAGTCTGACTCTCCCGACAACAATAAGGCACCTCAACAAATGTGCACAGGACACTTGGGCACTGGAACTGCCTTTGTGTATGGAAATGTCAAACAAGTAAACTATCATTGTCGTGCCAGCCCAGCACATTGATTGAACCAATGTACACTGTGCAGAGGTGGTGTTGCTTTGGTAAAATTATTGACAACTGCAGATATTGCAGTGGCAGTGGGTCTGTTGTTCATCGCTTTCGCCGTTCTGTGGCCAGTGCCAGTGGCAGTACTGGCCAATGTGAGCAGTGCTGCATGTGGTGCAGTAAGTGTTATTGTTGCGGCTGCTGCCAATGTCCCTGTCACAGTTGCTGCTACTGTCCCCGTTCCCTGTTGCTGTTGTGCCCCGGTCGCAGCTACTGTCACGATTGCTTGTCGCTGATCATTCAGCTCTGCTGGTGGATTCACATCCCCAAATGTGGCTGCGGTCACTGCTGTTGCTCAGAGATGAAATTGAAATTGACCCCATTCTTACCAGTGCTGTCATCACAGGGACAAGGGTTGTGGGGTATCCAAATGACCTTCCTCGGCCGTCCATGGCGGTCAAGTTGGAGTGCAAGCAGGACGAGCATTTGGTTAGGGGCAAACCCAACAAGCGAAAACCCACACCTTCCCAGAAGACGCAAAGGAGGCGATGGACAGGCCTTGCACTCCCTTTCCACGTGAACTGATGAGGATTGAGGGGCATCTCGCCCCACTGCCTCCACCAGGTCTTTGGGGATCAAACTGGAGGACGCCCTGTGTGGGGGGCGCCACACGCGGTGGGCAGTGTCCAGTACAGAACGGGCACGCGTGGTCAGTGTGATGCACCCAAGGCTACTGGCTGTGCCCACCAGTTCCCGTGCCCACCTACCGCCGGGTCAGCGCCAACTGCCAACGCACATTCCTTTTTCAAAACACACTTCGGAGGCGTGTGGGGAGTCGGCAGTGCAGGGGCCCTGAGGCGTGATTCTGTAGGCCAATGCGAGATGGGGCTCCATAGTTGGGGGGGGGGGGGGGATCTGACCAGGCTGAGCCCAGGGGAGGTTGAGGCATAGATCCTGGTGAAGGGTCTCGTCTTGACTCTGGGGACCCTCCTCTGAAACAAAGACCGCGTGTGAGTGTGGTGAGTGTCTGCGTGTGTGGGGAGGGGGGCAGGGGCATCACCAAGGGAGGGAGGTCACGTGGGTAGTAAGGATTCTGTTATGGTTGCGGAGGTGCAGGGGGTCAGAACAAAGACGTCGAGCACCCAGGGGGGTGGGGGGGGAGACGTAATTCAAACCCGGGGGGGTGGGGGGGGTGTTGGCATGTCGCCATGGTGTGTTGTTCTCGTCGCCTAATTTGGGGCGCTTGCATTCGGTTGTTTTGGCATGACGCCATGGTGTGTTGTTCTCATCTGCAGCTGGCGGCGCCTACTGGCCAATCGCCATTCGCTGCCCTTCCCTTGGACCCTTTCCCTCCAAAGGCGGTGGTGCCCATCGGCCTCTCACCAACTTGTGCCCTTCCTCTTCCTCCTTGCCCTATCCTTCCCTCTCTACTTCCCTTTCCTTTCCCTTGGCCTTTCCCTCCATAGGCCGTGGTGCCCATCATTCTCTCACCACTCCTTCCCTTTCCTTTCCTTTGGGCGGTTGGGCCAACGGAGCCCCCGGAC
Source organism: Eutreptiella sp. 'Long Island Sound 2002' (assembly GCA_964036045.1). NCBI lineage: Eukaryota > Euglenozoa > Euglenophyceae > Eutreptiales > Eutreptiaceae > Eutreptiella > Eutreptiella sp. 'Long Island Sound 2002'. The sequence continues at coordinate 23,345,489 of OZ038381.1, read as the reverse complement.
TTTTCCTGTTTCACTGCTCCGTGTCAGGGGTGTGGGGGCTTTTTTTGGGGGATCAATGGTTGGTTCTGATAGACTGAATGTCCCCGCCATAGACACTTTCACTTGTTTCGGAATGGAGGGGGGGGGGGGGGCTCTGCAACGGGATGGAGAGGGCCACAAAGAACTTCATCCCACACCCCACAAACAGCTGCATGGTGTGCACCGGGCCCTCATTTGAGAAAGGGGGGGGGGGGTCTGAGATCCAAGGGTTTGTGCACCCGAAAATGGCCCAACATCTTTTCCCTTTGCAAAACTGAATGTTCCCGCTCAGGACGGGCCTGGGGGGGGGGGGGGCTGACCCTTCTCCTTCCCTTTTCCCAATTCAAGCACAAGCCTTGGGGGTCCCACTCCGGGAGCCTGCTTCCTTGACCGGGTCCCAGCAAGCCACTGCGGCTGCCGCGGCCTTCTACTTGATGGGCGTGCGCCCCAGCCCAGGCCCGAAGGGGGCAAGATGTATGTCCGACAATGATCAGCGCGAGCAACGTGGCGATCATTCTGAGGTATCTTTGTTGCCCGCCCCCACCCCCTCAACCCCACCCCTGATTTGGGGCAGAAAGTGGGCGGGGGTATGGACTGTAGGAACTGGGCTCCCCAGGCCTGGCCCCCCGTCCACGACGCTTCATCTCCGCCGTCGTTCCCCGATGCCAGGCTACCGCACGGCTGGGCCCTTGACAAAACAGGGCAGACAGCGGGTCCCTTGAGGACAGCGCACCCCCACCCCCATGGCACAGCGCACACTTGCTCAAGGCACGCTGCCGGTTCAGGATATATGATGCACAACACGCGGTCGTGGTCGATGCAGTGGCCCCGAGTGCGACTGAACGCGGATGCGAGTCCGACGTGTCATAGGGTACCTCCATCGCTGCGTTACCCTGCGGCCTCCCTCCCGCCGTCCCATCATTTCGCTGTTGCCCAAGCCCGATGGGTCCCTCATTTCAAATCGCGACAGACCACTACGGGTCTTGAGAGCACCCCTGGTGGCCGGTCACACTGGCAAATGGTGCACTCAGGGCCCCAAGGCGCAGCCACGAGATATACCAACCCCCTGGGTCATGAGCAGACTCTTTCTGCCCCAGTGACTGCTGCTGCTGGTGCTGCTGCTGGTGCGCTAGTGCCGGTGCTGGTGCTGGTGCTGGCGGCGTTGCTGGTGGCGTTGCTGGTGATGGTGCTGGTGCTGGTGCTGGTGGCGTTGCTGGTGCAGGGTGCTGGTGCTGGTGCTGGTGGCATTGCTGGTGCAGGGTGCTGTTGCTGGTGGTGGTGGTGGTGGTGGTGTTGCTGCTGCTGCTGCTGTTGCGCTTGCTGCCGGGCAGAGCTGCCTTTAGCAGTGGGTCCCGATACCTACCTCCAACCGAGCCACCATTGGTCAGCCATCAGCCTCCAACGACTGGTGCCCCACGACTGGTGCCCTTGGCTTCCAAACCCTCCAATGTCCCTCCATCGACCGACACACGCACCAGGCCCTTTGTTTGGCCACCACCATGTTCACTATGCGAACTTTGCTGGTGACGGGGGACTTCTGGGCAGACCCCCCGCAGAAGATCGGACAAACAGACGTTCGCCATCCCGCAACACCCCACCCACCACCACCTCCCCGGACGTTGCAGGTGGGCAGGGACAAGGGATAGCCCAGGCTGCAGACAGGCTGGGCATCAGGGCTGTCCTTGGCGGGTGGACCTTTGCAGAACAAAGCCGCGATGACGCCGGAAGTCAGCTGCCGGACTGCACCCGTTGCCAAGAAAATACTGTCGGGTATCCTCCAACTGCTGTCCCACACGCCGGCGGTTACCCGTCGATAGGCCTGCACCGCCCTGGGTCACCCTCCCACCGCCTTAGGCCTTACACCAAAAAAAAAACCTTAGAAAATGACATTGTTCCCTGCCGCCCCCCCCTCACTGCCCTTCCTCCGTGGCTTTGGCTTTCTTGGCCAGCTTCTCCGCCTTCCGCGTCTCGGACCGGCTCGAGATCTCCTTCTTCAGCGTCTGCATCGCCTCCTTCCGCTGCTCCTTGAGCTTCTGCGTCTTCTGGAAGGGCACGCCCCGGCGCTCGGGCTTCGTCACCCCCGGCGTCCTCTGCAGCGAGTACTTCTTGATGAACTTCTGCGGCATCGCCGGGCACTTCTGGAGGGTGTACAGCCACATCACGAACTGCCGCGCCAGCAGCACCAGGTCCTCCTTGTTCTTCTTGATGCCGCGGACGCTGGAGTAGTAGGCGATCAGCGAACTGAACACCGTCTGGCCGTAGTCGCGGTCCTGGTACTTGCCCCCCGCGATCTTGGCCTTCGCCTTCTTCACGAGCATCTCCTCGACCTTCGTCGGGAATGGCGGTTCCTGGGGTACCAAAATCACGGAAGGCTGCGGGACTACGCCCGGGGGGCAGGGGGGCCTTCTCCGGGTGAGACGCGACTCCCGACTGAGTGGAGGTGGGCCGCGGGCCCCTTGGGGGAGGGGGGGGGGGAGGTGGGCAGGGATGCATAAGAATAAAAGGGGGGGGGAGGGACGTCAGAAATGGCCCCAGAGGCGGTTCGGTGGGCGGTTGGAGGAGGTTTCCAAAAGCGGTTGGGGGCGGTTACTGTCGGTGACAAATGCCATTGGAGCTGGGACGTAGCGTCAGGGAGACAGTGGCTGGGCATAGGCTGGGCGCCGTTTTGGGGGGGGGGGGGATACCTCCCCCCCCTTCCAATGCATCCCTGGGGTCCAGGGTCGGACCCCCAAACTTTGGGTGTCCAAATGATCGGCGCGGCATGCTGCCGGGGGTGTATACCGGCGCATGGGCAGGGGGGGGGTCACCCCGAACGTCTCCGTACGGGGGGTGCAGCGATCCAGGGACGTCGCCAAAGCCTTTGGGCCCCCTGCAACGATTCGCCCCCCCTCCCCAGCAAAGTGCTCACTGCACGTCTCCTGCAGTGGTGTCCTGTCTCATCCGTGGCCCCGGTTGTGGAGGGGAATGACGATTCAAAAGAAGTGTGTCTCCTGCCCACTGCAGATGGAGCGGACGTCTGGCTCGAGCCATTCCAGTGCCCCACAAGTCTGTGGCGTGGGCCGGGTTCCCCTGCAATCACTTCGGGAAGGGACGTCAGAGGCGCTTCGACAGGCGGTTGGAGGACGTTGCCAAAGCGGTTGGGGGCGGTTACTGTCGGTTACAAATGCCATTGAAGCTGGCACTTGCCGTCAGGGAGACAGTAGCTGGGCATAGGCTGCAGACGCCGACCAACTCCCCCCCACCCCCACCCCGTGCCATTATTCGGCCCCTTCACGGCACGTACTTTCGAGCCGTTCCAGTGCCCCGAAGTCTTTGGTGTGGGTCGGGTTGCCCTGCAATGCAGACGCCGACCCCCCCCCCCCCCCGGGCCCGCAAATATTCGGCCCCCACCTTCACGCGCAGAAGGGGAGGCCGCAGGCCGTAGGCGGGCAGCGATGATGCCCACGGCCGTAGGCGGGAGCTCTGCAGTTTGCGGACGCCGAAAGGTCTGATGCCGCGGCAGCTCTGTGCTTTCACCGCCGGGGGCGGCAGGGCATGCGCCAATGGACTGCGAGCCCCCCCCCCCCCCACCCCCCACTTTCCTGCCCTGCGGCCCCGTGTATTACAAAGGCGGGGGCCGGGTTAGAGGCAGCGGCGGAGAGGGGGGGTCACAGGCCGCGGCGCGCACCTTCACGTTGATGTCCAGGTGCTTCAGCTTCGCCAGGAACGTCCTCTCGAAGTTCGCGAGGATCAGCACGTTCTTCCCCTCGGCCCCGGCGCGGCCCGTGCGCCCGAGGCGGTGGACGTACTGCGTCACGCCCCACGGGAGGCCGTACTGGATCACGCAGGACACGCCCGGGAAGTCCATCCCGCGCGACAGCACGTCGCTGGTCAGGACCACGAGGCGCCGCTCCTCGCGGATGCGCTTCACGGTCTGCTGGCGGTGGGTGGTCGTGCTGCTCCCGTGCAGCTTCAGGACCTTCATCCCCAGCGCCGCGAAGAAGTCCTCGAAGGCCTCCACGATGATGACCGTGGGCAGGAACACGATGACCTTGTGGTCCATGGGGTGCTCGTCCTGCGGACGCATGATGCGTGGGGCAGGGCGGGCCTTAAGAGGGGGTCGGCGGGGAAGGAGGGGGGGGGGGGGGGAGTTGGCACAGGGCCTCGGTGTTGGGTTGGTTGCCTTTGGCGGCGCCTATTGGCCTCTCGCCACTGCCCATTCTGACCCTCTGTGGGTCCGAACGTGTTTTGGTTGTGTCAACGGAGCCTCCGGATGACTTGTCCTGTTTTGGAAGGGGAGGGGGGGGGGGTTCGTAACGCCGACCGACACGAACCTTCACGGGGACGCTCTCTGCTTTGTGGCCAAGACAGGGGCAACACAGAAGACCACAGAAGCAGTATTGGACAATGGTTGGCACTGGGTTGGCAGTTGGCGGCGGTTGGCAGTTGGCGGCGGTTGGCGGTTGGCAGTTGGTGGTCCTGATGGGGCTGTCCTTGAGGGCTGTCCTGAACAAAAAAAAGAGTTCCCAAGGACAGCCCTGCCATGAGGATGGGTGGTGAGCTTGGCGTCGGGGGGCTTTGGTGGGGAGTGGAGGGGCAGGGCAGCGTTGGTGCAGATGAGGTGCACCGCGGGAACTTGCGCCTCGTCGAACAAAGCGCACCATTGCACCCGAAAAGTACAACCCCCCCCCCAAAATCGGCGAAGAAATCCCAACAAATCGGCGAACAAATTGGCGGACCGATTTTTCGGCAAAACAGGCTCCCAGTTCCCTGGATCTCAGTCCCAGACCCCTAACACACCTTCCTTACGGTTGCTCAATAGTTGCATTCATGTGGAAACGTAAAATATCTCTCAATTTTCAAAAAAAAAATTTCGTCTCTCGGTCTCTACATGGTCCCTGAGCAGTAACATAGCTGTGCACAGTGGTGGTCCAGCGGTATATGCCATATCACACACCTTTGCTGGCGTAGGTTCAATTCTCACTGTTTATGGAATTTTTTTCTTTTTTTTTTCGCCTGTCTTCCTAAGAAAATTGGTCCTCCATGCACAAACAAAGCCTTCTGGAGGAAGATAAATGCACACAGGCTTCCCATTTGCATCCCAGTGTGTGCTGGGTGGGTGTGCAGCACTGATTTGCAAGCCTCTCTGGGTCTGTACACGGTCCCTCTGCAAATGTAAAGCAGTACAAGGCAGTGGGCCAGTGGTGTGCACAACGCACTCCTGGTTCATAGGCGTGGGTTCAAACTCCACTGTTTACTGACCGGAATTTTTTTGCATTTTTTTTTCACTTGTCTTCCTGAGAAAATTGGTTTTCCATGCACAAACAAAGCTTTCCAGAAGAAGAGGAATTCACACAGGCTTCCCATTTGCATCTTAGGTTGACACGTCCAAATCAGGTGTCCTACAATCCCAGAAGCCCCAACAAGTCGGCAGAACGAATGGGCAAAATCACAGAAACCCAAAGAATCAGCAAAACAAATCGGCGAAATTCAGAAAGCCAACAAATCGGCGGAACAAATCGGCGAGGTCGGCCGAATTCGGCCGCCGATTTGGGGGGGGGGGGTTGAAAGTACGTGCCCGTGAAGGGGCCGAATAATGGCGGGGGGGGGGGGTGGCTCGGCGTCTGCATTGCAGGGCAACCCGACCCACGCCAAAGACTTGCGGGGCACTGGAACGGCTCGAGCCAGACATCTGCTCCATCTGCAGTGGGCAGGAGACACACTTCTTTTGAATCGTCGTTCCCCTCCACAACCGGGGCCACGGATGGACGCACACCCATCATCAGACATGACACCACAGGAGCAGACATCCGGAGAACAATCGCAGGGCTGCGTTGGCGGCCCCTGCGGGGGTTGGGGGGTTTACAAATCCCCCTCCCCCGAAGGAACTCTGGGGTATTGCACGTGTGCACAAGAGGCAGTCGGCACAAAGCGCAGACAGAAAATGGCTCGTCAGTGGTCTGGAAGCCGGCGAGCAGTATTTTTATTATTTTCGGCCATTTTGGCCGGTTTCGGGGGGCGGTATTTTTATAATCTTCGGCCATTTTGGCTGGCTTCGGAGGGTACCTTTTCTGTCACAAACAGTGAGACGCGAAGACGCCGGTGGGGTGGACACTGACGTATGCAAAGCAGTGGCAATGCAGCGGCACGTAGCCCCCCCCCCCCCGCCCCGCCCGCCCGCTGCACAGGAGAACCTGAGCCACGCTGAAGTTGGATGGCGTCACCCCGCAAAATCAAAGGTCAACGAGCAGAAGGCGAAGACCCTTCCACAGCATCGGGGCATCGGTGCATCAAAGGGGGGGCCTCGACAGGTCCGGTGCGGGCCCGCCACTGTGCTCCAGCTGCGCCTGCCTTCCCACAGCCTTCATTCTCAGTTCCATTCGTGTGCGACAGGCCATTGGATGCCCCATGACATCCCCGGTACATCAAATGCCAGATTTCTTTGAGCGGGCCCAAGGGGCCCAAACTCAGACGCCAGTGCACGGCCTCCCGCACTGCCCTTCAGTCGATTGACAACCGCCGCGGGCAGTTGTCCGTTTGCCCCCCCCACACTTCGCCTCCAACCGCCAACAGCACAAAACAACAGGACTCGACGCCGATGGCCCGGGATGTTCCGGGGATGTTCGGGCATGTTCCGGGCTTTTGGATTCGGACGGAGGTTGCCGACTCCAATGCCTTGTGGAAGAAGTCGATATAATCTAAAAATGGAGAGAACTCATTGGAGTGCATTTGGATGAGGTATGCTTCCCGCATTGCGAATGCCACTTGCTTGTACTTGCACTTGCACTTTCGACGCGTAAGAATGCAAAATCCAGAGCAGGGCTGTCCCGCAGTGGGAAAAAAAAACCTTCGCAACGCCAACAGAAAAGAAGGTTCACGGGGACGCTCTCTGCTTCATGGTCATGAGACCTTCTCTACTTCAAAGGTTGGCGGTCGGTGGTTGGTGGCGGTTGGAGAGTGGCGGTTGGTGGCGGTTGGCCGTTGGTGGCGGTTGGCAGTTGGTGGCGGTTGGCGTTCGGTGGTCCCGAGGGCTGTCTTTAGCAAAAAAAAGAAATCTGGCTGCTTAAGGACAGCCCTGGTCTACAGACTTGGAGACCCCCGGAGAAGCGGCGGGACGGGGCACACCTGCGCCTGCCGGATGCAGCGCAGCAGCAGGGGCAGCATGTCCAGCATCGGGCACACGTAGCACGTCTGCTCGACGGTGTCCACGGGCCGCAGGAGCGCGTCGGTGGTCTCCCGGAACCGCTTGAGGTGCTTGGGGCGGACCATCTTGAGCACGAGGCGGTTCACGGCGTCGGGCACCGCGACGGTGTACATCAGCGTCTGGCGGTGGTCGTTCGGGGGGAGGTGCTCGAACAGCTGCTCGATGGTGTACCAGACCTGGTCCGTCAGCATCGCGTCGCACTCGTCGAAGGCGACCACTTTGACATTCTTCAGCTTCGCGGAGAACTGGGGGACGATGCTCACGAGCCCCAGCAAGCGCCCCGGGGTCGCGATCAGCATCTGGCGGGAGCGGCGGAGGCGGCACCAACGGACGTACCCCGCCCCCCCGCTTGCGATCTCCCCCCCCCCCCAGCGCGCGACGGTCTCTTGGGGGGGGGGGGGGGACGATCACCAAGTGATGACCCCCCCCCCATTCAGATACCGAGGCTTTGTGCCAAACCCCCCCCATTCTGGTATGACCTAAAGAAAATCTTTCTCCGGCGCCTTTGGCGCCCAGTATTTCCTATGCTTTTTGGACCAAATGACGGTCTACCGGGGGGGGGGGGGGGTTGCAAGGGGGGCGAGGAGTACAGGGGCCAGCAGGCCGCATTCTGCCCCCGGCAAACCGGCAGAGGTCACTGACAGAAGCACCCGGCAGTAGTACCCCCCGTGTCCAGCGAACAAGTTTCGGTCCGAGCGGAAGTGTTCGTTGAACAAGGCATTCGTTGGACACGGTGGGGGGGGGGGGGGGGGAGCTGTGCCACGCAGCAACGCATGGTAGGTCAGCACCCCCCAAATGATCCATGGACAACGGCCATCCACCAACAACCAACTGCTGGTCACCCTCCCCCTCTGGGGTACCACCCTGCTTCCCGATTTGAGTGAATTGGCCCTTGAAATCCTTCATGTGCCGTCGCTCCCCTCCACAACAGTAATTTGAATACATTGGTGGTTGCTACTTGAGGTGGTTGCTGATGGCTGCCCGTTGGTTAATGATTGATGAGTGTTGGTTGCCACTTGTCAGTTGTCGGCCGCCGGCTGCCGACGGAAAATTGTTGGTTCTTGATGCCGTTGGTGGGGACTGGTCATTGTTGGTCGCTGTTAATGGTCGTTTGTTGGGCATTGCTCGTCGCTGTCATCCGTTGCTATTCATTGTTTTGGTGGGTTGTTATTGATCGTTGTTGGTTGTTGTGATCAGTTGTTGTTGTTGTGGGTTGTTGTTCATCATTGTTGTCAGTTGTGGTGGTGTTGGGTGGACGTAGGGATGAAGTAGCCTGTTGCACGGATGGACATCCAATTTGCTTGCGCACGTTGCGCATCGCAAGTGTTTGCACCGAGTCAGCAGGTGCCTCAACCACACATACACATACGTGTGTCCGTTTGCATATAGAGGCTTTGGTTGTTTGGTGTATGAGTTTATCCTAACAATCCCCCATCCCCCCGCCCATATGTCTTCTGCATTGGCCATTGGATGAGCTACGAATGGCTGCGGCCCCTTGCCTAGTGATGGGAGGTGGTCCTGCGCTCAAGGGGGTAGAGACCAGGGCCAGAGGTGTGTGTGTGTGTGTGTGTGTGACGCCCAAATCTTTCAAATCATGCTCAAATTGCGAGGTTCCACAACTACGTCCTACCACTAAGCGACTGAACCGTGTGTATGTGTGTGTGGGGGGGGGGGGGGGGCACCATATTATAGAGGAAGGCCTGTATGGGTCTGCAGGTGGGTCAGAGAGGCGGGCCCCTGTGATTCAGGAAATGACACTCGTGGTGTCTGCACTGGCGCCTCCGTGTACGCCACCCTCACCTAGGCCAGAGCCTCTGGCCTTGAGGTCTTACGATGTGTGTGTGTGTGTGTGTGTGTGTGTGTGTGTGTGTGTGTGTGTGTGTGTGTGTGTGTGTGATCTGTACTTTTTACGAGGTAGATCCTTATGCAGCCATGAGATGGCAGGTGTATTCGGCTCAGTCTGCTGTTGCCTCTTTGCGCCTGTGATCCATCCCTTCTGCGGAATCAGAACCTCTGTGTGTGTACGGTTAGGTAACCTCGGAGCTGGCCCTTCCGTGTGCCCCCAGAAAGAGCTGGCGGCAGATTGCTTCCGTATCCGGCGTCTCTACCAGCCCCTGTGGAACAGGGGTTGGTGGGGAGGGCGGGGATGGCGTTTTGGGCCTCCGCCGCTTGGGGGCGGGAGGCGTTGGGGGTTGGTGTGGAGACCTCAAAGAGGCTTGACTTGTCTGTGAAGGCCCAACTCGTGGGCGTTTATATGAACGCTTCGGCTGTTGAGAGGAGCAACGCTTCCTGGATGGCTGGACTGGGGTGCACACTTTGTGATGCCCCCTTGCACAACAGTGCCTTACCCCCCGTTGTGTGCGTGCGCAAATGGGGCACGGCGGCAGTCTGTGGGCCTCACAGAGCTGTAGTTGCGGGCGGCGAGGGACGTGCCCCGCTTCGTGATGCCCCAAAGAGCAACACTCCTGGGCTGTTTTGCGCAGCCTCTTGCACGTGATGCACGCCGGTAGAGAGTGTGTGTCACATACAGTGGCATTTGTTGGCGCCCTGTTTACGTGTGCCTGTGCTGTTGTTGGTACGTGCCTGCGTGTTCCTGTGTATGGGCGCTGTGGCAAGCGACCGTCGCCGATGATGGGGAAAAAATCTGCTCCAAAATTGGTGCCTGTGGCTCCACCCTTAGCTGTGAGCTGAGCACCAGATGCTGGCGCCAGGCCTGTCTGCAAGTTCCCGCACAGGGCTCTGTGCAGTCTATGCGCTTCAATCTCTGCCGCTGTCTTACGCGGGCGGTATGTGTATGGGCGCAGCGCATGTGTGCGGTGTGTTCCCGCCTTGGCCACCCACTGCTCTTCGCCATACTGAACGAGTTTGCGGATGTGTGAAATCATGGCCTCTCGGCGTGCAAAATACGGGCGTTTATTTAAACCGCAGATCGCCGGTCCCCCCAGCGGCACAAGCGAGCCACAGCGGGTCACCATGCCGGCTGGGTGCAGCTGGCCTGAGGTGACCAGTCGCTGAGCGCTGGACATTGCCAAACGCAGTACCCTGCCTCGTTCTTGGAGGGACAGGGTATGTCCTGCATACTTCGCCTGAGGCGCATGGGGGAGGGTCCTTTGCGCGAACTCTTCGAAATCAATTGCCAGTTCCAAAAAGGTGACTGTCCCCGGTTCCTCCGGCCACGTCAGGGCTCGTAGCCAACCGAGTAGGTCCGCGAGAAAACTCTTTTCCCACTTCCATTCATGCCCCTTGGGGGTGCGGAGTGTCAAGGCACCGTGTGCCACCGTTTGGGGCAGTGGCCCGACCAGTTGTTGATAGGGGTATTGCCTGACTTGTTGAGACAGTCTGTACCCTGCAAAGATGGAAGGGCTGTGCGCATCTCGCTTTTTGCGTGCTGCTATAATGCACACATACATGGAGTGTACCGCGCGCAGGAAGGTGAAAGCTGCACCAGATTTTATTGCCTCCGTGGAAATTTCTGGGGCTAAACCACATCGCCGTAAGCATGCCGGCCACTGGCCGGGTGGTGGAAGCTCCGGCACCTGGGAAAGGGCCGTGTGCACAAGCGCCAACAGCGGGTCACGGACGTGGTCCCACGCGACACAGTGCCAGAGGATATGTTCCTCATCTTCTCGGGACGCATTACAAAAAGGACATGCGGAGGAGGTGCGAAGGCCACGTTGATACGCGCGCAGCGCGGTCCAGGTCGCTCCAGAAAGAACCCCTCTCAATATGGTCCGCTCCCGTTCGGGCCCAAAGCTGGCAATGCTCGGCTGTAGAAATTGCCTGTTTGTGGCATAGTGCAGACCCGCAAACAGGCGAGGTCGCCGTTGGACTAGCGAGTCTAACAATTGCTTCCTAAGCTGTTCGCGGACTTCGTGTTTTACAGTCTGTTTGTCCCCATTTAACATAAGGGGTTCACGCTGCCCTGGGACTTTCCAGCCCCACCAACCCTGCATAGGCGCCCAGCCGCATTCCTGTGCTGTTTGCACCGCGCGCCCAAAGGGGCCGCTGTTTCTGGTGTATAGTCCTGTTTCCCAGATGGCCTGGGCAGTGATCTGGTTTGGGCCCCTGTTCCGGCAAAGATGCGACAGCCAGAGCAGGGTGAGTACTTGACCACCATGGTTGGGGAAATCCGGTGGCCTTTGCATAGCAAGGAAAAGAAAATTTCTTTTGCCCTCCCTGGGCGTGTAGGGCCCCAGATAGTTCTAATGACGCGGGTTTCGAAGGTAGCGAGATCCCGCATACGGAGTGGGACGATCTCCGATGCATGTAGGCCTGTGGCTGTGATCATAGTTGATATGATCTCGCAGCGGCGTTCATAATTGCCCTGGGCTCCATGCACACGGTCAAGGAGGCCGCAGGCACGAGATATGCGCTTCGGGATTAGCGGGCCTGAGCACGTGGCATCGGTTGTGCGAATGCCTGCACCCAGCGACCTAAACTCTGTTTCCACCGGGAAAGGCACACCCAGCAGTTCTGCCTTCACTGGCTCTGATGAGGATGAGGAGAACCCCACGGACTTTTTGGCATTGACACCCTGGCCGGTGTCTTGTAGCCATTCCTCCGTGCATTGCAAAAGGGGGGTCAGGGGTGTGCCTCCCGCTGCCAGCCCATAGGTGTCGTCAGCATAACCAAGCGCTGTGAGTATAAAGTGCAGGACTTGAACTGGCTGATCCCCAGGGGGGAGCGCGCGCGCTGACACCGACAGGTGCTGTTTTTGGGCATCCAGCACCCGTTTCCAGATACTAGTCATCAAATTGATCAGTATGACTGAAAGTGGACATCCCTGCAATATGCCATTTGTAGCCGCAAAAAAACTGGCGCAGCAGCCCATGATTTTGAAACATCTTACTAAGGATGTATACATGCCCTTAAGGGCTCGGTGGGTTCCTGGATCCATGCCCTGTTCCAGGGCAATGTGCAGCACAATGGACTGCGGTATCAAGTCAAAACACTTGACATAGTCAAGTCCGAAACCGTGCAGGACAGATTTGATAATTTTGTGGAGCTCCACGAGCAGGGCGATGAGCGCCGCCGCATCTGTGGCCCCTCTTCGTTTTCTGAAACCAAAAGCATGTGGGTGAATCCACCCCTCTTGCCACAGCATGCATTCCTCTACTCTAATCCCTGCCCAGACTCGGTAAATTTGGGATAACACGGAGAGCGGGCGTTGTTGCATGGGCAGCATGCCCTCGCCCTTAGGAATGAGCGAAATATACCCTTTGGCCAAGGCCTGAGGCCATTGTCCTGTGTGCTCGATGACGTGCAGCAGTTCTGCAAGCATATCCATCAGCTGCATGGGCAGCGATAGCAAGTCGGCGACGCACCAGCCGTCAAGGCCGGTGGCCGTATGGATGCCCATTTTCCTGAACCTTTTGGTGAGTCGGGCGCCTGTGATGGGAGCGGCTTGCATGAGCCGACCGCGCTGTAGAAAAACCCCGTATTTGCGGACAAAGGCGGCCGCATCCGGCTCTGGGGCATGCGCATATTTCCTCATTACTTTGTCCCATGAGGCATGTAGAATGTCGTCCATTCTATTCACGCTGGAGGTGGGTTGCTGTGTCTCCGGGTCCAACAGCATGACAAGGGGGGGTTGATATGCATTTTGAATCCAACGGTATACATCCTTTGGCCTGTCCAACCAGGCTTGATTCATCTTGTGCTTCCATGCCTCTATTCGATCACGTTCTTGCTGTTTAGCGTACTTCCTGCCTAATGTACAGAGCTGGTCATACTCAGACATGGTCTGGACCAGGGTTGGCATCTGACGTGTGTGTGTGTGTGGTTCGGGTTCAGGGGTGGGGTAGGGGGAAATCCCACACGTAGGCACTTCTTCAAAAGCAAGGCACAATTTTGCGTGCGATTGTGCACCCATTGAGGTACTCAAGAGTTGTTTTGTTGGTCATTACGAGCCCCCCCCCCCGCTATGCGACTCATGCCAGTCCATGAGAAGCCCGCAAACCCTCCAAATCGCAACCCGGGGGTCCAGAATACCTCGTAGTCCTTCGTGATATGGCTGTGCTTCGGGTCGAACACCTTGCCGGACGAGCCGGCGTCCTCGGAATTGACCCGCGGGACGTCCTGGCGGCGCCACGTGCCTCCCGCCAGGCGCTTGACGCGGACCCCCTTCTCGAAGGTGAACAGCTTCTTCGCGACAAGCTCCACTTGGCGCGAGATCTCACGACTGGGGACGATGACCAGCGAGTGCAGGCCCCCGTCCTCCAAGCCCTCGGTCAGCAGGGCGTGCGCCATGGGAACGAGGTAGGCGAGGGTCTTGCCCGTGCCGGTCTTGGCCTGCCCCACGATGTCCATCCCCTCCAGGGCCTTGGGGATGCACGCCTTCTGCACCTGTGACGGGGCGCACGGGGGTGTGCGGGGGCTACGCACTGACAAGGCCCGACACCGCCAGACACCCCAGGGCACAGGGCACAAAGGCACACTCAGTGATAAGGGGAAGGGGGCTGCTGACACGTACCCCCCCCCCCTTGTAATAGCTACGGAAAACTCCCAGATCAATACGGTCCCTACGCCTACTGCAGCTTAGACAAGGCCGTAGCTTGCACGTCCCACATACATGGGGAGCTGGTGCAAGAAAGGGGAATGTAATGCACAGAGATCCCCAAAATCAGAGCTATGCGGGTTCAAGTGGGCAAACACTCACAACAAATGTGTCCATGACCCTATGTAACTGGGAAATTTGTCATCAAACCAATGTCTTATGTGGCCGCACTACATTTGTACCGAATCAAATCAGGCCCCAAATTAATACGGTCCCTACGCCCACTGTGGCTTGGACAAGGGCGTAGCTATTACGAGGGGGGGTACAGTGGAAAGGGAGCCGTGGTGGCGCCTGCAGCCCCCCCATCCCCCCAAGAGGGTGTTGTTGCGTGGCAAGTATCAGTGGTCAAACACTGCTGCACCATCCCAAGATGCACCCCAACAGCCCATAGAACCCCAGAAAGGCGTAGTTGCCAGCATAAGGCCTGTCTTCCGAGGCTTTTGTTTGTGGTTGCCGATACATTCCAGAGGCTTGTGGGCGGTTTTGGTTCTGTCCTGAAGGCCTCTTGATGGGTGCAGTTACCACCGGGAGGGTCCCCAGAGATATCCAAAGATTGCTCCGCGCGCGCACCGCGGCAAGAACGCCCTCCCAGTAATCACTGGGTGGATCCTGCAGCCCCCCTTTCCTAGGCAGACCAGGCCTGCAAATTGGATACGGCTTTGCATGTCGTTCCACTTACTTCAGCGCATGCGATCAGTGTCATTCTTGTGTCTGATTATTCGTGGGGAGGGAGGTCGCCGGCGCGGCGGGAGCAGGGCCGCAGGCATACAGCCTCGGCGGTGGGCCACCTGCGTCATGTGCTCGAACTTGAAGCGCTCTGTCAGAGCCTTCTTGATGGACGGCGGCAGAGGCAGGTCCTCCCATTTCCCGGACATGAGCTGCTTGAAGGACGACGCCACGGACGTGACCGACCCCTTCTGGGAGCCCCGCTGCGACGGCCTGAGCGACGCCGCCGCCTCCGACATGGCGCGCTCGGACGCCATTACGGACGCGGTCTCCGCAGCCTCCACCTTCCCGGCCTCGCGGGCCATCTCCCTCAGCACGCGCTCCTCCTCCTCCTCCTGCGTCAGGCCCCTGCGGCCTGCGAATTTGCCCAGCAGCTCCTCATCGATCTCCTCCTCATCCTCGGATTCGTCGGGGGCCGCTCGCTTGGGCTTCTTCTTGGGACGCGCGTCCTCCGAGTTGCGGGCTCTTTTCAGGGGCATTGTGCTGCCTGCCAAGAGCAGAGGGGTCAGGGCATCCACAGCAGCGTAATCTTTTTTTTTTTTTGCATCAGGCCTGCGCTGAGCAGCGACAAAGCTCTCGGGTTCGCAACCCGGTCTCTGCATCAGTGCTGCAGGGCGCAGTACAGTCACCCGTTGTAACGTGTGGCCCGAAGGCAAACCTGGATCTGTGCCTGCAGTATATACTAATGCATGGTAGTGCAGCGGGTACCGCCACGCCGAAGCAACCCGGAAAAAGTGAGAGTTCAGAGCTATTTCAATTATTCATTGGTGTGTCGTCTTCGCGGTGGTTCAGTCATCGGTGGTACATATACGTCTGCGGTTCTCTGGCTACGAGATGAAGCAAGCGGAAGGGCGGCCCAGCGCTGAGTCAGGGTGTGCAGGGCCCACAGGAGGTTTTCTGGCGGCGTGCTGCAGCGGCTGTGCGGCCGGGTGCAGTCCTGAAGACCCGAGTTCGATTCCTCTTCCGCAGGCAAGCGGAAGAGGAGTACGAGGAGGACATGCGCCGCCCGGCGGACGGCGGTAGCAGTGACGGAGCGCGCTGCTGCAGGTGTGCCGTGCCTGGTGCCTCGTTTTTCGTGTGTCGGGGGTAAGGGGTAGGGCAGGAGGCGGGAAAAATGGAGGAGACACGCCACCCGACGCACGTCAGGTCAGGGCATCCACAGCAGCGTAATCCAGGGGGGGGGGGGGGGTGAGGGCAGCGATGCATCAGAAGGGAAGGGACCTCGGCGGCGGCCCCAGAAGCGGTTAGACAGGCGGTTGGAGGAGGTTGCCAAAGCCGTTGGGGGGCGGTTACTGTCGGTTACAAATGTCATTGAAGGTGGCGCCTCCCGTCAGGGAGACAGTGGCTGGGCATAGGCTGGGCGCACTGGAGGGAGGGAGGGAGGGGGGATACCTCCCCCCACTTTTAAGGGTAAAATCAGGGATTTCCGAAGCCACCTGGATGCACGCGACGGTGGGGCACGGATTCCTATGCAGTGTCTTGATCCGGCTGCACTTTGTGTAATGCAGGTCAGTGGGTCTCCACTGCTCTGGGGGATGGTGCCACAATCAAATCTGGACAAACCAAAGACCAGGCGACAAAAGGGCGCTGGGGCAGTGCTAAAAGTGCCCTGCCACGACTTGTGCATTTTCCCTCATTTTTCGCAGGTCTCTGTGTTGAATTTTGGGTTTGCCCCGTTCCGGCGCATGTTGGGCCCTGAGAAGGCACACAGAGGGTGCATACAAGGCGCATAGTCCGTAAAAAGGCGCAGAGCAATCCCTCGCATAGAGGGCACCAGGAGGGTGCATAAAGGCAGCATAGAGGGCACATACCGTGCCAATATTAATAATTATTTGCAAAAATAATTTATTCCCAGTAATTTATTCCCTGCACAAGATATCGCTTTTTGCAAAAAGAAAAAACCTCAAAAAATATCTATTTTCAGCTGCATGCCCTTCGTAAAAAGTGAAATCTGTGAAAAAAAAATCGCAAATTTTTGTTTGCCCCCACCCCAAGGATGTATTTGTGGCACCAAAATGAACGAAACATACTCTGCCCAAAACGGAGGCCGCAAGCAAAAAACAAAACACAAAAATAATTTCTGAATCAATCAATCAAAGACTGGTCCGCAAAACTGACGGTATTTTGGGTGCGGTTGCAAAAATAGTGTGTAAATAAATTTCAACACACACGGCACAAAAATTAGTATTTGACAAAACATTAATATTGGCACAGTAGTGGGTCCAAAGAGGGCAGGCAGAGGGTGCACGTAGGGCACATACAGCGTCAATGGAGGGGTGCATGGTGGTGCTTAGCGGACCAATCGAGGGCACAGAGTCCACATTTTCCCTGGTTTTCCCCATACATGTCAGTACTCTATTCAATCAGGAGGGCTTCGGCCAGCGCAATGAGCAACGTAGAGGTGCACACTAAACCCAAAGCCCCACTCAGCAACTCCAACCGAGCCATCAACCCCTGGGCAAAAGTTCGCTCCATGAATTCCCTCCACCTATCCACAAATGGAACCCCGTTCGCATTCCCGCACCCCGAAATCCAAGGCCTTGTGGGACGGATTGTGCTGGGCGGTTTGCTGTCCTTTGACATGATGTGCGTTCATCGTAGAGATGAGGTCATCCTAAGCGTCCAAGCCGAGAGCAGGCCCTCTGGTTGGTTGCTCCTACAGTGGCATATACACCAACCAGCCAGCCGTGCGCTTTTGCTCAAGTGGTCCACAAACAAGGTGCCGTGGTGTGCGTTTTTTTTCGTTTTTGCGTCCTGCAAAAGGAATTTGTAGGAGAGAACAAACGCCCATGCCTCAAGTCACTGGTTAGACCAAAGTAATGTAGTCTGCATTGGATGCAATGACTGTATGCCTGTGACACGGGGGCATCCAGGAGCTCAGTATCCGTTGCTTCATTCATCCCTGTCCTGAAGCCTGAAACCGGTGCATACACCCCGAATTTCCATTCGGCATGCTTCCTCAGCCTTTATGGCAACCCCCTCCCCCCCCCCTGCACACGAAGCCTGCCAGTGCTGGCGGGGGAGTGGACGCCCTGTCGGCAGTGTGATGTACCTGCGAGTGATGGGACCGACACCCAACCCTCACCAACAACACTGCACTCCCCTTCCCCTGCCTACCCCCTCCCCTCAATTTTTTCAACACGCCCGCGCGGTGCCATGCGCAAAAAGTTTCATCTTTCGCCAGGGACAAATTTGGGTGGATTTGGCTTGCTCAGAAATGGAGGAAAAGGTATGTTTGAATCGTTTGAGATGATGGGTCAGGCTGGGGTGTTCCCAGCGATAAACCCAAATAGTGCCAAAACGGCACTTGGCTGGCCAATGGGCCGGAACTGATTTTTTCAACACGCGCGCGCGGGGGGCGTGACGCGCAAAAAAGTTTCATTTTTCCAGCGAATTTGGGTGGGTACAGATGGACCTCAAGCTGAAACCCGAGTTCGTGGGTCACAAGATCCGGAGGAGACCCTATCCAGCTCCTAAAGAGCAGGCCGACGAGATTGAGCGACAGATACAAGAATGTATCGACGCTGGCCTAGTCCTGGAGTACAAGGATGGGGACTACCCCCTACACTGCAGCCCCTGTTTCCTGGTGGCTAAACCTGGGTCTACAGCCAAACGGCTGGTAGTGGACTATGGAGAGCTGAACAAGAAGACGCTGAACCACTCAGGGTCCATTCCCAATATGGAGTCTACCCTGGAGAAGATAGCCTCCTGTCGCTACAAGACCAAGATGGACAAGCGAAGTGGATTCTGGCAAGTGGACCTGACGCCCAACGCGCAGGAACTACTGGCCTTCATCACCCCTCAGGGGAGGGTATTCAAGTGGAAGGTCATGCCATTCGGCGTGGCTAACGCCCCCGCTCTGTTCCAAGAGCTGATGAACAAGATCTTGTCCATCCTACGAAGGAGACCTAAGGTGCAGGAGCTCATATCCCGTGGGGCCCAGATGGAGGCTCACATCGACGATGTATGCCTCGGGACCAATACCCAGGAGGATCACCTAATCCTCTTGGGTGAGTTCTTTGCGGTCTGCCAGGAGAACCACACACGACTCAAGCTGGAGAAGTGTGAGTTCATGCAGGAGACCATGCAGTACCTGGGGTTTGACGTTGGCTATGGGTGGTGGACCCCAGCGGCCTCTAAGGCCAAACCCCTGATGGATGCCAAGGTACGACACGAAGACCCCAAGAAAGGACTTCATGATGTACGCAGTTTCATTGGGGCGTGCAACTTCTATCGCCGCCACATCAAAAACTTCACCTACACCAGCGCGGTACTGACTGACTTGATCAAGAAGAGTACTACTTGGCGCTGGGGCCCACAAGAGCAACAAGCGTTTGACGAGCTCAAAGACAAGGTAGCCAACGCTAAGTGCTTGGGCGTGCCTAGGGCACAAGGGGAGATTATCCTGGTGACCGACGCCAGCAATGTGGGCGGTGGTGGAACGTTGTTCCAATGGCAAGCACTAGAGAAGGAGGAGTTCGACTCGGCCATTTCCCAATGGGGGACGGAAGGTCTCAACCGAGATGGAACCCTCAAGCACAGCTACCCTGACGACAAGTGGGTCCTAGTACCTCTGGGCCACTGGAACTGGAAGTGGAACCAGGCCAGAGGGAACTACTCCACCTATGAGCAGGAACTGCTCGCGGGTATGCTGGTGCTATCCTCACAAGCACGACTGTTGGGGAGTAACCCTGTGGTCTGGCTATGCGACCAAGAACCGGTCCGCAGTTTCCAGAAGGGCCCCCCACCTGAGAAGGCCAAGCTACGTCGCTGGTGGACCTACCTCAGTCAACTACGGCTGACGGTACACCATATCCAGGGAGTGAAGAACGAGTGTGCCGACTACATCAGCCGCAACAACTTCGACGCCCTGATTGGTGCCCGGTCTGAAGCGCTGGCTAAGGAAGCGTTCAGCCGTATGGACGTACACCTGGACCGGAACATGACGATGATACGCCCCCTGGATGGACTCCAACAATCGGAGTACCTACAGGAGTTTGGGGATATCTACCGGCGCCTGGAGAAACGCCTGGAACCCCTCCTGGTCAACCAAGACCAGTGGAAGCGGGACAAGAGCTACCTCTGGCACGAGGACCGCATCGTGGTGCCTAGTGACCGAGTCCCAGCGCTGCTGAAGTGGACCCATGAGTCCAGTGGTCATGTGGGTGCGGACCGTACCCTGAGGCTGTTCAAGCAGTGGTTCCACACTACGTGGACTGACGACCAGCTACGGAAGACGCTCCTGCCTATCGTGGACAAGTGCCCGTGCAGGTCCTGTAAACCAGGGGATATCAGGGACAGAGGTCTCTACTCGACCCTGCCCATCCCTCACTGTGCTAACAGTGTTCTATACGTGGACTACACGGAGATGCCGAAGTTCGGGGGCTATGACTTCGCCCTCGTGGTAACCTGTGGGTTGACCAGGTTTACCAGGGTGTTCCCATGTACCAAGCACATTACCGGAGAGGAAACTATCAAGATACTCCTGGAGGAGTGGTTTTGTGTCTATGGGGCGCCCAAGGAGATCAACTCCGATGAGGACGTACGAGTACGCTCAGATACTGGCTGGTACAAGAGGGTCCTGAGGTCCCTCAATGTCCAGGTGTCTACGGGGATTCCCTACTCTCACACGAGCAACCCCCTATGTGAGCGACAGATTCGTGTCCTGAAGGAGAACGTCAGGATATGGTGCAAAACTGAACGCACCAGAGACTGGGTGAGACTACTCCCCGTCATATCCTTGATGATGAACTCCCAAGAGAGTTCAGCTACTGGCTACTCGCCACATGAGCTATTCATGGGGCGCCCGGCATGGTTCCTACATGCCCCCTATCCAGAGGACACCCATTCTTCTGTGGGTGAATGGGTCCAAGAGCAACAAGCGAAGGTGGACAAGGCCAAGGCTATGCTCCAGAGAGTGAGGGAGCGTCAGTGGAACAAGAAGAACAAGCACCGTGTACCGGCCACCTACCAAGAAGGGGACTGGGTGCTGGTGCACCACAGTCGACTACCCGCCTGGCCACGCTCTACTAGCGATGACCCATACTTCGGGCCGTACAAGATCCTATCTGTGGATGGACACCGTATCACCGTGCGGTGTTCTCCCCGTCTAGGGGGGACCCTGGTGTGCGCCGCTCAACACCTGAAGCGCTACCATGATCCTGAAGACCTCTGTGGGGAGGAGTGGGAGCTGAACGACGAGGAAATCGCCGCTCTGGACCTACAAGGGGCTGCCAGCCCTATGGAAGTTGAAGGTGAACTCCCCGACATGAACGCCGAGGAGATGGCTAAGGAGGGCTTCTACCTGGTGAAGTCTGTCCTACGCCACCGCTATCGCCAGGGTTGGCGCTTCCTCACCCTCTGGGAAGGGTTTGGAGTCGAAGAGGCCACCTGGGAGCCCTTCTCTGCATTTGTTCTACCTGAGGGACGCCTAAACTCAGTTCTGGTTGACTACTTGTCCCAGAACAACCTTGGTGAGTTGTTGAGGCTCGCTGAGATGCTTGCCTCCAAGACTAAAGCTAGGGACTGAACCTTACCCTTACCTGCCAAAGCGTATGTGTGAGTGTGCTAGTCCTAAGGTCCTGAGAGCAAGCCGCAGAAGTGGTGTCCTAATTATACCCAAGTCTGCGCCCTTGCTAAACCTGGAGGGTTGGCTTATTGATGCCACGGGGTACGCCCCGGGTCTCCCCTCCCCTATGCGCCCAATTTCTGTGCTGGCGCAAAACCTTGGGGGAATACCCAGAGTGTTAATCCAGGTATTGTTTTCCCTACCTACCTGTCTACTACAGGGAGGGGTGGCCAAAAGCTATGAAGGCATGCAAAACGCCTGTTTGCTATGTGGCCAAAAACACTAACCTAACACACTGTCACAGCCCACCAACCCAGCTAAAATTGCAGGAAAAGGGTGGGACAGTGACACGCCCCCTACAGGTCCTACACACCCTACAGTGGCACCATCCTGGTGGGCGAGCGCTGGGCAACTGGCTCTAGCCCCCACGCAGGACTACCACTCCTACACGCACACTCTACTTGGCGTTGCGAAGAGAAAGTTCTCGAGGGTCCTAGCGACCCACCTGTGAAATGACAAGAGAACACAGCGCTGCTAAGCAACTGTGGCCTCACAGGGGACGCCACAACGCGTTTCCCCTGCAAGGGCTTGGAGGGAAGGAGTGCTCTCGTGTGCAAGGCGCAGATGTCGATGAAGTCGGACTCCCTGCTCTGCCACAGGCGGAGCGGAGTTACTTGTTTGTGTGATCTGCGCCCCTGTTTAGCAGGGCATAAAAAAATGCTGCTGCACCACTCACCCTACCTGCCCACCTGTAAAACAAAGGCAAATGCAAGGGCGTTTGCGGCGGAGGAACCAAGGCACACTCCAGGTATTATACCCTTCTCAGTGTGCCCCATAATACGCTGTCCGCAAACACGCTGCATGGAGCAGCTACCCTTATCAAGCAAGCAAGCGTTAAGGGACTCCTCAGGTTCTCTTAAAGAACGTACCGAGGAGCCCCTGGGTAGCCTAAACAAGGTTTACCGTGCGCACTTCGCGTGGCCTACCCTTTAATGCGTGTGTGCATGCACGACTATGCACAATCACGTGGGCAGACCTGCCCATCTCCACAACAATCTTGACTCCACCAGGGGGTGGCCGCTGGGAAGTGAAGCAAGGAGAGGAAACACAAGGGGCGCACGCGAAGAACGTTGCTATGCACTTGTGTGTATGACTAATCACCCTGATCTGACCGCTAATCATGTGCAATCTTTCCAATCAATCCCTCTACCGCGTCCTATCGTGGTTATCGTTGTTAACGCTGCTACACGACTCGGTCACGGAGACTCGAGACGAGCAATGTGTATGCGGCATGCAAGACGAACATACCTGTAGTTTATACCTGATTCATTGAAGTCTTTTCAATTGATTTTCGAATTCTTGAATTTTTGAAGCTTCTATTAGTGTGGGTGGAATCTGTATGTTTGTTTATTAATGTGTGTCTCGTCATTTTCAAGACTACGTGATACATACGTTTATAATTCCATTATTTTTCCATTTTCCGGCGCTTCGCTAGGAGCCGCTCCTGCGCGCCGCCATTTTATGCGTATGAATTTCTGGACTTAAAAAATCCAGAGATGACTATAATTTCTATAAAAATGTGCTGAAGATGCACAATTGGATTCTGCTCAGGTATGTCGTTTCAGAAAAATTCTGCGCCGTCATTTGACGGATTTTGTTGTCGTCGCTTCGTTTTTGCGTGGATTCGTCCATAATTCTCCCATTCCTGCCTCTGCAGATACCCACGCGCAGCCGCGCTGAGTAGGCCGTGTTCGGGCCGAAACGCAGGTGCCTGGAGAGACTGAGCAGAACCAAGACCCCACCAAGGGGCAAATTAATTTCTTTTCGACTCCCTACGCCCTAAGACAGGTCACAGGTCGCCAGCAGGTTTACGAGAACCCATGCGAGTGTGTATAATGTGTCTTGCGTTTGGGTTGTTTCGACGCTGCGTCTTGGAGGAAGGGATGCATATGCACATGTTTGGCATGCTCCCAATCTAACCCAACCAAGCCACAGGAGCTCCGGCAGCGCCAAGAGCGCTGAGTCTTCTGTAGGAAACTGTACAATCAGAGCAGCAAAAGGACGCCAGCCATGGTGAGCGCCCGTTTTTCAGTGTGAGGGAGACTGTAGGTATTTTAAAGTAGATGTGGAAACCAAGGAAAGGCCAAGAAAAATTCCCTTTTTTCCTAAAATGCGACAGTGGTGGCCACCACAGCACAAGGGGGGAGTAAGAAAAAGTGCTTTTCCATTGCTTTGGGACATACTCTAGTTGTATTAGAGATGCACTGAGCATCCATGCATTTTTATCTTAGTATTGGTCCAGCCAAAAGTGGTGAGAACACATTTTGACCTATGGAACCAAACACCCAATCAGGATATGGAGTGGACCCCTTAATCCCCTTTCAATCAGAAGTAAAACATCTTTTCCTGAGTTGACTGAGCACTGACATACCTAAGGTAGAGCCTATGAATTTATCTATGTTTTTCCATGAATACTTATCTGCCCTAGTGGTATGCACCATAGGGGGTTAGGCACCTCTTTTTGAGAGGTCCTGGGTTCAATTCCTGGTCAGCCTAACTAAGTAGGAAGATCCCAACTAAGTAGGAAGATCCCATGTGACATGGCAGTGACCTCATCGCCACATACCATGCCACCTCAGCACATATGGGACCCAAAACAAAGAGTGCACATCTCCTAAGATGGCACTATGGAGAGAGAGTGATCCTGTGGCAGTTTTCTAACTCGTTTCCCAAAACATTTCAGCTATCTCTGTGAATATGCATTCATTTGTATCCTGAGTTGCAGTTTCTGTGAATACCTAATCATCTTTCACTGTTTACACTGCAGCCCTTCATGCTTTGATCCTGAATTACCTTCTCCTTGCATACTATTGGCTTGGGCTATCCTGGATTGAGTTGGCTTTACTGTATTTCAACAAACAAAAGCTTTTCATCATCCAAAACCAGCAGCAGGACACCCTACAGCAACAACAAGCAGCAGGAGAAGCAAAAACACAGTGCTGAAAACACTATAAACTTTTCTCAAGTGCTGCACTAAGCTATTGACCAAAGAACTCAAACACTTGTGCACACGCACCCAGCTAGACGTTAAAGCTAACTATGCACTGCATGCACTCACACCTACAGAAAACAAAACTGACATGGTATCTACTAACAACACACACGCCAAAAAAAATACAGACAAACAGTCCTTGCTTTAAAAAAAAAATCAGCCCGCTGCACCAAGGGCTGCAAAAACCCCACTGCAAAGAGTGTTTTACAACAAAAAAAAAATTCCCATTTCAAAATTCCAACACGGCGAATGGTCTTCTGCAGCTCCTCAGGATGGTTTTCATACCACTCCAGAAATGACTCCGACATCACCAAAGAGAGTTTCACGGAAATCGAACACTGGGATTGTAATGATCTTGGAGATCTTCTCTTTTGAGTGCTATTTTCCCCGTGATCTCCTTAGTGATTTCGAAATCCAAATGCGAATCCGGCAACGGCGCAGCACGTGATTGATCTCATAAATCACTACATAGTTTCATCCCAGTGTTCTGCACAGTACACAAAATGAATTTGATTCAATAGTTTAATAATTGAATTGCATTGCACTGTGCTTTACATATGCACGCACGCGCGTTCACTAAATGATCGCGGTCTGCGCGCACGTGCTGAGTTCCATTACAAGGTTTATACTTGATTCATTGAAGTCTTTTCGTTGATTTTGGAATTCTTGGATTTTTGATTCTTTCTGTCAGTGTGGATGGAATCTGTGTGTTTATTTATTTATGTGTGTCTCGTCATTTTCCTGTCTACGTGAAACATACGTTTATAATCTCATCATTTCTGTATTTTCCGGCGCTTCGCTAGGAGCCGCTCCTGCGCGCCGCCTTTTTCTGCGTAGGAATTTCTTGATTTAAAAAATCGAGAGATGACTACAATTTTTATAAAAATGTGCATCTGATGCACAATTGGATTCTGCTCAGGTGTGTTGTCTTAGAAAAATTCTAGGATGTCATTTGACGGATTTAGGTGTTGTCGCTTCGCGCTTGCGTGGATTCGTCCATAATTCTCCCATTCCTGTCTGTACAGATACCCACGCGCACCCTCGCTGAGTAGGCCGTGTTCGGGCCGAAACGCAGCAGCCTGGAGAGACTGAGCAGAACCCAAGACCCACCCAAGGGGCAATTGAATTTTTTTTACGACTCCCTTCGCCCTAAGACAGGTCACAGGTCGCCTGCAGGTTTACGAGAACCCATGCGAGTGTGTATATTGCATCTTGCGTTGGGTTTATGTCGCGCTGCGTCTTGGAGGGAGGGATGCACATGCACATGTTTTTGGCATGCTCCCAACCTAACCCAACCAAGCCACAGAAACCCCGGCAGCGCCAAGAGCGCTGAGCTTTCTGTAGGGTAGTCATGAACACAGCAGCAAAAAGGCGCCAGCCATGGTGAGCGCCCACTTTTCCAGTGTGAGGGAGGCCATAGGTATTTTAAAGTAGATGTGGAAACCAAGGAAAGGCCAAGAAAAATACCCTTTTTCCTAAGATGCGACGGTGGTGGCCACCACATCACAAGGGGGGAGTAAGAAAAAGTGCTTTTCCAATGCCTTGCGGCATACTCTAGTTGTATTAGAGATGCATTAAGCACTCTAGCATTTTTATCTTAGTATTGGCCTAACCAAAACGGGTGAAAACACATTTTGACTTATGGAACCAAACACTAAATCAGGATATGGAGTGGACCCCTTAATCCCCTATCAATGTGAGGCTATTCATCTTTTCCTGAGTTGACTGAGAACTGACATATCCAGGGCAGAGCCTATGAATTTATCTATGTTTTCTCATGAATTCTTAGCTATCCTAGTGGTATGCACCCTAGGGGGCTGGGGCACCTCTTTTTGAGAGGTCCTGGGTTCAATTCCCGGTCAGCCTAGCTAAGTAGGAAGATCCCATGTGACATGGCAGTGACCTCATCGCCACATGCCATGCCACCTCAGCATATATGGGACCCAAAACAAAGAGTGCACATCTCCTGAGATCGCACTATGGAGATTGAGTGACTATGGGGCAGTTTTCCAACTCTTTTCCCAAAACATTTCAACTATCTTTGTGAATATGCGATCCGATTTGCCTTGAGTTGCAGTTTCTGTAAATATTCTTACATCTTTCACTGTTTGCACTGCAGCCCTTCATGCTTTGATCCTGATTGTCTTCTACTTGCTTATCTCTGGCTTTGGGATATCCTGGATTGGTTGTATTTCAGCAATAAAACATTTTCCTCATCAAAAACAAGCAGCAGGAGAGGCACAACAAACACACAGTGTTGAAATCACTATAAAGCTTTCTCAAAAAGTCTGTCACGGCTAGTCAACATCGGTGCAATGCTAGTTTCTGGCAGCAATATGTCTTGGATGTGTATTTGGACCAGGAAATGGCAAGAAGTGACAGACATGAGAAAAGGCTGAACAAATTGGTGCCGAAAAGGTCTCTGCTTATGATGTCACATGTTCGCAACATTAGGTCTGGAAAACTGAAGAGCTTGCTTGTTCGCAGCCGTAGGAGCATTGAGGTTGAATAGTGCTTCTCCATGGTTGAGATGGATTATTTCTACCGGAATCGCAAAAGTGGTCATGCTAACATTAATGTAGGACCAAGGCTCATTGCCAATGTCACTTTGCATCACTCATAGCAGAGATATGCAAAACTTTTTAGGTCGTGCATGGAGGATGTACCAAATGCTACAAAGTGACTGATTTCATGTACAAATACACTGGTTGTTGCTATATTTTGCATGCAAAACACTGATGTGATGACGATTTTGTTGGTGTATCAAAAAAAAAACGTGGAAAACATTGAATTATGTGGGGTGCCGTACTTAAGGTAGAGTACTGGGGACAACGCTTCATGCTTCATGGACACATCTTGACTAACAAACAAAGGGATTGAGTCCAGATACAAAAGTAGAAGACCTTTCGTTTGCTTCACAAGTGTGCATGTTTATGTCTAGTAGAAGAAGCATTGTGCGGCAAACTTTTGCTCTACCGCACAAGAATTTTCTACCTGCTCACCCCGTGGTCACCAAAGGCGACATCAGAACATTGGGAGACAACAAGTACATGAAGCAAAAATGAGTCTCGGCTACTAACCCAAGAAAACTTGCCGTGCGACGATCTTTGCGAACATGAAAGTGAAACAAAATTAAACAAATCAACAGATGCCAAAAACGGTTCATTTCATTGCTGGGGCGGACGGCAATGTGATGGATGGAGATTTCATGAAAGCCTCCAACCCTCGCCATACAAGGCCAGGCCAACAATGGAGATTTGATTGATCATGGTCAACACAGAGGTAGGTAGGTAGGTAGGTATCTTCGGGAGCTCGGGATGCCTCCTTTGACGATGCAGGGTGACGGTCTTACCATGGGGGACGTCCTGTCTCTCCCACTGCCCTAAGACCTCTTAAGGGTCTCTTAAGGGTGCCTCTTAAGCGGCCCTACAGGTGACTTGAGAAAGCAGTTTCGCGGCCACCCGGTCGAGGTGTCCCGGGTGAGAGGCTGTCCCCACATGTGTCCATGGGTAGAGCAACATGTCCCCTCCTTTGGACGACAGCTCTGGGGGGCAACACAGAGCAGAGTAGCTATCCATCTCCAGGATCTATTGACGAGATTGTTTTCCACCTTTAACCCTACTCCCATGTAGTGAAAAACACCTCCTTTTTGGACGTTGTTTGAAGTTTTTTTACATCTAAAACTTGCTGTGCAGTACCCACCAATGATTGGGTGTCATATCTAATTGGCTTTTTGGAAATCCGGGTGGTAGAAGTAGTTTCCCGTAGTCATTGCCAATGTGTACCACTTGCGAACCAGCAATTGTATTTTACCAATCCCATAACCTTTTCTTCGCATCTTTTCTAAGCGGAGGTCTGCTTTATTTTATGTTCTTTTTCTAGCGAATCTTGGATGTACGTGGCATCATTCTGTTTTTGACGTCACAAACATTGAAACGGATTAATCAATCATCAATCATCCAAATGGTGCATATTTGCCCCCTCTAACAGACGGAAATGATGACAGACTCTACATGCTGCCATGGATAAAAGGTAATGGCCAAATTGTTGCAGTGCGAGCGCGTTGCGTACATGCTGCGCACGCAGAGGCCGGGATACCCACCCAAGAATACTTGTCACTTGGCTGGTTGCACAGCGAAGCAGCAAAGCCCACATGAGAACAACGAAACTGCCTTCAACTTGGTACCCCACTGTCCCTATGTGATGTGGTGTGGTGGGGATTAAGGCCGTACCACAAACTCCTCAAGGTCTGCGGGGATTGACATGTGCATTCTACGAAAAATACAATACAATACAATACTTCCGCAGCAGACACCCTGAAGTTGTATCACCACATACTAGGCTCAGGGTGCCCATTTGACATTTGGCAACAAACATGGGAGAGGCATGAACGCGGAGAAAGGGGCTGAGCAACCGTAATACCGACCGCAACAAAGATTGGCCCGGTTTCCTCAATACCACCGGAAAGTTGAGTCGAAGACAACGGACGGGTTGGTTTCCCGTTGGCATCGAAACCACGGAAGCAGAGCTCAGGGCGGGCTTGGGTTCCCTGAAGGTACTTCCTTAGCACTTGCCCCCAGAATCGATCAACGTAGATGCCCCGGCTTCCTTTGTTACTCAGCACGGCTACATCACCCTTGTTGAAAAAACCCCAGTATGGAACCAAAAACTTGTGAAAAGGGGCCAAAAAAAGGATCCGAGTATTTGCCGACATCCAAAACTTCGCACTGCGTGCACGGCGTTCCCAATGTCACGCTCGTAGATATCGCCTAGGTTTCAGGGGAGAAATGTGTGCATAGCCTACCCACACAGACATTTCTACTACATGAGAGTCAGGTGCCAGCGCCAGCATGCTCCACACACTGGGGGGCCAAAATTTCCCCTCAGGTTCCAAAAAAAAAACATCCCTACAGTACAGTGCATGTCATTTCCTCCTGTGCCTTTCCCTTAAACAGTACAGCAAAGCTGATCAGATGGAACACTCATGTAACAATGCAGTAGAGCCATTGGGGGCTAATCACTGAGTCTGAAAGTCTGACTCTCCCGACAACAATAAGGCACCTCAACAAATGTGCACAGGACACTTGGGCACTGGAACTGCCTTTGTGTATGGAAATGTCAAACAAGTAAACTATCATTGTCGTGCCAGCCCAGCACATTGATTGAACCAATGTACACTGTGCAGAGGTGGTGTTGCTTTGGTAAAATTATTGACAACTGCAGATATTGCAGTGGCAGTGGGTCTGTTGTTCATCGCTTTCGCCGTTCTGTGGCCAGTGCCAGTGGCAGTACTGGCCAATGTGAGCAGTGCTGCATGTGGTGCAGTAAGTGTTATTGTTGCGGCTGCTGCCAATGTCCCTGTCACAGTTGCTGCTACTGTCCCCGTTCCCTGTTGCTGTTGTGCCCCGGTCGCAGCTACTGTCACGATTGCTTGTCGCTGATCATTCAGCTCTGCTGGTGGATTCACATCCCCAAATGTGGCTGCGGTCACTGCTGTTGCTCAGAGATGAAATTGAAATTGACCCCATTCTTACCAGTGCTGTCATCACAGGGACAAGGGTTGTGGGGTATCCAAATGACCTTCCTCGGCCGTCCATGGCGGTCAAGTTGGAGTGCAAGCAGGACGAGCATTTGGTTAGGGGCAAACCCAACAAGCGAAAACCCACACCTTCCCAGAAGACGCAAAGGAGGCGATGGACAGGCCTTGCACTCCCTTTCCACGTGAACTGATGAGGATTGAGGGGCATCTCGCCCCACTGCCTCCACCAGGTCTTTGGGGATCAAACTGGAGGACGCCCTGTGTGGGGGGCGCCACACGCGGTGGGCAGTGTCCAGTACAGAACGGGCACGCGTGGTCAGTGTGATGCACCCAAGGCTACTGGCTGTGCCCACCAGTTCCCGTGCCCACCTACCGCCGGGTCAGCGCCAACTGCCAACGCACATTCCTTTTTCAAAACACACTTCGGAGGCGTGTGGGGAGTCGGCAGTGCAGGGGCCCTGAGGCGTGATTCTGTAGGCCAATGCGAGATGGGGCTCCATAGTTGGGGGGGGGGGGGGGGATCTGACCAGGCTGAGCCCAGGGGAGGTTGAGGCATAGATCCTGGTGAAGGGTCTCGTCTTGACTCTGGGGACCCTCCTCTGAAACAAAGACCGCGTGTGAGTGTGGTGAGTGTCTGCGTGTGTGGGGAGGGGGGCAGGGGCATCACCAAGGGAGGGAGGTCACGTGGGTAGTAAGGATTCTGTTATGGTTGCGGAGGTGCAGGGGGTCAGAACAAAGACGTCGAGCACCCAGGGGGGTGGGGGGGGAGACCTAATTCAAACCCGGGGGGGTGGGGGGGGTGTTGGCATGTCGCCATGGTGTGTTGTTCTCGTCGCCTAATTTGGGGCGCTTGCATTCGGTTGTTTTGGCATGACGCCATGGTGTGTTGTTCTCATCTGCAGCTGGCGGCGCCTACTGGCCAATCGCCATTCGCTGCCCTTCCCTTGGACCCTTTCCCTCCAAAGGCGGTGGTGCCCATCGGCCTCTCACCAACTTGTGCCCTTCCTCTTCCTCCTTGCCCTATCCTTCCCTCTCTACTTCCCTTTCCTTTCCCTTGGCCTTTCCCTCCATAGGCCGTGGTGCCCATCATTCTCTCACCACTCCTTCCCTTTCCTTTCCTTTGGGCGGTTGGGCCAACGGAGCCCCCGGACTTTTCCTGTTTCACTGCTCCGTGTCAGGGGTGTGGGGGCTTTTTTTGGGGGATCAATGGTTGGTTCTGATAGACTGAATGTCCCCGCCATAGACACTTTCACTTGTTTCGGAATGGAGGGGGGGGGGGGGGCTCTGCAACGGGATGGAGAGGGCCACAAAGAACTTCATCCCACACCCCACAAACAGCTGCATGGTGTGCACCGGGCCCTCATTTGAGAAAGGGGGGGGGGGGTCTGAGATCCAAGGGTTTGTGCACCCGAAAATGGCCCAACATCTTTTCCCTTTGCAAAACTGAATGTTCCCGCTCAGGACGGGCCTGGGGGGGGGGGGGGGGCTGACCCTTCTCCTTCCCTTTTCCCAATTCAAGCACAAGCCTTGGGGGTCCCACTCCGGGAGCCTGCTTCCTTGACCGGGTCCCAGCAAGCCACTGCGGCTGCCGCGGCCTTCTACTTGATGGGCGTGCGCCCCAGCCCAGGCCCGAAGGGGGCAAGATGTATGTCCGACAATGATCAGCGCGAGCAACGTGGCGATCATTCTGAGGTATCTTTGTTGCCCGCCCCCACCCCCTCAACCCCACCCCTGATTTGGGGCAGAAAGTGGGCGGGGGTATGGACTGTAGGAACTGGGCTCCCCAGGCCTGGCCCCCCGTCCACGACGCTTCATCTCCGCCGTCGTTCCCCGATGCCAGGCTACCGCACGGCTGGGCCCTTGACAAAACAGGGCAGACAGCGGGTCCCTTGAGGACAGCGCACCCCCACCCCCATGGCACAGCGCACACTTGCTCAAGGCACGCTGCCGGTTCAGGATATATGATGCACAACACGCGATCGTGGTCGATGCAGTGGCCCCGAGTGCGACTGAACGCGGATGCGAGTCCGACGTGTCATAGGGTACCTCCATCGCTGCGTTACCCTGCGGCCTCCCTCCCGCCGTCCCATCATTTCGCTGTTGCCCAAGCCCGATGGGTCCCTCATTTCAAATCGCGACAGACCACTACGGGTCTTGAGAGCACCCCTGGTGGCCGGTCACACTGGCAAATGGTGCACTCAGGGCCCCAAGGCGCAGCCACGAGATATACCAACCCCCTGGGTCATGAGCAGACTCTTTCTGCCCCAGTGACTGCTGCTGCTGGTGCTGCTGCTGGTGCGCTAGTGCCGGTGCTGGTGCTGGTGCTGGCGGCGTTGCTGGTGGCGTTGCTGGTGATGGTGCTGGTGCTGGTGCTGGTGGCGTTGCTGGTGCAGGGTGCTGGTGCTGGTGCTGGTGGCATTGCTGGTGCAGGGTGCTGTTGCTGGTGGTGGTGGTGGTGGTGGTGTTGCTGCTGCTGCTGCTGTTGCGCTTGCTGCCGGGCAGAGCTGCCTTTAGCAGTGGGTCCCGATACCTACCTCCAACCGAGCCACCATTGGTCAGCCATCAGCCTCCAACGACTGGTGCCCCACGACTGGTGCCCTTGGCTTCCAAACCCTCCAATGTCCCTCCATCGACCGACACACGCACCAGGCCCTTTGTTTGGCCACCACCATGTTCACTATGCGAACTTTGCTGGTGACGGGGGACTTCTGGGCAGACCCCCCGCAGAAGATCGGACAAACAGACGTTCGCCATCCCGCAACACCCCACCCACCACCACCTCCCCGGACGTTGCAGGTGGGCAGGGACAAGGGATAGCCCAGGCTGCAGACAGGCTGGGCATCAGGGCTGTCCTTGGCGGGTGGACCTTTGCAGAACAAAGCCGCGATGACGCCGGAAGTCAGCTGCCGGACTGCACCCGTTGCCAAGAAAATACTGTCGGGTATCCTCCAACTGCTGTCCCACACGCCGGCGGTTACCCGTCGATAGGCCTGCACCGCCCTGGGTCACCCTCCCACCGCCTTAGGCCTTACACCAAAAAAAAAACCTTAGAAAATGACATTGTTCCCTGCCGCCCCCCCCTCACTGCCCTTCCTCCGTGGCTTTGGCTTTCTTGGCCAGCTTCTCCGCCTTCCGCGTCTCGGACCGGCTCGAGATCTCCTTCTTCAGCGTCTGCATCGCCTCCTTCCGCTGCTCCTTGAGCTTCTGCGTCTTCTGGAAGGGCACGCCCCGGCGCTCGGGCTTCGTCACCCCCGGCGTCCTCTGCAGCGAGTACTTCTTGATGAACTTCTGCGGCATCGCCGGGCACTTCTGGAGGGTGTACAGCCACATCACGAACTGCCGCGCCAGCAGCACCAGGTCCTCCTTGTTCTTCTTGATGCCGCGGACGCTGGAGTAGTAGGCGATCAGCGAACTGAACACCGTCTGGCCGTAGTCGCGGTCCTGGTACTTGCCCCCCGCGATCTTGGCCTTCGCCTTCTTCACGAGCATCTCCTCGACCTTCGTCGGGAATGGCGGTTCCTGGGGTACCAAAATCACGGAAGGCTGCGGGACTACGCCCGGGGGGCAGGGGGGCCTTCTCCGGGTGAGACGCGACTCCCGACTGAGTGGAGGTGGGCCGCGGGCCCCTTGGGGGAGGGGGGGGGGGAGGTGGGCAGGGATGCATAAGAAGAAAAGGGGGGGGGAGGGACGTCAGAAATGGCCCCAGAGGCGGTTCGGTGGGCGGTTGGAGGAGGTTTCCAAAAGCGGTTGGGGGCGGTTACTGTCGGTGACAAATGCCATTGGAGCTGGGACGTAGCGTCAGGGAGACAGTGGCTGGGCATAGGCTGGGCGCCGTTTTGGGGGGGGGGGGGGGATACCTCCCCCCCCTTCCAATGCATCCCTGGGGTCCAGGGTCGGACCCCCAAACTTTGGGTGTCCAAATGATCGGCGCGGCATGCTGCCGGGGGTGTATACCGGCGCATGGGCAGGGGGGGGGTTCACCCCGAACGTCTCCGTACGGGGGGTGCAGCGATCCAGGGACGTCGCCAAAGCCTTTGGGCCCCCTGCAACGATTCGCCCCCCCTCCCCAGCAAAGTGCTCACTGCACGTCTCCTGCAGTGGTGTCCTGTCTCATCCGTGGCCCCGGTTGTGGAGGGGAATGACGATTCAAAAGAAGTGTGTCTCCTGCCCACTGCAGATGGAGCGGACGTCTGGCTCGAGCCATTCCAGTGCCCCACAAGTCTGTGGCGTGGGCCGGGTTCCCCTGCAATCACTTCGGGAAGGGACGTCAGAGGCGCTTCGACAGGCGGTTGGAGGACGTTGCCAAAGCGGTTGGGGGCGGTTACTGTCGGTTACAAATGCCATTGAAGCTGGCACTTGCCGTCAGGGAGACAGTAGCTGGGCATAGGCTGCAGACGCCGACCAACTCCCCCCCACCCCCACCCCGTGCCATTATTCGGCCCCTTCACGGCACGTACTTTCGAGCCGTTCCAGTGCCCCGAAGTCTTTGGTGTGGGTCGGGTTGCCCTGCAATGCAGACGCCGACCCCCCCCCCCCCGGGCCCGCAAATATTCGGCCCCCACCTTCACGCGCAGAAGGGGAGGCCGCAGGCCGTAGGCGGGCAGCGATGATGCCCACGGCCGTAGGCGGGAGCTCTGCAGTTTGCGGACGCCGAAAGGTCTGATGCCGCGGCAGCTCTGTGCTTTCACCGCCGGGGGCGGCAGGGCATGCGCCAATGGACTGCGAGCCCCCCCCCCCCCCCCCCACTTTCCTGCCCTGCGGCCCCGTGTATTACAAAGGCGGGGGCCGGGTTAGAGGCAGCGGCGGAGAGGGGGGGTCACAGGCCGCGGCGCGCACCTTCACGTTGATGTCCAGGTGCTTCAGCTTCGCCAGGAACGTCCTCTCGAAGTTCGCGAGGATCAGCACGTTCTTCCCCTCGGCCCCGGCGCGGCCCGTGCGCCCGAGGCGGTGGACGTACTGCGTCACGCCCCACGGGAGGCCGTACTGGATCACGCAGGACACGCCCGGGAAGTCCATCCCGCGCGACAGCACGTCGCTGGTCAGGACCACGA
This sequence comes from Eutreptiella sp. 'Long Island Sound 2002', assembly GCA_964036045.1. NCBI lineage: Eukaryota > Euglenozoa > Euglenophyceae > Eutreptiales > Eutreptiaceae > Eutreptiella > Eutreptiella sp. 'Long Island Sound 2002'. Next base: position 23,310,796 of record OZ038381.1, on the reverse strand, counting down.
GGCGCCGCTCCTCGCGGATGCGCTTCACGGTCTGCTGGCGGTGGGTGGTCGTGCTGCTCCCGTGCAGCTTCAGGACCTTCATCCCCAGCGCCGCGAAGAAGTCCTCGAAGGCCTCCACGATGATGACCGTGGGCAGGAACACGATGACCTTGTGGTCCATGGGGTGCTCGTCCTGCGGACGCATGATGCGTGGGGCAGGGCGGGCCTTAAGAGGGGGTCGGCGGGGAAGGAGGGGGGGGGGGGGGAGTTGGCACAGGGCCTCGGTGTTGGGTTGGTTGCCTTTGGCGGCGCCTATTGGCCTCTCGCCACTGCCCATTCTGACCCTCTGTGGGTCCGAACGTGTTTTGGTTGTGTCAACGGAGCCTCCGGATGACTTGTCCTGTTTTGGAAGGGGAGGGGGGGGGGGGGTTCGTAACGCCGACCGACACGAACCTTCACGGGGACGCTCTCTGCTTTGTGGCCAAGACAGGGGCAACACAGAAGACCACAGAAGCAGTATTGGACAATGGTTGGCACTGGGTTGGCAGTTGGCGGCGGTTGGCAGTTGGCGGCGGTTGGCGGTTGGCAGTTGGTGGTCCTGATGGGGCTGTCCTTGAGGGCTGTCCTGAACAAAAAAAAGAGTTCCCAAGGACAGCCCTGCCATGAGGATGGGTGGTGAGCTTGGCGTCGGGGGGCTTTGGTGGGGAGTGGAGGGGCAGGGCAGCGTTGGTGCAGATGAGGTGCACCGCGGGAACTTGCGCCTCGTCGAACAAAGCGCACCATTGCACCCGAAAAGTACAACCCCCCCCCAAAATCGGCGAAGAAATCCCAACAAATCGGCGAACAAATCGGCGGACCGATTTTTCGGCAAAACAGGCTCCCAGTTCCCTGGATCTCAGTCCCAGACCCCTAACACACCTTCCTTACGGTTGCTCAATAGTTGCATTCATGTGGAAACGTAAAATATCTCTCAATTTTCAAAAAAAAAATTTCGTCTCTCGGTCTCTACATGGTCCCTGAGCAGTAACATAGCTGTGCACAGTGGTGGTCCAGCGGTATATGCCATATCACACACCTTTGCTGGCGTAGGTTCAATTCTCACTGTTTATGGAATTTTTTTCTTTTTTTTTCGCCTGTCTTCCTAAGAAAATTGGTCCTCCATGCACAAACAAAGCCTTCTGGAGGAAGATAAATGCACACAGGCTTCCCATTTGCATCCCATTGTGTGCTGGGTGGGTGTGCAGCACTGATTTGCAAGCATCTCTGGGTCTGTATACGGTCCCTGAGCAGAAGTATAGCAGTACAAGGCAGTGGGCCAGTGGTGTGCACAATGCACTCCTGGTTCATAGGCGTGGGTTCAAACTCCACTGTTTACTGACCGGAATTTTTTTGCATTTTTTTTTCACTTGTCTTCCTGAGAAAATTGGTTTTCCATGCACAAACAAAGCTTTCCAGAAGAAGAGGAATTCACACAGGCTTCCCATTTGCATCTTAGGTTGACACGTCCAAATCAGGTGTCCTACAATCCCAGAAGCCCCAACAAGTCGGCAGAACGAATGGGCAAAATCACAGAAACCCAAAGAATCAGCAAAACAAATCGGCGAAATTCAGAAAGCCAACAAATCGGCGGAACAAATCGGCGAGGTCGGCCGAATTCGGCCGCCGATTTGGGGGGGGGGGGGGTTGAAAGTACGTGCCCGTGAAGGGGCCGAATAATGGCGGGGGGGGGTGGCTCGGCGTCTGCATTGCAGGGCAACCCGACCCACGCCAAAGACTTGCGGGGCACTGGAACGGCTCGAGCCAGACGTCCGCTCCATCTGCAGTGGGCAGGAGACACACTTCTTTTGAATCGTCGTTCCCCTCCACAACCGGGGCCACGGATGGACGCACACCCATCATCAGACATGACACCACAGGAGCAGACATCCGGAGAACAATCGCAGGGCTGCGTTGGCGGCCCCTGCGGGGGTTGGGGGGTTTACAAATCCCCCTCCCCCGAAGGAACTCTGGGGTATTGCACGTGTGCACAAGAGGCAGTCGGCACAAAGCGCAGACAGAAAATGGCTCGTCAGTGGTCTGGAAGCCGGCGAGCAGTATTTTTATTATTTTCGGCCATTTTGGCCGGTTTCGGGGGGCGGTATTTTTATAATCTTCGGCCATTTTGGCTGGCTTCGGAGGGTACCTTTTCTGTCACAAACAGTGAGACGCGAAGACGCCGGTGGGGTGGACACTGACGTATGCAAAGCAGTGGCAATGCAGCGGCACGTAGCCCCCCCCCCCCCCCCCGCCCGCCCGCTGCACAGGAGAACCTGAGCCACGCTGAAGTTGGATGGCGTCACCCCGCAAAATCAAAGGTCAACGAGCAGAAGGCGAAGACCCTTCCACAGCATCGGGGCATCGGTGCATCAAAGGGGGGGCCTCGACAGGTCCGGTGCGGGCCCGCCACTGTGCTCCAGCTGCGCCTGCCTTCCCACAGCCTTCATTCTCAGTTCCATTCGTGTGCGACAGGCCATTGGATGCCCCATGACATCCCCGGTACATCAAATGCCAGATTTCTTTGAGCGGGCCCAAGGGGCCCAAACTCAGACGCCAGTGCACGGCCTCCCGCACTGCCCTTCAGTCGATTGACAACCGCCGCGGGCAGTTGTCCGTTTGCCCCCCCACACTTCGCCTCCAACCGCCAACAGCACAAAACAACAGGACTCGACGCCGATGGCCCGGGATGTTCCGGGGATGTTCGGGCATGTTCCGGGCTTTTGGATTCGGACGGAGGTTGCCGACTCCAATGCCTTGTGGAAGAAGTCGATATAATCTAAAAATGGAGAGAACTCATTGGAGTGCATTTGGATGACGTATGCTTCCCACATTGCGAATGCCACTTGCTTGTACTTGCACTTGCACTTTCGACGCGTAAGAATGCAAAATCCAGAGCAGGGCTGTCCCGCAGTGGGAAAAAAAAACCTTCGCAACGCCAACAGAAAAGAAGGTTCACGGGGACGCTCTCTGCTTCATGGTCATGAGACCTTCTCTACTTCAAAGGTTGGCGGTCGGTGGTTGGTGGCGGTTGGAGAGTGGCGGTTGGTGGCGGTTGGCCGTTGGTGGCGGTTGGCAGTTGGTGGCGGTTGGCGTTCGGTGGTCCCGAGGGCTGTCTTTAGCAAAAAAAAGAAATCTGGCTGCTTAAGGACAGCCCTGGTCTACAGACTTGGAGACCCCCGGAGAAGCGGCGGGACGGGGCACACCTGCGCCTGCCGGATGCAGCGCAGCAGCAGGGGCAGCATGTCCAGCATCGGGCACACGTAGCACGTCTGCTCGACGGTGTCCACGGGCCGCAGGAGCGCGTCGGTGGTCTCCCGGAACCGCTTGAGGTGCTTGGGGCGGACCATCTTGAGCACGAGGCGGTTCACGGCGTCGGGCACCGCGACGGTGTACATCAGCGTCTGGCGGTGGTCGTTCGGGGGGAGGTGCTCGAACAGCTGCTCGATGGTGTACCAGACCTGGTCCGTCAGCATCGCGTCGCACTCGTCGAAGGCGACCACTTTGACGTTCTTCAGCTTCGCGGAGAACTGGGGGACGATGCTTACGAGCCCCAGCAAGCGCCCCGGGGTCGCGATCAGCATCTGGCGGGAGCGGCGGAGGCGGCACCAACGGACGTACCCCGCCCCCCCGCTTGCGATCTCCCCCCCCCCCAGCGCGCAACGGTCTCCGGGGGGGGGGGAGGGGGGAGACAATCACCAAGTGACGATCCCCCCCCCATTCAGATACCGAGGCTTTGTGCCAAACCCCCCCCATTCTGGTATGACCTAAAGAAAATCTTTCTCCGGCGCCTTTGGCGCCCAGTATTTCCTATGCTTTTTGGACCAAATGACGGTCTAGGGGGGGGGGGGGGGTTGCAAGGGGGGCGAGGAGTACAGGGGCCAGCAGGCCGCATTCTGCCCCCGGCAAACCGGCAGAGGTCACTGACAGAAGCACCCGGCAGTAGTACCCCCCGTGTCCAGCGAACAAGTTTCGGTCCGAGCGGAAGTGTTCGTTGAACAAGGCATTCGTTGGACACGGTGGGGGGGGGGGGGGGGAGCTGTGCCACGCAGCAACGCATGGTAGGTCAGCACCCCCCAAATGATCCATGGACAACGGCCATCCACCAACAACCAACTGCTGGTCACCCTCCCCCTCTGGGGTACCACCCTGCTTCCCGATTTGAGTGAATTGGCCCTTGAAATCCTTCATGTGCCGTCGCTCCCCTCTACAACAGTAATTTGAATACATTGGTGGTTGCTACTTGAGGTGGTTGCTGATGGCTGCCCGTTGGTTAATGATTGATGAGTGTTGGTTGCCACTTGTCAGTTGTCGGCCGCCGGCTGCCGACGGAAAATTGTTGGTTCTTGATGCCGTTGGTGGGGACTGGTCATTGTTGGTCGCTGTTAATGGTCGTTTGTTGGGCATTGCTCGTCGCTGTCATCCGTTGCTATTCATTGTTTTGGTGGGTTGTTATTGATCGTTGTTGGTTGTTGTGATCAGTTGTTGTTGTTGTGGGTTGTTGTTCATCATTGTTGTCAGTTGTGGTGGTGTTGGGTGGACGTAGGGATGAAGTAGCCTGTTGCACGGATGGACATCCAATTTGCTTGCGCACGTTGCGCATCGCAAGTGTTTGCACCGAGTCAGCAGGTGCCTCAACCACACATACACATACGTGTGTCCGTTTGCATATAGAGGCTTTGGTTGTTTGGTGTATGAGTTTATCCTAACAATCCCCCATCCCCCCGCCCATATGTCTTCTGCATTGGCCATTGGATGAGCTACGAATGGCTGCGGCCCCTTGCCTAGTGATGGGAGGTGGTCCTGCGCTCAAGGGGGTAGAGACCAGGGCCAGAGGTGTGTGTGTGTGTGTGTGTGTGACGCCCAAATCTTTCAAATCATGCTCAAATTGCGAGGTTCCACAACTACGTCCTACCACTAAGCGACTGAACCGTGTGTATGTGTGTGGGGGGGGGGGGGGGGGGCACCATATTATAGAGGAAGGCCTGTATGGGTCTGCAGGTGGGTCAGAGAGGCGGGCCCCTGTGATTCAGGAAATGACACTCGTGGTGTCTGCACTGGCGCCTCCGTGTACGCCACCCTCACCTAGGCCAGAGCCTCTGGCCTTGAGGTCTTACGATGTGTGTGTGTGTGTGTGTGTGTGTGTGTGTGTGTGTGTGTGTGTGTGTGATCTGTACTTTTAGAGGTGGATCCTTGTGCAGCGTTGGGCTGGACGCCTCATTTGGCTCAGGTCTGCTGAGGCCTCTTTGTGACGTTGTTCCCCTCCCTTCTGCGGAATCAGAACCTCTGTATTTTGCTGGCTAGGTATCCAGAGTGTTCGCTCTCCCGTGCCTCGTCACAAAAAGCGGGCGGGCGACATCCTCGGCCACGGTCTCCTCCAGCCCCCGTGGAACTGGGGCTGGTGGGGACGGAGGGGGGGGTGTCTTCGGCCTCCTGCGTTTGGGGGCTGGAGGGGTGGGGGGTTGGTGTGGGGACCTCAGCAGACCCGTAGAGATACGTGCAGGCCCTTGCAGGCGTGGTCGTTTGTGGGGCAGTTGTGCATGTGCAGCAAGTGGGCGCTTCCGGCGCGCAGGCACTGGGGTGCACACTTTATGGTGTCCCCGCTGACAGCAGTGGCACACTCCCCTTTGCTTGAGTGTGCACCTCGGGCACGGTGGCAGGCCATGCAGTGGGCACAGTTGCAGTTGCGGTCTGCGTGCTATGTGGTCATCAGCGTGATGTCCCAGCGCACAGCATGCTTCAGCTGTGCGCCGAAGTCTCTTGCAGGTCGTGCATGCGTCAGCAGAGTGCTGGGCACACTTTGACGGATCAGCCGGCGGCGCCGGTGGTGGCGCCCTGTGTGTGTTTGCGCGCCTGCGTGTCCCGGTGTAGGGGCGCTGTGGGAGCTTCCCATCCCCTATCACAGGGAAGAAATCAGCTGCAAAGGAGGAGCAGCCCCCCCCCCCCCCTTTGGCAAAATTGGTCTGCTCCGAGGACGGAGCCAGCCCCAACTGCAGATTCCCCTGGAGTGCACGCTGTAGTCGATGCTCCTCCACTTCCTGCGCTGTTCTGCGTGGCCTGTGTGTGTACGGGCGCAGTTTGTGTATTCTGTTGAGACCAACCTTGGTGGCCCACGTGCGCTCACAGTATGCCGCTAACTGCTGAACGTGCATGTTCATGGCACTGCGGCAGGTGACATAGGGGCGACAGTTCAGGCCGCAGAGTGCCGGCCCCCCCAAAGGAACTAAAGAGCTGCAGCGTGTGACCACACGCGCTGGATGCAAATGGCCTTTGGTGACCAGGCGCTGCGCCTTTGCCATTGCCAGTCGTAAGACCCGGCCTCTCTCTTGCAGTGAAAGGGTGGTGCCCTTAAATTTTGCCTGTGGAGCGTGTGGGAGGGTGCGTTGCGCAAATTCCTCAAAGTCCAGTGCGAGTTCCAAGAACGTCACTGTGCCTCGTTCAGGGGCCCAGTGCAGTTCCCTCAGCCAGCATAGCAGGTCCGCCAAAAAGGGCATTTCCCACTGCCATTCCACCTTCTTAGGGGTACGCAGAAGAAGTAACCCTTTGTCTTCCGGTCTGGGGAGGGGTCCCACCAGTTGGTGGTACGGGTATTGCCGAAGCTGCTGTGAGAGGCTCGACCCCATGAAAAGCATGGGGGATTGTGTGTCTCGTAACTTGCGGGCCTGCAAAACGGCTACTAACATATTGTGCAGAGCTGTCATGAATGCGAGCGCTGTCCTTGACTTGACGCTGTCTGTGTCTAGCTCTGGGGCCAATCCACAAAGTCGTAAACATGGGGGCCACTGGTCCATGAGGGGAAGGCCTGTGATCTGTGCTCCCGCCGTCCTGATGCCCGGCAGGTGGGTGTCCCGCACCGTACTCCAGGCTGAACACTGCCAAAAAATGTGCTCCTCGTTTTCCGGAGCATTGCCACAGTACGGGCACGTGGATGTGGCTCTCATGCCACGTTGATAGGCCCGGAGGGCTGTCCAGGTTGCTCCTGATAGGATGCCCCGCAGGATAGAGCGCTGTAACTCTGTGGCAAATGACGCTATGCTGGGCTGGACCAGGCGCCGGCATGTGGTGTAATGAGCCCCCGCGAAAAGGCGGGGACGCCTCTGAACCAGGCTGTCCAGCATTTGCGAGCGCAGCTGTTCACGCACCTCGTGCTTGATAGTGTTTTTATCCCCGTATAGGAGGAGGGGTTCCTGGCGCCCAGGCACTTTCCATCCCCACCATCCCTGCGTAGCGACCCAGCCACACTCCTGTGCTGTGGACATGGCTCGGCCGTATGGGCCGGAGCCTTTGTGAAATGTTGTCATCTCCCAAATGGCTTGGGCTGTGATCTGTCCAGCACCTCTGGTGCGACACAGCTGGGATAACCACAGGATGCGATGATACTTAAGTACCAAGGTAGGTGCAATCCGGTGTCCTTTGTGTGTGTGTGTGTGTGTGTGTGGTTCGGGTTCAGGGGTGGGGTAGGGGGAAATCCCACACGTAGGCACTTCTTCAAAAGCAAGGCACAATTTTGCGTGCGATTGTGCACCCATTGAGGTACTCAAGAGTTGTTTTGTTGGTCATTACGAGCCCCCCCCCCCGCTATGCGACTCATGCCAGTCCATGAGAAGCCCGCAAACCCTCCAAATCGCAACCCGGGGGTCTAGAATACCTCGTAGTCCTTCGTGATATGGCTGTGCTTTGGGTCGAACACCTTGCCGGACGAGCCGGCGTCCTCGGAATTGACCCGCGGGACGTCCTGGCGGCGCCACGTGCCTCCCGCCAGGCGCTTGACGCGGACCCCCTTCTCGAAGGTGAACAGCTTCTTCGCGACAAGCTCCACTTGGCGCGAGATCTCACGACTGGGGACGATGACCAGCGAGTGCAGGCCCCCGTCCTCCAAGCCCTCGGTCAGCAGGGCGTGCGCCATGGGAACGAGGTAGGCGAGGGTCTTGCCCGTGCCGGTCTTGGCCTGCCCCACGATGTCCATCCCCTCCAGGGCCTTGGGGATGCACGCCTTCTGCACCTGTGACGGGGCGCACGGGGGTGTGCGGGGGCTACGCACTGACAAGGCCCGACACCGCCAGACACCCCAGGGCACAGGGCACAAAGGCACACTCAGTGATAAGGGGAAGGGGGCTGCTGACACGTACCCCCCCCCCTTGTAATAGCTACGGAAAACTCCCAGATCAATACGGTCCCTACGCCTACTGTAGCTTAGACAAGGCCGTAGCTTGCACGTCCCACATACATGGGGAGCTGGTGCAAGAAAGGGGAATGTAATGCACAGAGATCCCCAAAATCAGAGCTATGCGGGTTCAAGTGGGTAAACACTCACAACAAATGTGTCCATGACCCTATGTAACTGGGAAATCCGTCATCAAACCAATGTCTTATGTGGCCGCACTACATTTGTACCGAATCAAATCAGGCCCCAAATTAATACGGTCCCTACGCCCACTGTGGCTTGGCCATAGAACAGTGGAAAGTTCAGCAATAGGTCCCCACCGACAGACCTATGCCCTTAATCAGCAAGTATCACGCGGCGGAGCCGCGGCCCCACTGTGGCTTGGACAAGGGCGTAGCTATTACAAAGGGGGGTACAGTGGAAAGGGAGCCGTGGTGGCGCCTGCAGCCCCCCCATCCCCCCAAGAGGGTGTTGTTGCGCGGCAAGTATCAGTGGTCAAACACTGCTGCACCATCCCAAGATGCACCTAAACAGCCCATAGAACCCCAGAAAGGCGTAGTTGCCAGCACAAGGCCTGTCTTCCGAGGCTTTTGTTTGTGGTTGCCGATAAATTCCAGAGGCTTGTGGGCAGTTTTGGTTCTGTCCTGAAGGCCTCTTGATGGGTGCAGTTACCACCGGGAGGGTCCCCAGAGATATCCAAAGATTGCTCCGCGCGCGCACCGCGGCAAGAACGCCCTCCCAGTAATCACTGGGTGGATCCTGCAGCCCCCCTTTCCTAGGCAGACCAGGCCTGCAAATTGGATACGGCTTTGCATGTCGGTCCACTTACTTCAGCGCATGCGATCAGTGTCATTCTTGTGTCTGATTATTCGTGGGGAGGGAGGTCGCCGGCGCGGCGGGAGCAGGGCCGCAGGCATACAGCCTCGGCGGTGGGCCACCTGCGTCATGTGCTCGAACTTGAAGCGCTCTGTCAGAGCCTTCTTGATGGACGGCGGCAGAGGCAGGTCCTCCCATTTCCCGGACGTGAGCTGCTTGAAGGACGACGCCACGGACGTGACCGACCCCTTCTGGGAGCCCCGCTGCGACGGCCTGAGCGACGCCGCCGCCTCCGACATGGCGCGCTCGGACGCCATTACGGACGCGGTCTCCGCAGCCTCCACCTTCCCGGCCTCGCGGGCCATCTCCCTCAGCACGCGCTCCTCCTCCTCCTCCTGCGTCAGGCCCCTGCGGCCTGCGAATTTGCCCAGCAGCTCCTCATCGATCTCCTCCTCATCCTCGGATTCGTCGGGGGCCGCTCGCTTGGGCTTCTTCTTGGGACGCGCGTCCTCCGAGTTGCGGGCTCTTTTCAGGGGCATTGTGCTGCCTGCCAAGAGCAGAGGGGTCAGGGCATCCACAGCAGCGTAATCCAGGGGGGGGGGGGGGTGAGGGCAGCGATGCATTAGAAGGGAAGGGACCTCGGCGGCGGCCCCAGAAGCGGTTAGACAGGCGGTTGGAGGAGGTTGCCAAAGCCGTTGGGGGGCGGTTACTGTCGGTTACAAATGTCATTGAAGGTGGCGCCTCCCGTCAGGGAGACAGTGGCTGGGCATAGGCTGGGCGCACTGGAGGGAGGGAGGGAGGGGGGATACCTCCCCCCACTTTTAAGGGTAAAATCAGGGATTTCCGAAGCCACCTGGATGCACGTGACGGTGGGGCACGGATTCCTATGCAGTGTCTTGATCCGGCTGCACTTTGTGTAATGCAGGTCAGTGGGTCTGCACTGCTCTGGGGGATGGTGCCACAATCAAATCTGGACAAACCAAAGACCAGGCGACAAAAGGGCGCTGGGGCAGTGCTAAAGGTGCCCTGCCACGACTTGTGCATTTTCCCTCATTTTTCGCAGGTCTCTGTGTTGAATTTTGGGTTTGCCCCGTTCCGGCGCCTGTTGGGCCCTGAGAAGGCACACAGAGGGTGCATACAAGGCGCATAGTCCGTAAAAAGGCGCAGAGCAATCCCTCGCATAGAGGGCACCAGGAGGGTGCATAAAGGCAGCATAGAGGGCACATACCGTGCCAATATTAATAATTATTTGCAAAAATAATTTATTCCCAGTAATTTATTCCCTGCACAAGATATCGCTTTTTGCAAAAAGAAAAAACCTCAAAAAATATCTATTTTCAGCTGCATGCCCTTCGTAAAAAGTGAAATCTGTGAAAAAAAATCGCAAATTTTTGTTTGCCCCCACCCCAAGGATGTATTTGTGGCACCAAAATGAACGAAACATACTCTGCCCAAAACGGAGGCCGCAAGCAAAAAACAAAACACAAAAATAATTTCTGACTCAATCAATCAAAGACTGGTCCACAAAACTGACGGTATTTTGGGTGCGGTTGCAAAAATAGTGTGTAAATAAATTTCAACACACACGGCACAAAAATTAGTATTTGACAAAACATTAATATTGGCACAGTAGTGGGTCCAAAGAGGGCAGGCAGAGGGTGCACGTAGGGCACATACAGCGTCAATGGAGGGGTGCATGGTGGTGCTTAGCGGACCAATCGAGGGCACAGAGTCCACATTTTCCCTGGTTTTCCCCATACATGTCAGTACTCTATTCAATCAGGAGGGCTTCGGCCAGCGCAATGAGCAACGTAGAGGTGCACACTAAACCCAAAGCCCCACTCAACAACTCCAACCGAGCCATCAACCCCTGGGCAAAAGTTCGCTCCATGAATTCCCTCCACCTATCCACAAATGGAACCCCGTTCGCATTCCCGCACTCCGAAATCCAAGGCCTTGTGGGACGGATTGTGCTGGGCGGTTTGCTGTCCTTTGACATGATGTGCGTTCATCGTAGAGATGAGGTCATCCTAAGCGTCCAAGCCGAGAGCAGGCCCTCTGGTTGGTTGCTCCTACAGTGGCATATACACCAACCAGCCAGCCGTGCGCTTTTGCTCAAGTGGTCCACAAACAAGGTGCCGTGGTGTGCGTTTTTTTTCGTTTTTGCGTCCTGCAAAAGGAATTTGTAGGAGAGAACAAACGCCCATGCCTCAAGTCACTGGTTAGACCAAAGTAATGTAGTCTGCATTGGATGCAATGACTGTATGCCTGTGACACGGGGGCATCCAGGAGCTCAGTATCCGTTGCTTCATTCATCCCTGTCCTGAAGCCTGAAACCGGTGCATACACCCCGAATTTCCATTCGGCATGCTTCCTCAGCCTTTATGGCAACCCCCTCCCCCCCCCCCCCCCTGCACACGAAGCCTGCCAGTGCTGGCGGGGGAGTGGACGCCCTGTCGGCAGTGTGATGTACCTGCGAGTGATGGGACCGGCACCCAACCCTCACCAACAACACTGCACTCCCCTTCCCCTGCCTACCCCCTCCCCTCAATTTTTTCAACACGCCCGCGCGGTGCCATGCGCAAAAAGTTTCATCTTTCGCCAGGGACAAATTTGGGTGGATTCGGCTTGCTCAGAAATGGAGGAAAAGGTATGTTTGAATCGTTTGAGATGATGGGTCAAGCTGGGGTGTTCCCAGCGATAAACCCAAATAGTGCCAAAATGGCGCTTGGCTGGCCAATGGGCCGGAACTGATTTTTTCAACGCGCGCGCGCGGGGCGTGACGCGCAAAAAGTTTCATCTTTCGCCAGGGACAAATTTGGGTGGATTTGGCTTGCTCAGAAATGGAGGAAAAGGTATGTTTGAATCGTTTGAGATGATGGGTCAAGCTGGGGTGTTCCCAGTGATAAACCCAAATAGTGCCTTTTTTTTTTTTTTAACTCGTGACCGAAGTTCCACCAAGTGTCCATTGAGAGTACACATAGCAGGTCATGGGTCAGTGACATGGGTTTGGTATGACCTACCCCCTACCAAGACGGCTGCGGCGGGGTGGCGGGAGGAACGAGTCCTGCGCCTTGCCCCACCCCTGTCGCCCCGTTTGCACGGGTATGCGCGTCCTCCCGGACCTCTCGGGGTGTTACAATCCAGTCAAGACTATGACATCGCCCATGTCCTCCAGCGGGATTTCCATATCCTGGAGATCACTAGGAACCTCCGGCGTCTCTGTCCTCCGTTTCTTGTGTGTCTCGGGTGGGTTCTCGTCCCGCAAGCGCTTCATGCGCTGTGCAAACCCAAATAGTGCCAAAATGGCACTTGGCCGGCCAGTGGGCCGGAACTGATTTTTTCAACGCGCGCGCGCGGGGGGCGTGACGCGCAAAAAAGTTTCATTTTTCCAGCGAATTTGGGTGGATTCAGCTTGCTCAGAAATGGAGGAAAAAGTCTCCCCCCGTAGCGCGGGATGGCCTTCCTCCCGGGGGGGAGGGGGGGGGGGGGGTGCAATGGGGTTTCAAGGCAAACTGTGGTACCCTCCACTGATGCAAGCAAACAGAAAACAGGTGAAGCGACTTGGGTGATGCAACCACCACAGCCTCGAGCCTTGAGAGTTGAGCACTCTCATGATCCGATTGAGTGACCCCACCAGGGCGTATGTAGCGCATGTGGCAAAACTGCAGCCCATTTGGCAAAGGCCCCACCACAGTGGCCAACACATGTGCACCAGAAGTGCGTGAGTGGTATCATACACGGTCACCGGGAGAAAACATCTTGGGTCTGAAAAGGGGACACGACACCCTGGGGGTGTTGTCGCACGGTGCGCGCACGGTGCATGCACGGTGCGGCCCCTTTCCGGTGTTTCCGGGGATTTTACCCAGTGGAGAGGCCCACAACAAACCACTCTGGCGGGTGTTCCCAAATGCTTGTGGATGGTCGCCAAAGGCCTTTGGGTGATATCTGGTGTTTCTTTCTGCCTTGCAGGGCTTTTTTTGTTACTTCCTGGTGGGTCTAATGGTTTTCATATGTCCAAGTGTCCCTAATTCCGCCCTTGTTGGCCCCTGCTGGTACACCTCGAATTTTTCTTACTTTTCTTACTTTCTTACTTTGCCACCAACTTCATATTGGATCCGCAAAAAGTCCCCGGGCTGCGGTGAAGAACCCAACACAATTGCTGGGACTCGATCACCCGTACTTGCGCGATTGTAGAAGACATCCGTGCCAGGGGTGACCCAGGACAAAGACATGAATATCGAAACTTCGCACGGTGCGCGCACGGTGCGTGCAACTCCCTCCCTGTACACCGCCTTTGGAGAGAGAATATCACCGAATACCCACAGGTGACTGATTTGAAGTAATGGGAAAGCAATGCAAGAACATGTGTGTGACAGATGGGGAACACAAACCACCGCAATAGATTTTGCCTCGCAAAACAGTGAAGTGACGGTCCCCCCCCATGGGGAGGGGGGGGGGGGGGGGGGTTGCACAAGGCCTTGGTGGTTGGATGTGTTAGCCTGTGGCGGCGCCAATTGGCCTCTCGCCCTTGAACCTTGTGTTATGACAAGGGGGGGGGGGTGTTGGCACAAGGGCTTGGTATCAGATTGTTTGCCCTTGGCAGCGCCAAGAGGGGGGGGGGGGCACTCCCCAAAACTGACCCTTGACCAACAAGCAGGTCACACACTGGACATGGCACCGGCCACTGGCCGTGCTACATGGGTAACCCCCGTGCAGTGGCACGTGGGTGTGTCAAGTGGTGATTGCGCTCAAGGGGATTGCGCAAGCAACAGCATGCACAGCCAAACAGAGATCCAGGCTGATCACGAACCGCAAAGTCCGGTCCTCGGCGCCTTTTGCCAAAGTCTGCACCACAAGTACAATGGATGGTCCACTTGACCTGCATACACAAGACAGTTCCCGTCTGTACTGGGCCCTCACGACGTATTTGTCGCACCCCATGCCATGCACACCCCCCTTGGGAGAACAATGGTCCTGTCCGCAAAAACAGTGCTGTTTCCGCGCCGTCTGGACCCTGAGAGGTACGAACTCCCCGGGCAAGTCCCCAAGAGGTACGGACACCCCAGGCAAGGGGCATGGAAGGGCCAGCAGCGAGGAAGCCTGAGCCCTTGGCGCGGGTCCTTCTCTCGCGCCGTGTACACGAAGGGTGAGGCTTGGGGGGCGGCACAGTGGCTCTGCCACGTCCTGCTTCTGCGCCGACCCTTGTACGCACAGCGTGCAGTCGGCCACTTTGTGTCCGCACCGTTTGGAACCATGGAATTTGGTGGTTCCTTTTTCTGGTGGTCCGTGAAGACTTTCTGTGATTCGGGGCTAGGGATGGTATTTTGGGGATACTGCTGCCTGTCCTGCCATCTTTTGAGTACGCCACTTTGACGCACCTCCATAGACATGGCCGTCTGGGCCTTGATGATGCAGTGCTTTGCTGCCTGTGTCTTGTCACGGTGCGCGCAAACGACGCCCTTGTCAGAACAAGGGGGGGGGGGGCTCATTTCAGTGCTTTTACCATTGTTCTCGCAAGGAGCCCCCCCATGCATCACATTGCTTCAGCTTAGTTGAATGGTTGCCCCTCACCCAGGGGTGCATCGAAACGGTCATCACACCACGGCGCCAGAAGGGCTGTCCAGCCTCAAACACATAATCATGCAGCAAAACCGTCTTAGCCAACAAATAGCAATGCAGAGAGTACTGCAGGATGAATATGGCACCTGATCGTTGGGCATCCCCAACGGCTGTGCGCACAAGCACTGCCCAATGGGGCAATATATCAGCATTCCGCTTCAGAGGGCGCTTTGAGTACAGGGACAGCAACGCGTTCCTGACGTCCTGTAAGCCATGGAAATGCACGAGGGGCTGCCCCCTCTGTCCACAAAGCGGAACGGAATAGAGCAACGCGCGGAGGGCGCTGCCGCAATACATTTATAAATACGCATGGCGAGAGCGGAATGCACGGCGGATGATTGAGAGGCTGTTCTGTTGCACTTCTGACCTCCGTTACGCCCGCTCCCCCCCGGCAGCCGACGCACTGTACCAGACAGTCAAGTGTTCGGGGAGGCGCTGGTCTTCATAAACACCCGGGCCCTGCTACTCCTCCGTGTCTGCAGTCCCCCCACACGCCCTGGTCACCTGGTCACCAGACGGCGCTTTGTCTGCCCATCTGCCCCCCCCCTGTGACAATGCCCCCCCCCCCCCGTGACACTGCCCCCCCCCCCCCCCCCCCCTTGACCAGCTGGCACTTGGACCAAGTGCCCGGCGCTTCCTATTGGCCGCCGGCGTGTGGCCTGTGTGGGTGTTGGGGGGGGGGGGGGGGAGGTTGCCGCGCGGCATCTGGCGCAAATTCGAACGAGACGCAGGTTCTCTGCCGGACGCCAATGGCAAGTCTGATCCACAAACCCGGACACCCTTGCTCTAAAGACACAGCAGCCAAATGGATGCCATCCGGACACCTGCTGTACCCTTGGCCATAAACCAACGATGGTCGTCACCCTCCAGAATGGCTCTAGGCGTTGCTTGGCCATAAACAGTGGAAAGTTCAGCAATAGGTCCCCAGCGACAGACCTATGCCCTCTCATTCAGTGCATCGTCACAGGCAGGGCGGCGAAGCCGCCGCCACAGTTCATCCACAAACACGGCGCCGGAGGCGTTGCTTGGACACGGGTGCCATGACGTCAGGTTGTCAAATGAGCCGCATGATCCTGACCTCGCGCCAGACCTCGGCTGTGCCCTGGGACAAGGGTGCCTCTTGGACAGGGGGGCATCAGCAACGTTTGGATGTTTGGTGCTGTCTTTTCGTGGAGGAGGTCCCCCGGTGCGCAATGAGCCCTGCGGTTCGTGTGGGGGCAGGCGCGCGCGACGCGTCTCGGAACGGCGGTGCCAGGCTTGAGCGTGAGAGTGGCACGGCGCCATCCGACAATGGAAGCCCGCTGTCCGTAGTGCGATCCCCGACTGTGACACGGAGGACAGGGAGTCACTACAAAAGACCTTCTATGTGCCGAGTAGACAGCATGGAGTTATGGACAAATCAACAACGTCGGGCAGACAGGCGAGGAGCTACAGTTGCTGTTAGCGATACGAATGGAGAGTGGTAGCGCAACGGGGGCGGTCAAGTTCTTCATCGACACGAGCACGGGCGACCCTTATCAAACCACCCCCTCCCCCTCTTTGGGAAGCATTCAGGTGACCAGGATGATCAGCATGCCCGTTCCGGCTTGGGGTCCCAAAACCGGGGTGGGGGGGGGGGGGTGAACAAGGGTCAGAAAAAGGGGGGATGGATGATCGTCGGCCGTTGGACAAACGGGGCGGGAAGGGGGACAGGGGCTGCCAGCGACTACATCCGGAGGGGGCGCCGGGCAACACAGGGCAACACAAGCATTGCAGGTGCTGCACTGCATACCAGGGCCGTCCTTGATGCTAAGGGGAAAAAAACTGCAGGCCTGCAGTACGCTCGGAGCGCCAGCCAGAGCTTCACGAAAGCAGGGGGGGGGGGGGTCGAGGGGGTCCTGACCCTCCCACACACACTGGTCCTGAGTTTTCTTTGGCAGCGAAAACCTTTGCCCTAAAAGGACGTGTGCCAAAGGCGCCGGAAGAAGTCTTTTGTCAGCCGATAAGCCCAGAAAACTTTTCTCCCATCCCTCAACGGGGGGGGTCCAAGGGGTGGGGGGGGGGGGGGTCTGGGACCCCCCCCCCAAACCTCCACCCCTTCCACTGGTGCTGAGTTGTAAAATGAAGCTCCGGTGCCAGCCGGCGGGTAACGGCAGCCGACCATTGGCCAACCGGCGTCGCTTGCATCAACTGCCGTCGGTTAAGCGCATGTCAACCACCATCAACCGAATTCTGTCACCGATGACCTCAGGCCGTGCTCAGTGAAGAAAGAAGGAATATCTCATTCCTAAGGCACAGCCCTGTCGAATGCAGACCGCTACACAGCAGCAGTGACATCCGGGACAGTCTATACTGAAGGGAAAAAAAACCGGTCCTTTCTCGGTCCTTGAGTGAACTGATTGGACGGACAATTACAAATCGTACCCGGGTCCCATCACGGGGGGATGGGGATACGTGGGAAGAGCCGTTTGTAGCCAACTACTGGATTGCAGGTGCACAGTTCGCATCTTTGACCACTTTTCGACTACAAAAGGCGTCGACTCAACACTCCGGACATTCTGCACAAAACTGGCAGTCCCACACATGACAGGAACACGGAGTCGTCGTGCTTACACAAGGCCGTGCTTGCGCAAGCGGCAGTTTGCCAAAAAAGCGAGGCAAATTTTTTTTTGAACTGTCCGGAACCATCGACAAGTCAGATTGTTCGGGATCTTCAGACTCATTGTCTGATACAGTACACTGTCGTCCCTACCACCTACCCACCGTCCTCACACAGAGGGGGCATCAGGTTACGGGTTCAAGCAAAGATGCCGGTTGGTGCTGGGGGGCGGGGGGCGGACACCCAGGACAGCGGCACCTCCGTGTTACACGCACGCAGCCAAGGGCATCCTCGAAGGGGGGGGGGGGCATGGTGCACGAGAGAGGGTTTGGTCTGGTCCGTTGCCCGGTGCTGCCGCTATGACCCAGGGGCCCCCTGTCCCCCTGCAGGCTGCAGCCCATCCTCCACTGGGGAATCCTTCGCGGCGCCTTCCTCTGCGTCCTGTGCCGCGCCCGCCTCTTGACGGGTCGCTGCGCCTGCTTGATCTTGCACTGCCCCCTCCCTTTGGTCAGTCCCCGCCCCATCCGCCCCATCCCTTTGACCGCTCTCTGCCGCCGCCTTCGGAGCGTCCGACGGCGGGTCCTGCTCCTTCGCCCCTGGCCCATCGGCATCTGTCTCTGCCTCCTCCTCCGCCCCATCCCTTTGACCGCTCTCTGCCCCCGCCTTCGGAGCGTCCGACGGCGGGTCCTGCTCCTTCGCCCCTGGCCCATCGGCATCTGTCTCTGCCTCCTCCTCCGCCCCATCCCTTTGACCGCTCTCTGCCCCCGCCTTCGGAGCGTCCGACGGCGGGTCCTGCTCCTTCGCCCCTGGCCCATCGGCATCTGTCTCTGCCTCCTCCTCCGCCCCATCCCTTTGACCGCTCTCTGCCCCCGCCTTCGGAGCGTCCGACGGCGGGTCCTGCTCCTTCGCCCCTGGCCCATCGGCATCTGTCTCTGCCTCCTCCTCCGCCCCATCCCTTTGACCGCTCTCTGCCCCCGCCTTCGGAGCGTCCGACGGCGGGTCCTGCTCCTTCGCCCCTGGCCCATCGGCATCTGTCTCTGCCTCCTCCTCCGCCCCATCCCTTTGACCGCTCTCTGCCCCCGCCTTCGGAGCGTCCGACGGCGGGTCCTGCTCCTTCGCCCCTGGCCCATCGGCATCTGTCTCTGCCTCCTCCTCCGCAGGCCCGGTCAACGCCTTCTCCTCGGGGTCGTGCAGTTCCCTATTGTACACGCTGTTCAGGACCATGGCGAACCCCGCGTCCACCAGGATGAAGAAGATGGCCTGGGCGGCCACATCCTTCAGGAACCGGAACCCAATGGTCGTGAAGGGGAACATGCCCAGGGTGATGAGCATGGCGCAGCAGAAGTCCTGTTTGAGCTTGGGCCACACAGTGTGGCAGCCTGAAGGAGGGGGCGCCGAAGGCGCAGGGGGAAGAAGAGGAAACGCGGGCGGATAGCAGGCAGGACAGGAGGCAGGGGAGGGAAGCATGGGTGCCCCATGAGGTGTGGCATGTTGGTTGCCATGTGGTTGCCATGTGCAGGATGGGCGGAGGATCCTGTGCCTTGTCCTTTTCCGCTCTCCCACTGTCAGGGCCTGTGCCACTTTCCCATTCCCCATAAAAGGGAACAAGTCAAACATAGCCACCCCTGCCCCTCCCTTCGCTAGTCCAGCTCAGGTCAGGCAGTTTGAGCTGCCCTTGCCTCTTGTGCTTGTGTCGGTCTCTGACTGACTGTATACTCTACTTGCTGCTCGACTCTTGTACTGCCACCTGTCGTTTGATCCCCCATCCCCTGACAGCTTTCTGTGTGCTTCTTCCTTGTTGCCCTTCTGTTGACTGTTGGCGGCGTTGTGTGTGTGTGTGTTTGTGTATGCCAACTGCGGTGGTTGTACCATTTTTACCAGGTCTCCCGGTTGAGCCCGTATAGGCCACACTGGCGTCCTCGGGTCGGGTCGCTTACCCCATCATAGCAGGCCCACGGTGCAGGCCAGGGGTGTGAGTGCGTCCCTGTGTTACCCCTCGACCAGTGCGATATGCACTTGGGCCAGAACCTGGCTCGCTGCCCCAGGACCACCCTGGAAGTGGGGTGGTGGCTCCGTGGCTTCCGCCGGGCCAGCTCCACGGCATGAGTTCGACGAGCCCGTCATCGCCATGTTGCCCCGTGTGTTGTATGTGTATTGGGGCTTCCACAGCTGGTGGTGCTCGCGGCAGCGAGGCGGCCTCCACGGCCTACTCATTTGGCGATTTCCCCAGAGAGGATGCCCTTGACGCACGGCTGCCGCCGCCCGCCTCCAGACATGCCCGCTCCGGGGATCGAACCCACGACCTTACGGTTGCGAGACCTACGCTTAGCCCGGTTGAGTGAGCCGGGGATCCTAGTCTTTGTGTGTGCCAACTGCCAATTGCCCCACCACAGGGGGGTGTTTTCATCGCCGATCGCAGTTCTTTGATGCACATGATGGATTGATGGTCCTTGTCCACAGTGGGTCAGATACATCAGTCCGGCTCTGGCTCAGGCAGATTGAGTGGCCCTTGCCACTTGCGCTTTCTTTGCCTACTTTCTGACTACACATCTTCATCTGTTGTAACGTCTGACACCTGTACCACTGTGTGCCTCTTGATTCCCCTACCCTGTGCCTCTCTTACTCTTTTGTGTGGTGGGGATCAATGGTCGGTGCTGATCAACTGAATGTCCCCGCCATAGACACTTTCAGCCATTAATCCAGAGGTTCTCTCACAGATGCATGTGTCCCCTTCTTGGTTGGGGTGCTCCACTATTCAATGTACAACAAGTAGGTACAAGGTGTGTGGTGGGGGGGGCGGGGGCTGGACCCATTCATCAAATCACTGCACGTCCACCTGATCATTCACCAATTGTCTACACAACCGACTGCCAAGAAGAATGTCATTGCACTGGATGTTGCTTTGACTTCACCTACACGGCTATTGAGTGTTGCTTCGTCAAGGGTCAGAATTGAATCTCCATTCTCACCCACTGATCGACTAACCAATGTGTGCAACCCACTGCTCTGCTTACTGTGCGTGCGTCTTGGGGGATGGGGCGCCAACATTCTGGATGAACCTAAGCGTTTTGGTGACTTGTTTTTGATGCAACGTTTCGCTATCTATTTTGGTGCCATTGGACTGGGGCAGTGATAAGCTGTGTTTGTCAGTGTGGGATTCTGGACCCTAACCAAGTATTCAACGCCATCCGGCAAACTCAAGGCAACATTCTGTACAGAGCCCTGGTCATCAAGGCTGTGTCCGGTGCATTGTCCATTATGTGAGGCAGGGTTTATGTAGCCACTTTGCCCACATGTGGCCCCCCAAGATAGCAAGCGTTATGTAGCCCCTTCGGATTTCCTCCCCACATTGGGCATTGGGGACCCCCGAGACGGCAGGGGTGATGTAGCCGCTTTGCCCACATTTGGGCCCCCAAGATAGCAGGGGTTATTTAGCCACCTGTTTTTGTTGACGGGGATGAATTATGCTCTCCGAAGGTGGGGAAGAAAAGTTGCAGTTCCATGGGTCACAGTGGAATGTCACCGTGGCAGCATATTGCCCTGAGCATCCACATCCCTCTGCCAGCGCTCCACGTCCCTCTTCCATGTCTCTCTCACAAGGCTTCGCATGCAGTTACTCCAATGACCGCAAGGTGGTGGGCATCATTTTCGCATGCACATGGAACAAAAGTGCACCTGTCTGGGCAGGCACCATTATCAATGGACAGATGCTGGTATTGATATTGAGTGTTGTAGTGCGGCACGTCAGAGTCAACTCCCATGCCATCCCACAATCCAGTCAACGTGAATGCATGCCTTGAAGGCGCGCGCGGGTGGGGGGGGATAACGGCTGAAAGATTATGCCAGTCGGTACTTCCGGGTGAACGTACGTGGTTGCCTTTTGAGGAGGGAATCCTCCACTTGTGGATAGCAAGGACCAGAATCCCCCGGCCCGGGTGGCACATAACATATCCCGTAATGTTCCTGGGGAGAATGGGAAACCAGGAAAAATGGGGGGAAATGGGGGGGGAAAGGGGGGAAATGGGGGAAAATGGGGGGAAAGTGGGATTAATGAAGTTGGGGTGGGAAACGTGGGAGAAATTTGGTCAAAAAGTATGTCATCCCCAGCGCAACTACAAACACCATGAGCAGCTGAGAGCCCAATATCTGTGGGCTGCTTCTTCTTATCACCAAAATGGGTCATCTGCTAGGAGAGCCAGCCTGCAGGTACCCACTTTTCTTTGTCCCTGATGAACTTGATGGGGATGTGATGAACATCCTCACAGGTGTGCGCATTGTCATTGTCCAATGGAGAGCAAAACAAGTGAGGAAAAAGGGGAGAAGACCATGGTGGCACCCACCCATCAAAAGTGACAACAGTTCACGACATACCATGTTCAACCGATGCACTATTTCCCTCCATTTCCCCCGGTTTCCCTGCATTTTCCCCCAGTGCCCCACATTTTCCCTCCCCTGTTTTCCCAATCCCCCCCCCCCCCATTACCAACCAAAAATGCCATTTTTTTGACCTTTCTCATTGAGCTTCCCCCATTTTCCTGCAAAAAGCAAAAAAATCTCGCTGTTTGCCCATTTCCCCCCCATTGTTCCGTCTATTGGCAGGTTTTCTAGATTGGACAACATGTCAGAAGCGGGGGGTTTGGGGTCCTGGGATACGTGGGCTGGTCGCCCACCCAGGTTGGGGGTGCACTGGGGGAAAATCGCCCACGTGCTCACAAATGCTGCTTCTGCCCCTTGGCGTCCCTCCCATGCCAGCGTTGGCATGCCCCACACAAAACCCTTCCTGAGACAGCAGAGTTTGGAGGGTGCTCACCACCACTGATGCAGGAAATGTAACCCAGGGCCAGGGGGTGCTGGATCACCAAGTGTCCCCATCGGTGGTGCACTGCATGCTCAAGGGAGTCACCGCCTGTGCAGTGTACAGAGTGTTGAAGGCAGGAGGTGGGGTGGTGGTGGGGGGGTTGGGGCAGGGGGCTTGCTGCTTCCCTTCTGCCTCCCTTTGCCATACCACAATGCTTCATGCTCTCAGTCATGCTGACGCATAAGACGATATATACTGGGTTAATGGCCACTTTGATCAACGATTTCTTTATTGCATTGATCCATGTCATATCAGAAGGCACTAGGGCGTCGATCTTACTGAGGATGGTGAAATTTAGTGTTCCTTGAACAGCACCTGCAAAAGCAACAGGCAGTCAGGGTAGATGGTAAGATGCATGGTCAAGAAGGTTCGCTGTCAACCACCACCATGCACCAGAAACTCCTTGCTGATGCACTAACTGGTATACCCACTGGCAAAGACAATGCCCCTCTGTACATATTCTCTCGAAGGTTGCATTTCTTGTACTGTATCAGTTAGCGCATTTGCAAGCTGGGCCTGCATCAAAACTACCATTCAGCGATCCCCTTTGCCAATGCGCTCACTAGTACGGTTTGCGCACACATGGTACCACTGTTTATTTTGTTTTGGCTTTGGATAAGGGGGAGGGGCAGGAGGTGGGTATTCCACTTCACCAATGCACCAAAATTGGATGAAAGCCTGACCTTGTCAAGATGAAGACAGGCAAACCAAATGTACAAACCAGGAACACAAAACACAAAGAGACTTACCACATAAGTAGAGCAAATCCTTTGTGCATTGTGCCTGCCCTGCACCAGGGTAGACCTGCCCTTGTCGAGGCCGCAAGCAGGTCACAAAGCGCTCCCCCCATGCTCTGGCAATTCTGAGGCTTTCCCCCTCTCAAGAGGTGGTGGTGGTGGTGGAGGTGAAAGACCCCAGCCGGAACCAGAGGCCATGATTCCTCGTTCTGCCTACAGGGGCCATTCAGCAAGGGGGTTATCAAAACCTGGGGCTGTAAAGCACCATCTATCTATCAGAGTGAGATCGCTTTTTTGCTGGTAAAGTGTACCTTGCGACTATCACTATCACTGTCACTATCCGTGTCACGGGGCAAGGTATCCATGTCGCTGTGCGACCCTGTGGTGTCTGATTGTAGACTGTCATCAGTTGCAGTAGTAGATTTCAGGGTGTGAGCTAGCCTCTGCACTGCACGAGGCCATCGATAGGTAGTCACTGGCTTGAGAAGTGCCTGTGGAATCCGACTCAGAGTCACTGATCGTGGACGCCGACCGGGTGCTGGCACTCCTCGACGAAGGCTCAGATTGTGTGGCACAGAAGGAGGGCAGAAGGTTTCGGACCAAAGAACCAGGGGAGTTCGGTGATTGGAACATGTGGGAGGTAGGCGCTGTGCACGGAGTGCGCTATGCAACCTGAAAGGGCCCTGCAGAGGGCTTGTACCCTGAGGCCATTGGTTCTAGCCCCAATGCAGTGAGAGAGGGGCGTGGCGTGGCGATGAACGGGATATCCCCATGGCTGCATGTGGCAACCGTGGACTGTCCCTGAGAGTCCGTTGAGGCTGTGCGAACAAAACTCAGGCTGTCTACTGTATTCGTGGTTTGTGAAAAGACTGTGCTTGGCGTGTCATACATGCTTCCCACCGGCTGTACATCCAATGCATGCGGTGGGGAGCCCTGCAAGGGGGGAGACACTAGCGAGGCGCAGCTGCGCCACCCGTCACGGAGGGGGACAATGGGTATGTCCGGGCTCTTGGGGGGGGGAGGGTCTTCAACTGTCAATTGTGATTCCACTGCTGCCGCAGCGGCGGCAGTAGCCAGCGGTGACTGCTCACGGCCTGCTTCTGCTAGTTCTTCCGCCGGGCACATCGACATGCTATGGCATCCAGATCCACTGTACTTGGGCGTGACAGTGATCAAGTGCGTGGAGCAATAGCTCCCAGAGATCTGCATTTCGTACCGGCCCTTTTTGGTTACACCAGTGCTCAGCCTTCCACTTATAGACAGGTCCCTGAACGCCTGAGCATAAATAGTCTGAGTCCGTAGCGACTAGCAGTTTCCCAATGGCTTGAGGGCAGTGTACAATGAGTTCTATAGCTGCACGCAGTTCCCCTCTATTGTTAGTCTGAGATTCATTTACTGGAAGGTATCCAGAAATTTCAAGGCCGGTTGCTTACCCATCCTGCAGCTTCCATTGCACGGATGCGTGTAAGGATTTGCACTGCTGCCTCCACATGATCAGGATTCTTTTCCTTTTTATGGGTTTTGCATCGGATCCACCAGTGGGCTTTTCTGGCTGTCCATAGGAGCAAGGAGTCCACTGCTTTGCGCGGCTCCAGCGATCCTAACCTCCACGTGGAAGTGTCAGCCTTGGAAAGCAATACATAGACATGAGGCAGGAACTTGCAGTACCTGTTTACTTGGGTGTTCCTCTTTGTGTATTTTGAGGAATCAAAAAGCACACAAATGCCACGACAAGCAGGCCCCAAATTTTCTTCAAATAACACAATCATACCAATGAACAGCAATAAACATCGACAAACGCCGGTAAATGGCGGTGGTTGCTCAGAATCCAGCGCTTCTAAAAATGATTACATAAGCACTGCTTATTTTCATATGGCCTATGGCATGCGGTACAGTGAATTTTTGTCTGGTTGTGCCCCTCCACATGAATCGGGGTCACTTGGCAGTATCTCTGGGGCATCAGAAATGGGAAGAGGCCAGGGCTGCTTCGGAAGGAGGGAGGGAGGGGCGAGGGTGTGGGGGAGAAGAGGGAGAGGAGGCCATGCGCAGCCCGAGCAAAGGGGCGTGCCACACCAACGACAGCCATCCGCGCAGTGCGCCAGTAATTCCATCCGATTTCGTCAGGCTCCCCTTCCTCGTGGACCTTGTGCGGGACGTCAATGCCTTTGAAGTCCAACTTGTTCAGGGCGATTTCTGACTGTTGTGTGGCGAAGTCAATGACGGCATTGTACAGGGCCTGCGAGATCGCGAAGCCAAAGACTAGCGCTGCCGGCATCGCATGGGCTAAGGAGACAACAAGCGGAGGCCAGTTCAATTCATGAGGCGGGCCAGAGCCATCACCTGCGGCAAGGGACCCTGAAACACCGTGTGGCAGGAATGTGCAGCGCGGTCCAGGGATGGATACAGTGGGACCCCCCCCCCCCCCCCCGGATAACGAAATGACAACGACGAAATTTGGCAGGCCAATTTTGGCCAAAAATTTTCACCACTTTAGACCCATGAAAAAAAGTGATTTTTGGCCCCCACCACACACATCTTTTTTTTTTTTGACTCAGACTCACAAGTTCATCGTAAGTGCTCGGCCAGACGGGCCGGATCAGTAATGACAGTGTAAATACAACATATGTTGTCCCGTGCGATTCCTGGGTCGCATACCACCATTAGTGGCGGGACAGATATTTGACACTCATCTGTAGTCTGTCACTCACTCATGCAGTACCAGAGACTGCCACGCCACTGATTTTTGGCCCCCACCACACACATCTTCGCGTGCAGCACATTCCGCTGATCAATTTGATGGGCCTCCTGACATTTTTTGAAAGAAAATTTTTTCGAGATTTTTGACCACTTTTGCCCCCCCAGAAAAAAAAATTCGGCGGCTTCGGCACCAAAATTTGCCTTTTACCATATGAGGGACAACAGGGTTTCGTAATCATCATTTCGGCATCTCGGGCCCCTCAGAGCCCCCACCCCAACCCCCACCAAAATCAGTCGGTCACTATTATGTCCATCCCTGGTCAACAAGGGGTAATCACACCCCCAACAAACTTGCGTAAATCCCCACAAGCCCGCCAGGTGATGTGTCATTCGCAGGCCACAACTCCTCCGTTGGGCTGCTGAACCGCCATGTCTGAGGTGACTGCACACCGGAGCTCCCAACCAACCCTTCTAACCAGCACCAACACGCATGTCTTTGGGGGCGGGACTTCGCCCACAGAAACTGTCAGGCCCGTCCCAATTCGGGCCCAAACTGTTCTCGACTTGCGATTAATAGTGCAACAATATGCTTCACGTAGATTTGCGCAAGTTTCACGCTGGGATGGGATGCAAATTGGGGCAAGCAAAATTGACGTACATCCACCCCTTGTCCCGTGCCCCCGGCAATACTCCCACATTATGTGGGCCGTGTGCAGTATTTTGAGGGCAGGGAACTCAAAAAAACATGTTTTGGAAAGTATTTAGATGGGTCGGGGTGGGTTTTGGGGCCTAGTAAGGGGTTTGAAGGACTAAAAATAGGGCATGACATCATCCTACACAGATTGCTAAAAACTTTGTATGAAAAATGGGGGTTAGGACATCACTGTTGATAGGATCCTACCTTACCTGGAGTGGTAAAAAATGACCATTTTACCCCTATAAATAGCCCATCCCTACCCTTCAGCCCCCCCATACCATGGAAATTGGAAACATCCCCCTTCCTTTTACTCATTTTCATCATTCGCAGTCACTTTCAGGGGTGAATTACAGCGCTCCTACTGCCCCAACCTTCCCCAAAACATAATTTTTTTGCACTTCCCACCCCAAAATAGGGGGGGGGCGGGTAATGGGGGTAGTGCAGTCTGTCTGAAATCTGACCAGAACAAGCAAAAAAAAACCCAAACTGTCAACGGCAACGGCCAGTTTTCGTGAAAAAATATGGTTCCGGACCCCCCCCCCCCCACCCATACATCTCCGAAAAGCCCTTTTCAAGCGCTTCCCGAATATACCCCACATACCCCTCCCTACCTATGGGACAGTCAGTGGACACAAATCAGGAGACAATGGCTCCGGCTCAAGAAAACACTTCGTGTTGGCATAATCCCCAAAGTCCCCGAGAGATATTGTCTCAGGTTTCATCAGCATCCTATGTGCACAAGAAGCTACACAAAGCAACCAACACACCAAGAACCCTGTCTGCGAACCCTGTGCATACATGATTTCTCTCACAATAGCACAAACATGCACACAGATTAGCACTGTAGCAATACTCCTGGCGATTATAAGAAAAGCTTGCATCCATCTCAAGCCGCTCATTTTATAGAGAATGATGCTTCGCGCCACGCTTCCTTAAAAAAAAAAAGAGATCCCCTCCCACTAAGTTGCAGGCCAAAATTCATCCCCCCCCCGCCCCCTTGTCCATCCGTCCCCCAAGGGACAATGGTTCCCCCCCCACCTGGGGGGGGATTGTCGCCAAGTGACCCCCTCCCCCACCGGATGGACACCACTGCAGACCAAACACTTATCAGCATACTGTGCAGAATTCATGGCCGGTCACTTGCTTGTTGTTGGTTGGCTGCAGCCGGCTTCAGTGCAGGCTGCTTTCAACGTTTGGGTGCAGGTTTGGGTGCAGATTTGGGCACTGTACCAGGTTTTTTTCCCCGGGTGCCGTGCACCATCCCCCACCAGAGTTCGGGATGGGCAAGGGGGGGGGGGGTAGCATCCCTTGGGGGCGTTTTCGCACAGCGCGGGCACAGCGCGCGCACAGTGCGCGCACAGCGCCAATTATTACGGTGATCATCCAGGTAACAACCCTGAAAACCACCCACCTGCGGAATCATGCACAACCGATTCAAATCTCAAAAATTCAAACATCTGATGCTTGCCATGGGTCCCGGGAACCTAAATTCTGCCCCCTATAGCCCCGTCCACTGCAGCAGCCATTCAATGACGTCCTTCCAATCTTCTGAACTTACCGAACTCCCGGTGGTGGAGAACGGCCAACTTTTCGCACAGCGCGCGCACAGCGCGTGCACAGCGCGCGCACAGCGCACGGTACGCCCCCCTTGACATGAAGGGCCCCAGAAATTCAAGCGTTAAGCAGTGGGTGGGCAAACACTGTCATTTTATCGTGGAACACCCTGAGACAACCGCCAACAACCATCAACTGCGTTGTCACTTGATCATGAACTGTTCGCGGTTGGGATCACCAGTGGGCAATTGACCAACCGCGGTTGGCAGTTCATCGCCGGCAACAGTCTCGGACTTTCCTTCACGCAAAACAAAGCCCCCTGAACCAACCTCTGTAGAGAACCTCGAATACACTGATCCTTGAACAACACAGATGGGCAAAGCTGCCCTCATTGCTTTATCCACCACAAATCACCCAGAACATGCCCAGTCTACTACGCCCTGGAAGGGTTTGCCAAATGGGGTGGTTGGACAGCACCATCAACGTAGCCTGGGTGTGCTCACACCTCTGCACAACAGTGCTATGAATACACAAAAGCCAGACTTGGTTTTGCTGTGAACCACTTGAATTTTTGGACATCATCCGCTTTGCACTGGGGCACTGTTGGCTGGAGCAACAGAACTCCCAGCAACCGGGGCCTCAACTCTCCATGACCACTTGACTCCTGGATGTTGTGAAATAGATTCAAGCTGCGATCCGAACCCCAAGTTCCACGCAACCTCGCCACTGTTTTCTCCTTCACCAGGCTTCCCTCACTCTCTACCACCGCCTCCATAAAATGGGATTCTTGCTAATCGATCGGTGGGCCATCAACTATCACAACCAAGTGTCATGCGGTCACCGTCATTCAGACGACAAGCAATCATTCAGCGCACACAAAGACAGGCAGCAGCAGAGGCTACGCTACATACACAAGCTCAAAGTGCTCTGCACGGCTGTCTTTGGTGAGCAGAGTGGCGTCCACTAGGGCGGGGGTAGGGCAGGGGAGGACAAGGCGAGCATGGGACCATCAGAGGTCCCAAGAGCAATATCCAATTGTAAATATGCTCGTCGATTTGGGCAAGAGCGAGGCGGTGCTCCAGGCCAGCACAATGGTTAGAGCGCGGGTAATGCTTGCAACAGCCAGGAGGGTATAGTGCAACATCTGAGCAGCGAATGAAAGACTTGAATCGCGGTCCTCCCTCAGAACCCCCATGGAGATGGAGGCAAATGCTTGCGTGGCTCGTGCGTATTCGAATGGGGTCAGCCGCAGACATGGGCTTGAACGGCGGAACGGGCGGAGGGTGGCCGGGGCAGAGGGGTGGGGTGAGGCCCAAATCACCTACTCCTCCAGTTTTCCGATTCAAGCTCGGATCTGGTCGTCTGACATCCGTATGACTCACATTCAAAGCGTACTTGGGCTGCAGCTCAGGGTGCTCATTGGGGCACACGTGCATGGGGTGGGTCAAGCAAGGACTAGAAGATAAACATGGTTAAAACAGCCGACGGTCTTGCCGTGAAAGCAGCGGCTGATGCAGCACTACGTCGCTTGATTTGCTGTGCCTGCACCAATAGGGGCCCGTGATCGCTAGGAGGCCTGAGAGAGGGGTGCGTGGCGACAGCGTTTGCAGAAGATGTAGTATCCGTGACCATCCCCTGCCATCCCTCCGGGACAAGCTCGAGAGAAACGGGAGGAGGGCCTTCTGGGAGGAAATCGATGCAAATATGCGGGATCCGGGGCCTGCTTTCAGGTCGTTGGGCGACAAGGGTCACTATTCAAAAAGGAAGGAGACTTTGGGATGTCCAAAATGGAGCTGTCATAAATCTGTCCAACCCAGGCTTGTGCACTGCTGATGGACCATCCCCGGACTGGTCAGCAGTAACACAATCCATTACCCTGTGAACAGCTGGATTGTCAATAGGGTTGCGTTTTGTCGTCGTTGCTGCTGGTGCTGCTCGTGCTGCTGTGGCTGGCCCGTAGTCAAACGACATTGACGAGGCATGCCACCAGCTGCATCGTATAGGAGGCCAGGGGATGCAACGGGTCCTGATATGTACAATGGCAACGCGTGTGCCCGTGCAGGCCCAAAATGTGTCGCGTCGGGCAATGGGCGTGCTTGCGTACAGGACGAGGCAAAAACCCAAGGGGCAGGGATGCATGAGAAAGGGCGGGGGAGCTTCCGTAGACCGAGCCTGCGACCCAGCGGCTCTCTCCTCCCCAACTTTCTTCCCTGTAGCAAAGATAACCGGCAGTAACCGCCCCAAAGCGTCGTGCCAGCCCCCTCCCCTGCTTGACAGGTAAAGGGGGCAGGAAACCCTGGACTGCGGACGGTAGGACCACATGCAAATCTCGGTGTGCCAGTCAAACTGGCGGACACAGTGAACCCCTTGACAGCTTGCTCTGCGGCTTGGGGGTTAATGATAGATGACTGGAGCATTGTGAGTGAATGTGTTCACAGTGCTGCCAAACCTGTGGAGGGTGGGACTCGGTGCTTTCCATCACATCATGCACATGCAAACCCCCCCCCACAACCACAACAACAACAACAACAACAAGAACAACAACAACAACAACAACAACAACAACAACAACAACAACAACAACAACAACAGCAACAACAGAGAGGATCTGCCTTGCTGTCCTTTGCCTACACGATTTTGCACTTGACGGCAGTTGTGTGAGCCACTTGGCAGCCGTCAAATATCCCACCAATGCTGCCCAAAACTTGCTGCGCTACCTACAATGCAGCGGGCAGAGGTCAACCATATGGACAAAGAGAATCTCAGTTAAGGGAATGCTGCTGGGAACAGTCACAAGACAACATAAATCTGGATTCCGTGTGCCGATCCGGTGGCGCTTACAAAATCACGAAGGGGGGCGTGGTGCCGTAACGGCGTGCAACAACGCGCATCGGGGGAAGAGCCGAGGGGCTGTTGGACACCACGTGGAACAGTGTCCCTTGGAGGTTAGCGCGCTCTGTGCTGGTAGAGGTGGTATGTCCACTGGTTGCATCCCAATGCCGCCCCAAACTCGGATTTCAATCGGCGGCGCCTTCAGAACTTCAGTGCTCGTCAGTGCTTGGCCTTTGATCGTGCCTGTCGCGCGCACGCGTGGGTCCGGGCTGCTCCGTTCGGCTGGGCCGCCAACTCCCTCGTGCAGAATGGAGAACGCGCGCAAATCGGCAAAACTGGACATGGGAAACGGGAGGGATAGGGTGTGGGTGTGGTTAGGCTCGAGGTCAAGGGAATGCAGGCTGACAGCAAGGGCGGTATCCCTGGAATCCCACGGCGCCGCGCAGGCCACGCAGCAGTGGTGGGGCCGGACGGCACCGACCGAGCAAAAAACAATCACGGCCAGTGCGGGAAAAAGCACTTTGGTTGCCATGTGGGACGTCCCGTGGATGCAGGCCTCGTCCCTGTGCCTCGCACCAAGGGCAGGGAAGGCCGAGCGGAACAGCAGCATCGCACCAGCAGCCCCGGAAGTGGATGGCAGGTGGAAATATGCACAGCGATGCTCTGCTTTAGGTCCCCCCTAAACTTTCGGTCCCTACCACCTAAACTTCAGGTCCCTCCCGCGGTGATTCTCGTGCCCCTTCCCACGTGTGTTCTTGATGCTGCCATTTGTTTCATACTTGTGGACACAGGGTGCCCATTGCACAGGGAGCGAGCTGAAACCCCGGTCTGTGTCCATGGCAAAGACGAGAATGGCCTGGGGCGGTGCAACCTTGCGGGGCGGGGGGGGGGGAGGGCTCCCGGAGGGGCTGAAAAGGGGACAGGAACAAATTCTTGGTTCGCACAGCTCCTCGCTCACAACTCCCTAGATTGATCAGACGCGAACTGGTACTGAGGCCACGCTGCATGCAACTCTCCGACTGCGGGGCCCGTCCCGACGGAATGTCTCGTCCAGTACTGTCACAACAAAGGCCGCACACCCTCGAGGCTCCCCTCCCCCCATCAAGGCACGTCTGCTCAGCGCAGCCCCCCAAAGAGGAAGAAACTAAGCTTCACACAGGACAATGGTGTTGCCCTTCCCTACTGTGCATGGTGTTGAAGTGGCTCTCCAATATTTGTATCAGCTTTGTATCCACTCTGGGACAGCCGATAACAACGTTGTTGTGGTCGCCGCACGCTCTTGGTCATACGATGACATCCTCCTGGAGGAATGATATCCGCCAGACTGCAGCAGAGCTTTCAGTCCACAATGTGACGAACAACGACGATGCCTGGTGCTTGCAATGAGGCTCCCATGGTCGGTGTGGTGTGTGTGATCGGCTCCTTTTCAGACACACCCATATGCCCCCTGAACCCAGCAGTGAGCTCTGCATCGATTAACACGGCCCCCAAAGCAGAGCCACACTCAACTCACGGACGGCCGCCCGGCAGAGGATGCGGGCCGTCCGGCAGATGACGAAGGGCGTCCAACTGAAGTAGAAGGAGGGCTCGATGTGGAATCACCCAACGTAGGTCTATCAGGACCCTCTTCTGCCCGCTTTTGCCCTACAGTTGTGGGGCGATCATCCTGTAGGCAACAGTAACAATGGCATTGGTGCACGATTGCCACGATGAAAAAAAAACAAGAGGCAGTGGCAATGCGAGCAGTCCCACGTGTGGTTTCGCAAGCCCGGACGTTGGAGAAGAAAACCCCATGGAACAGCTAGATGCGAACCTTTGAAGCCCACAACCACAATCACAAAAAGTGGTAAATCCCTCCGAAGTGATCCGGAAGCAGTGCGCACTGCCAGATAGAAGCCCATTGATAAGATAGAACCAACGATGCACATTTCTACACGCGAGACACGCCTTTGTGTTGCGTTTGTGTCTGCGGAGACTTTCGAAAAGAACACTCCAACTGCTCGCAAACAACAAGTTGCATGCGTGCCACTAGACATGGCGAATAGTACCTCCCATATCTTAGAGGCAAAATGCACCAATCATCCCTGAGCTAAAAGCCATGCTCCTGGACGAGACTGTGCACGCCGGGGCCGTGCCATCATACACTTGGTGAAAGAGTAGGCACGAAACGTCGAAGACTCATCACGACATGAAAAAGATGCGAAAGATAATAGCAGCTCCCAGCGTACAATGTCACGCAACCTGAGAAGAGTCTTGCCGCGTCTGCTCGAAGATTTTTTGTGCCCTCTCCTCCATCTCCATGATCCGCTCCAGCGTAATGGACTTGAGCGGCAAGATCTTGGGCTTGGCTAGGATTTCACTTAATGAACTCTTTTCAGAGTACACCAAACCTGCCTTGGGCAGCACTTCTTGGACAACGTGTCCCATTTATGGTGAATGCGATGTCTTTCGCGTACCCAAAACAATACCCTAAAAGAAAAGGACTTAGCAAACACAACCGAAAATTCAGCAGTTGGTTCACATATCCAACATTTGTCCCCTAGCTCGACCGGATCCCGAACCTTGAACCCAATGACGTGCGTAGAGCCTTGTACCGATCGTGCATGAAATTATTGATTTTGGAATCAAAACTTGCATTTTTTCTCCATTGAGCATTCTTTGTTCGTCCTACAGCCAATACAAGATAGACAGCACTACTTCTAAGTATGAAGATTCACTATTCACACCGTATGAAAATCAGTCCAACCATTTCTTCCGTGGGCAATAGGTGTGTTAACACGGCCGGTGCAAAGTACCCCCTCCCCCCCCCTACGTGTTGTGTTCACGCAATCCCAACACACGCTAAACGTATTCCCCTCCCCCATGCCCCCCTGCAGCAACACAAGAACACGGGCGGCGTGGTGCTGTGTTAACTTAATCAGTGATCTATGATCAAGAACTCAGGGATTTTGTTGCGTCGTCAGGTGGCAAAACATGGGTAGCTTTGTACTCCAGGTCCCCAGCACAGCAATGCAAAAGAGACAGCAGAAGACACCAACCGCCACTACCACCGGTGTATTCTGCAACGAAACCGCGGCATCGGGGCCGTGCATGCGCACCAGACACACATGGGTGACTCCTTTGGACCCCTCGAGTTCTGGACATCATGTATGGAGGTCAGGCATGGAGGTCGGTCCTTTTCTTGGGTTCAGCATTTCAGGGACATGCACCACATCTACCGTTGGTTCTTCCTATCACCCATTGTATCCCCGGGACAGAGAAAACTACGGGCAGGTAAGCACAGGTAATACCACGGGCCGATGAAGACATTTATGCAGTGCTTCAAGACAGCCGTCTTTCTGTACTCGACAGTGCTGTGGTGCACAACTGCACCTCACCCCAGCGGTGTAGGCTTCGTCGCAGATTATCTGCCCACCATCCCCGTGGCATTCCCTTGGTTTGGTGTTGCTAGAGCACACCAAAAAAATGAGATCACTGCCCTACTGCTCAATCCTTATTTCCATGTCGGTCATTTTTGTGTTGTGTTGTGTTGTGTCGTGTTGTGTTGTGTCGTGTTGTGTTGTGTCGTGTTAAGAAATAGGGACTTAGGGCAAGGGCAATGTAGTAAAAAGGACGGACCACTTCTTGACAAATGACAAATCGTTACCAAGACGGTGGGCTCAGCATCCATAGCATGCCACAAACATTCAACACAACACAACACAACACAACACAACACAACACAATGCAACACAACACAACACAACACAACACAACACAACACAACACAACACAACACAACACAACACAACACAACACAGCACAACACAAGACAACACAACGCAACACAAAAAGTGAACACAACAAAACATAACACAAAACAAAAAACAAAACACAAGACAAGAAAACACTGAAGAGCATAACATAGCAACCCCCCCGCCGACTGCCCCGTGAGGCGCGCAAGCATGCAACGACTCAAATCAGAGGGCACATGACAGCCTCCATGACATAGCGCCGGTGCTTTCATGAGCCGAGACGCTCTCTCTCCTCTCCCTCCACCACTTGCCAATATGATTGCGTGCACTCCAAGTCTAGAATTTCGGTGGCAGCAATGAAGGCCAAGAGTTGTGCATTTGCCCATGGACCATCCACGGATCCAATGCCCTCCTCCTTGGCGCTATGTTGTGTTGTGTTGTGTTGTGTTGTGTTGGGGAGGGAGGTTACTTTTTGGGGTCCGTGTTTAACATGTAGGATGCGCGGAGGAGAAATGAAAAAGAGCCTCTACTTGGGAACCAAAAATGAAAGACAAACATTAAAATAGATAGGTATAATGCAAATATGCACAAAAAGGACCTTTGACAACTAGTTCGGCAGGGCACACAAGCACCAACTCCTCGGCCACAAAACACACACACACAAACACAAAACAAAAAAAGGATTTCAAACCCCACAGCAAGAAACCAAACAACCTAGCCATAAAAATTCTTGCAAAAAATTGGTGATCTCAATTGATGGTGTGTTGCATACAACAGTTAACAAGGAAAAAAAGACATGAAGCGTTCCTCATTCAAAACTTTTCTCCGGAATGTATCACTTGCTACTCGCTCTTAAGGAGCAAGTTCAAGAGCGAAGCGAAATATCATACCCGTAGAGTGTACAAATTTCCCAAATGGTTGCAACCGGCCGGGTTGGACCGACTCACCTAACATGTTTTATGTAGAAAACGGGCTATGAACCCGGTTTTCTACCACCAAGAAAAGGGGCGTAAGCCGTGTTTGTCATTATCATGCATCAACATTCAATCCACGGGTGGCAAATTATTCCACATCCATCCACAACCTTGAAATGATGTAGAAATGACAATCCTCACAACTCTAACCAAACCTTTTAACGGCCCAAAATAACCAAACTAGGACATCTTGCATCCCTCCTCCGACCATTCTCTTATGGCAAATGTGGATACCCCTTAGATACGACTTATCTCGACTCCATCAAAATAGCACGTACACTTAGAACTTTCATGTTAGTGCCAATGCTTCAAATATTTCTCCGAAATGGCGCCGCGAAAACATCATTATTTGCCGTGAACACGATAAGAGGCCGCTCTTCAAATGAAATCGTGTACACCATGCAAACCGCATGCATTAAGTTATCATACCATCATTCCACTCACTTGGCAAAATCCACAACCCTCATCCCTACATGCCCGGTTGCCCCTTCTTTCAAACACATTCCAGCGGGACGCAAGAACCATCGTCGGGGGCTAATGTATTCGTGATGCTCGCTACCATGGTGGTCAATTTTGGATATCGTCCAATCAACAAAATGGAGGCCCTACTTGATGCGTGCGCCCTTGTTTTTCCTTCAACCCTTCTTCGAATGCAATTTGTCATTAAGACTTTTGATTGACCATCCATTGCTTTTAAATCAAAGTGTCAATAGTGACTCGCTCGCTCTCAAAATAAATTGTTCCCATAAAAAGCAACCACGGACTATGCCTGGCAAACGAGGAAATCACAGGCGAGGCGGACTTTGGAGAAATGGATGGATGAAATTTTCTAATACTCCAAATCCAAGGATCAACAATTTGATGACCCCGAACTTTACACTCCGACGGGAAAGGCCGGTGCATGGGCACGAAATTTGTGTTTCATGCGCATCTCGGCTTTTGATTTTCTTTTAGACCACGTGCCCGTCAAGTCGAAGAGGTTATCACAAACATGATCATCACCATCATGTTCAAGCTTCAAAGGTTAGTCTGGGCCTTGTTTTGCCAGTCGATCACGCAAGCTTGCAACGGATGGCCTTTCGATGGAACATTTCAATCGGAATACATTGTAGCAAAGCAACGCGGCATGGGGCACGAGCACACAAACAAAAGAATCGATGACGATACTGGCGTTTCTCGTTGTCGGAACCAAAGTTTTGTCATATCGGTAGCATACCATCACGCTCGACAGCGAGCAAAAGCACGCCGGCTTGCAGCGCCATGTGGCACCAAGCATGAGATACTTGTCGTCTTTTCGTGACATGGCGCGCTCACCTCAAAGCGATAACACTGGTGCTACCACACATTCAACGGTGCAGACCAAGGGCCTACACGCACACTACTAACGTTAATCCCCACGCGCTTAGAACTTGTTGGAGTTCTTGCAAGCCGTTAGTTCCTCGTACATCCATTGGCACTGAGATGGGTCCGACGACTTGTCCAAGCACTTGTTGAACGTCTCCAACTGAAAGTTGCAGTTCGTAGGAACGTTCGTCTGCGCTTCAGCAACTACAGCGAAAGAAACATGTGCTTCAACATCTACAACAAAAGACTACGGCGGCTAATCAATGCACGAGAGTTTGCGACAAATTCGAGTGCGGAGAAAATCCAACACCATGCGTCCACCCACATTGAGCACGCGTATGTGGGCGCAACGTTGGTACCGGATGTATCCCACACCACCGCTTTTCTGGGAAGCAAGTGGTTGGAGGTATTAACCACATACCAGCCGCCTTCTGCTCTGAGCCGCTCATGGCACTCATTATCGCCGAGCTTGCCATGTGGCCTGAACACGAAAAACAAAACAAACGCCATGACCCAAAGGAAATAGTCACTCGAAAAGCCGGGCCATCCAACTCAAAGAGCCGGACGACCACGACGCGGTTCTAACTGGTTGGTGGAGCGTGAAGATATGTATGGTTCTAAACCCAAATCCAAGCCAACTCCTCGGGCGGCAAAGACACGTACGGGCAAAACATCAAGGAATGCCACAGACAACATGTTTTGAACGATAACGACAAACAGTACACGCCATTTAACGAGCGAGGGCAGCAATCGTATGCAAATACCGACAGCAACACCGGCGGCCGTGCTCATCACGTTGCTCATAAAGCCACCCCCTGCGGGCGCAGGTGCTGGGGCAGCTTGTTGGACCATTGGAGCCGAAGGGGTCGCGGTTGGAGCCGGAGCAGGGGCACGTGAAGGAGGAGCAGGGGCACGTGCAGGAGCACTCGCAGGAGCAGGAGTAGGGGATGATCGACGGCTTCCTGTAAAATTGATGAAATTTTGATAGCATGATATTCGTATCTGATTTTCTTCAAAATTATGTTGTCCGAACGAACCTCGGCCCATTTTGGAAGTGCAAAGTGACAATTCCGCGTTAAGTCGATGGAGAGGTGTACGCTTGCGACAGGCCCGGCGAAGATTCTTTCTCGTAAGGCAGAACGGGCAGAACCTTCATGCTCGGAATAGGAATCTCAAAGATATGTAATTCTGCTTTGAATATCGGATGCTAAAATATTTCACTCACAGTTCGTTTCTTGACCTCTTATCCCCTACAGATGGTCCATGGTTTTAGGAATTTTTTGGGTTGCCCTTGCGATATGCATGAATTATGGCGATTCAGTGCCGTTAAGAAAACTCGGTCTGCAATTGGGGTTTTGCCTTTGGGGGTTGCCCCCTTTCCTCAGGTTGTGAGATGTCCACGTCACGAGAATCAAACTTACCGGTGGCTTCAAAGGACGCATAGTTCACCCAATGCACGGAGCGTGCTTCACTCGCTTGTGCCGGCCCTAGCAATGAAACGTGCACATTACCAAAACGACTGGGCCAGCCCGCAGCAAAATTGTCATCAAACCATCACGGAACTCCACACCAAGGGAAACCCAAGACGGTGCTGGGAGGCCTCCTTCCACACCGGGCTGATGCGTTTTGGGTTTCCCCCAGAAGCACAAGGACCAGCTGTACCAGTGGATTAAACACACCAAGGGGGAGCAGCAAAGGGGCCCGCAATGGCAATGGACTTGAATGCGTTGCATGGTCATGTGTGCATAATATGTTGCACGTCCAAATGCCTACTACACCTATGCACATGCACGAGAACACACAATTGAAAGGCGAAAGCACACTATGCACTCCTTGCACTTGAGCTCGGCTTATACGTCACTTTGATGAGCCTTCAACTTGTCTCGTTTTGCCGTGCCACCATTAAACATGAACCATGACATCAAGGAGATCCTTCATCATACTAAGAATCGGAGGTAGCACTCCCTTCGGGGCACCAAGTTGCAATCGCACCACAAATTCCTCTTTGGTTGGCATGTGCAAAGAAAGTGGCTCCAATTCATGTCGGAAACACCTTGGGTCCACCTCGATGACACACAAGGGCCACAAATGCACTGCACGATGCAACAATAAGGTAATTGACGAATTCATTAAGCAATAATTTGATTTGGGTACAAAGTGAAATTCCATACTTGTGTTGAATGGTGTTCAACCGACCAAGTTGCAATTCAAGCCCTTGACCTCACAAGAGAAGCGCAACAAGGATGTCGATGAGGAGGAAATGCAAGAAAGCGGTGGGCGCTGTAGGAGGGGCAGATGCCGGAGAATGTATTCTGAAGGGGCTTTGGGGGAAATTGGCATGGAGCGAAGAGGTCCCGTAGTCCCCCCCCCCCCCCCCTTGTAGGACCTCTTCGCTCGACATTCGCAATTGGTGTCACGCCGCTCACGTGCTTGGCAAGTGGCATACCAGTGTCAGCTATTTCCCACCCGGAAAGGTCTTGATGGGATCCACTTTTGGTCTACATTTTTTGGCAATAGTTGTCATATTTGTCGTTTAGCAACCCCCCGAACAATCTCTCTACGCTCGGGGATGCTGTATTTGGCAAGCCACACAAGCCACGTAAGTGTCCGATAGACAAGGCAGTGCACCGAACTCGTGGGCGGGAAACCGCCATGCCGTAAAACAAACGCCCCGAACGCGTGTGTGAATGATGACGAGGACCGCTACCGCAATGTTATCCCTCCTGGTGAACGCTACTGCATTGGCCTATGACGTACTCATCTACGGGAGCACACCTGCAGGCTTTGCCGCCGCGCTCGCTGCCCGCGACGCGGGAGCCGAACGCGTCCTCCTTGTGGAACCCACTGCACACGTTGGCGGTATGGCGGGGCCAGGCGGCATCGGCTTGCGTGATTGCGAGAAGAACGCGGTGCGTGAGAACAATGCATCGCAACATCGCTGGGGCTGGCGCAACGCGGCCCACTACGGTGTATCGCGGCCCGTTTGGCAGCCAGATATGTGGCTCGCCGAGCAAACCTTCCGTGAGATGCTTAGCGAGGCGCGCGTCGAGCTGCGCGTGCGGTCACCAATGATCGAGGGTACAGCGGGCGTGAGGGTAGCAAACAAGCGGATTCGTGCTATAGCGCTCGAGCCCCAGGGGCATTGGGTCGAAGCGAAGATCTTCATCGATGCAAGCTATGAGGGCGAGCTGCTGATGGCAGCGGGTGCTCAGTTCACGTACGGCCGCGAGGCGCGAAGCACGTACGATGAATCGCTCGCAGGCGTCACACAAGGCTCCATCGCCAAGTTCACGGTCCCCGTCTCGGCCACGCGCACTGATGGCTCGCTCCTCAACTGGATCCAAGCAGCACCCGACCCGCGCACCCGCGTTGGCGCGGCCGACGACAATCTGATGGCGTACAGCTTCCGTGCGTGCCTCACCGCCAACCGGTCCAACATGGTGCCCATCACCGCGCCGCCCGGCTACGACCCGGCGGACTTTGAGCTACCGCGCCGGCTGCTGCTTGCTGAGTTGGCCGCGGGGAAGTCCGTGAGCGCCCCGTGGGAGCTCCTGCCCTACCACGGGTATGAGCAGCTACGTCGGGACATGAAGTACGATGCGTGTTGCGGCAAGTCGCCGGTTGGGATCGATGCGGTGGGCCTTGCGGCGCAGCCCGTCAACTACGCGACGGCGACGCGCGCCGAACGGGGGAGGATCGCCGCGGCGCACCGGTACTATGTGCAGGGCCTCTTGTTCTTCTGGAGCAACGACGCCTCCGTGCCGGCAGGCCTGCGCGCGAAGCATCGGTCGCTTGGCCTCTGCAAGGACGAGTGGCCCGACAATGGGCATTTCCCACCACAGCTCTACGTGCGCGAGGCGGCGCGGCTCGTGGGCGACCGGGTCTTCACGCAGCACAGCCGCGTGCGCGCCGAGCAGCCGGGCGGGTGCCGGCCCGATGCGATTGCGGTCGCGAGTTGGGCGTTTGACATCCATGAGATGGAGCGCGTCGCCGTTGCCGGTGATGGTGCCGGCGGTGGCGGGGCCGTCCCCTTCAACGAGGGCCTGACCTCACCGCGCAACGGCGGCAGTTTTTTCTTCGAGCTGCCGTACTGGCTGCTGCTGCCACAGCGAGCCGACCTTCTGAACCTTGCGGCCCCCAACTGCCCGTCGGTTTCTCACGTCGCCTTCTCTGCGATTCGCGAAGAACCGACGCTCTGGCAGCTTGGCCAGGCCGCTGGCGCCGCTGCCGCCATCGCCGCGGCCGCCGCACCGGTACCTCTCGCACTGCAGGACGTGCCGCTTGCAGGGCTGCAGGCGGAGCTGCTGCGACAGGACGCCTTCATCCACTGGCCGCCGCGGCCCAACTGCTCTGTCCCCGTGTCTAACGCCCAATAACCGCCTCCTCGTCAACCATCTGCCGGGGGGAAGTCCCATGAAGGCAGGGTGGCTGAGGGGTGGGGAACTCATCCAGAAGGGCATCCGGGGGGTCCGGCTGCTGAGGGCGGAGATTGAGATGCAACTGGGCTCCCAGATGCCGTGGGGTGGGGGCAAGCAAAGCCGACGGCACACCCCGCCACATCCAGCACAGCCCCAGCACACCAACTACTGGGCTCCGCGAACGCGGAAACGACACCAGCAAGAGCACCGGCCGCAGCGGCCAACAGAAAGCAGCGACCCGACGCAACATGCGAAGGGAAGAAGGGGTGACTGTCCAGGGCCCCGTAAAGAAACAACAACCCGACGGAATGTCACACAGGGGGGGGGGGGGGGGCAAAGCCGACGTGCACAAAGCCTGGCACCACATCTCGGTTGTCCGGTTTCCCTGCGAGTTAGGGGTGGGGTTTTCATCCGCTGCCCTCCCAGTGAGGGGTCGGGTTGCTGGTCTCCCTCCCGGCCAAAGAGGAGGATTTTGCGGTTTTCCTCCTCCTTCGGCTCTCGGGTGAACACTTTCCCCGCACACCCCGCCAGGGGGGGGGGGAGGCCCACCGTGGGGGACGCCACGGCACCGAGAGTGCCCTCGGTCCGCAGACGAAGCATCCACCCTGGGCCGATGCGTACACAAATGCCGCGGCGAATACCCTTGGACCGATTTCAGAAGTTACCTCATCGGTTCCAAGGAATGGCGATCGGCCAGTAGGCGCCGCCAGCTGCAGACGAGATCAACACACCATGGCGTCATGCCAACCCCCCCCCCCCCCAACAGCAGCGTGGGGGTCTCGGGAAGTGACAAGGCAAAGGGGGGTAAGGGTACCCCCATGATACACCGCGTGCCCCCCCGCCGCCCCGCTCTGCTATCCATGAAACCTGGTAAAGAGCAGGGGTCCCGGCATAACACCCCCCCCCCGCCTGTGTGACAATCCGTCGGGTTGTTGTTTCTTTACGGGGCCCTGGACAGTCCCCCGTTCTCCCCTTTGCATGTTGCGTCGGGTCGCTGCTTTCTGTCGGCCGCTGCGGCCGGTGCTCCCGCTGGTGTTGTCCCCCCCGCCCCCCCCACTCCACTCTACTTGCTTCCGGGGGGGGGGGCATGGGACCACTGGGTGCTGTGCGCTTCTTCTGCCTTTTGTGCTGCACACAACACCCCCCATGCGGCCGTTGCCCCAGCCACAGCCTGCCTCCGCCTCTCCACCCCACCCCCCCCCACCGGTGAACTCCGCGCCACCCTGTCCCTACATGCCCCACGCGTCGCACAGCCCTGCGCATTGGGGCACCCGCCCCAATGTGCTACCAACGGCTGTGGTTTGGCTGGTGGTAGGGTTAGGCACAGGGTTTTGCGGGTGCCCCCCGGGGGAGGTTGTGTCCAACGCCTGCGCACCCCATGCGCCACACCCCCACACACGGCAGTCCACCACCAAGGGCTGGGGCAGCAGAACAGGTAGGGCATCCAGGCCACTGTAGCACCCCGGGTCCCTCTCCTGTGGCCCCTGTTGTGTGGTGGGGGGTGGTGGGAACCGTCATTTGGTGACCGTCGTCCCTGGGGGGGGGGTGGACATGGGGGGTGCACTTTCTGTGTGTTTGCTTTTTTTCGGTAGGTACCTAACCCTGGGTGCTCAAAATGCTGTACTGAGGGGGCTCAGAACTGCAGAATCCCACCAAAGGCTCTGGCCAGTCATGTGAACACTGCTGCCCGTCACTCATATTTTGGAACACCCTTTCACCATACTTCTGTTTGCTCTTGTGATGCAGGGTTGGATGCCTGTCCCTCTTGGTGAAAGAGAGCGCCCCTCTCAGACGGGGGGGCTTCCAGTGCCCCTGTGGGTTACAGGGCGGGTGATCCCCCGGTTGTGTCCCTCTGGGCTACTGGTAGCGTTATCCATCGTGGATGGTCCACCCTCCCTCCCGGCTAGGGCTAGGGTTACTCAACTCAGAGAAAGAGCTTGTGACATCTTTCTAGTCCCCCGGAAGGCCGACCCCTTCAACGTTTTCTATGGTTTGCAGGGATTTGTGGCGCAAACGTTTCCGCAAATGGGCGGAATATGGCCCTCTTTGAGCCGTCGGTTCGCCTTTGAATAGGGCCCTTGCCCTGTTCCAAGTTTAAGACGGCTCTATTGCAAGGGTTTCCCTGCCAAGCTACACCCTGTTCTATCCCAAAGTTTACCCTGCTTTCTCATCCCCCTTGAAGACCCCGGACTGCGCCCTCAACAGCGACAGCCCCAGATTTTCAACCAAGCTCCAGGCACGTTCTAAAGGATGACGTTTTCCTGAACCTCCGCCTGATGAATTCTGCCGTTGTGGGTCCGCCTCTCTTGGTGCCCTCGATGGATTTTGGGGCATGTGTGTGTTGCAGTGTGAACAATGAACTCTGAAGCCCCTCAATGACTTCTTTGCCCCGAGTTGAGTGGGGCTTGGTGTTCTGTACCGCTGACCATCTTCAGGAATTAAGGTTCAATGGTCAAGGGCCAATCAGTTCTACACTGAGCCAGTGAAGCAGTGTGCACTTTCATCTTCACAGCCCTTTCATGGCCGTGCCCCCATTTCGTTCGTTGGGTCACAGAGCCCCACTTTCTGCCGCTTTGGACTGTTGTCCGTGTATAGTGACGGCACCGTCTCCAGAGGGGGGGAGGGCCCGCTTGACTGGGGCGTAGAGCTGGGGGTTGGGGTGGGGGTGGGGGGCTCTTTTTTCCGCCAGGCGCCTCCGGGACAATTGATCATTGTGTTGTGTT
This sequence comes from Eutreptiella sp. 'Long Island Sound 2002', assembly GCA_964036045.1. Classification (NCBI taxonomy): domain Eukaryota; phylum Euglenozoa; class Euglenophyceae; order Eutreptiales; family Eutreptiaceae; genus Eutreptiella; species Eutreptiella sp. 'Long Island Sound 2002'. The sequence goes on along the minus strand of OZ038381.1, from coordinate 23,267,036 downwards.
TCCGGACCCCTCTCCACCCCCTTTGGGTGCTGTCCCCAACACATCTCCGTACCTTCAGCTGGGTTCCGGAAGACAGACCGAAGTGACAAACGTCTGTCAAAATTCGTGCTTAAAAAGGCCGTGATGTCCCCCCCCGCTAAAAAAAAAACTGCAAAGCGCGAGGAGTGAGGGTCGCGTGAGCGACCCCAGCGATGAGCGTGTGAGGCCTGAAGGGCTCTGCAATCGGCTTGTTTTTGTCACAATTTTTATATCACCTCTCTACCGGAGACATGCGCAGACGTCGGGGCATGTGGGACCGTCGTGCGGGTTGGACAAACGTTGGGGACTGCTGGGTCCCATTGAGATCAACTCGGGGGCGGGGGGATGCGAGTGGATGAACGTGACTGTTCATGAAAATTGGGCAGAGCTCGACGCGCGCACGGACGTTCATCAGGGGCCCGTTGTACCCCCCCCCCGCCGTATAAGCTACGGCCTTGTCCAAGCGACAGTAGGCGTAGGGACCGAAAAATTTGGGACCTAATTGGATTTGGTACAAATGTAGTGCAGCCACATAAGACATGGGTTTGGTGACGGATTTGCGAGCTACATGGAGTCATGGATGCATTTGTGGTAAGTGTTTTCCCACTTGAACCCGCATAGCTCTGATTTTGGGGATATTTGTGCATTATATTCCCCTTTCTTGCACCAGCTCACCAATCTTCTCTTTCTGAACCTGGGCGTCTACGGCTTTGCCCAAGCTACAGTAGGCGTAGGGACCGTGTTCATGTGGGACTTTTGCGTGGCTTACACAAGGGGGGGGGTTACGTTAGAAGGGCTCGCACGAGCGATACGATACATTGAACCGACTGTCCATCATTGGCCCACGGCAGTGCCCTGGACACACACGGTGCGCGTGCGGTGCAGACGAAGCAAGAGAAAAGCCTCGCAGGATGCTTCTTCGGAGTCCTTCTTCAGATGATGCCTCTTCAGGGCAGGGGTCTGGGTATTTCGGTCGCTCTGGATTCTGCGGTGGGCGCGTGGTGCATTTGGCGGGGCTTCGCGGTGCTTCGTGCCCTTGACCCCTGTTATGTCCCTGGGATGGCAGGTGACTTCTGGGGAGGGTGTGGGTGGGTGGGTGGGTGGGTGGGGTCTACCATTGCATTGCCCCTGCCCACTCTCTCCGCATCCAGAACCTGAAATGAGTGCGGCGACCCCAGCACTGCCTTTGCTTGCTGGGGCTGGCGCAGCCCCCTCTCGTCTTCCCACTGCCTGGCCGTCTTTGGGCCGGGTAGCCCTCGGTCTGGCATTACTGTTGACCACTGTCGCGAGCGCAGCCGTTGTCTTTGCTCAAGTGACCAGGCCTGCCGTGCAGGTCTCTGCCACTCTGGCGGCCCCCCTTCTCCTGCGCCCACAAGTGCCGCGCGCTGCACCGCAACGGCCCGCCTCCCGCACCGCACGGGCCATGGCCCCCGGCAGCACGTCCCGAGCGCATGCCCCGTGGCGCGGCAACACGAGGCTTCGCGGCGCCGCGGAGGGCGTTGAGGGCCTGTTAGACAACGGGGACATCGATGCGGCATTGTCTGCCCTCGAGCAGGCGGACTCGATCCCGGCCGCGCTTGGCGCGAGGCTTCTCACGGCCGCTGCCACCCTTGAGCCCGTGGAGGAGCCGGCCGACGGGAACATGGTGCGGGACCCCATCGGAGGGGGCATGTACGCGGCATCCGAACTCGCGGGGGCCGCCTACGAGTCGAGCGCGGGAAGACCCGCGGACCCTGTGCAAGAGCGCCGGCTGGTCCGGAGCTACCACCTGCTCACAACGAAGGTCGAGGGCGGGGCGGCCGCGGGTCTGTTTGGCGGTGTGGACACCAGCACCCTGCCGCTGCCGTCGGGGTGGGGGTGCACCGTGGCGCAGCTGGAGGCGCGGACGGGCCTCCCTCTGAGCGCGTTCCGGCCCAATCCCACCACCGCCCGCCTGTATTGGGTGGGATGGGCGGCCCTGTTCGTGCTGGAGCTGGTCGTGGCGCCGGCGTTGCGCGTCGCCCCGCAGCCGCTGGTCCTCGCCACGTTCGCGGCGGGCCTGACCGACCAGGCGTTGGGCGGCGGCGCCAGCGAGAAAATCCTGTGGACGCTGAACCCCGCGATGGCCGACCGGGTGATGCGTCACGAGGCGGGGCATCTGCTCGTGGCGCATCTGCTGGGCTGCCCCGTGCAGTCGCTGACTCTCGGGGCGTGGGACGCCCTGACGAGAGCGGCCGATGGCCAGGGCGCGGGGCGCCGCGGGGCCGGCACGATGTTCTTTGACCCGGCCCTCAATGCCGCGGGCCTGAAAGGCAAGGTCACGCGGGCGGAGATCGACCGGTACAGCGTGGTGCTCATGGCGGGGATTGCTGCCGAGGCGCTGTGCTTCGGGGAGGCCGAGGGGGGGCGGGACGACGAGAAGTCGCTGAGGGTCTTTCTGTCCCAGACGGTGCGGTCCAACATCAACGTGCCCGAGCAGGCGAGATGGGCCGCGACCAACGCCCTGCTCCTCCTGCGACGACACCGGGACGCGTACGAGAGGGTCGTCGCCGTGCTCCGAAACGAAGGCAGCCGCGATATCGGGCGGGTCATGCTGGCGCTGGAGGGTTTGGACGGGGGGGCGTCGCAGTGAAACCCCCCCCTCCCCTCTCCCATACACACATGTCGTCGGGGGACAGTCATAGTAGTGTGTCTTGGGGGGGTCTACAGAGTGATCCCCATCAACGGAGAGCAAACGGTGTGGGTGTAGCACGGATGGTTCGTGCCCGGCCAGTCCAGGAGCCTTCAGCAGTGGTGATCAGTCGAGTAGAGTGAGTCAAGGAGGAGCCAGCCACTGGCCCTTTTGTTCCGGGCGTCCAGGATGGCCAAGGGAAGGATCGCAGGGGGTCCAGAGCGCCAGCATGGGACGTACTTGTGCAGTCGCCGAATGTGCCAGTGTCGCACGTACACGTGGTCGAAGAAGGCTCCGTGCGGACAGTGTCGAGTTGAGGAAGAACCTGCGCGTTTATTGTCGGGGCGCAGAGGAGGATGGCAGCGCCCTCCTGTCGCGTACAGGGGGCGCACCGTGCGCTGTGCACGCGCTGTGCGAAAAGTGGGCCATTTTGTGGAAGGTCGCCGGAGCAGTGGATCATTTGGTTCACATTGTGTGGGTATGCCCGGTCCTACCCTGTGTGAGTGCCGCTGTTAGGGTATGGGACAAGTATGGGCCACAACGCCCCAAAGGATGTTTCAGGGAGTTTCAGATGGGTATACATGGCGGTGCATATAAGGGAAGATTGCATTCCCAAGTCCCTTTCATCGGCTGCAAGACATTGACTGTCTGGCAAAAGACCTATACTGATATTCATGGGTATTGTAGAGCACGGGTGAAACATTTGTTTGCCAGCCTTTGGTCTTGGAGGGTTGTGTGTGACATTCGGCTGGGGTTTGTCTTGGAGGGTTGTGCGTGACATTTGCCTGGGGTCCCATGAGGATTTTTGTTGTTTGTGCCATGTGCGTGGGCTTCTGCAGAGGTGGGTGAATTTCAGGGTGCTCACAGGAAAGTTGAATTACTATTTGGCGCTGTGCACGTGCTGTACAGAAACACCCCCACAGGGGGGATTTTGCGACGAAAGTGTTTGTGGGAAATTTCGTATTTCATATGTGTGCGAAATTTCCCGCTTAATTTTCAGGCCGCTGTGCGAAATAAACTCGTGTCGACATTTAGCCACAATGTTCGTTGTGCGATTGCCCAAACTTGATGACCGGCATGACTTCAGCACCCCGTTGGGCAATGGATGAAACCCCGGTTCACTGTTTCCCCTCCCTCAAGGGGACATACGAGGTCACAAGTGTGGGCAATGTGTATATCCCCTATAGTGACGGGAAACGTATGATCACTGGATCGCCTGTCACTGATCCTGATGGTAGCTTTTTTTTTGTTCCAATTGCTGTGGAAGGGCACAAGCTGGAAATTAGCAGAACAATCCTGCAACCCGCTGGAAGGTGACAGTGCAATGCAGGATGTGCAATCCTGGAAGCTCCCTGAAGTGAACAGTGCAATTCTGCAACGTCCTGGAAAGTAACAGTGCAATGCAGGATACTTCCTCATGGAAGTAAACAATGCAATCCTCGAGCCTCACCCAAAGCAGTGTGCGAAATTTCCCGCTGAATTTCCAGGCTGCGGTGGAAAGAAACCCGGCACGAAGTTTTCTCGCATGACAACCTCCCGGTGCAACCGCCCCACCCCCTTTACTCAGGGTGCAGGCCAGCAGCCTCCCCGTGCACATTCACTGAATTTCATCCCTTGCAATGGTTTGGTATGGCATGCAAGGCCAAAGGGGGTTTGCTCAGTGCGTAGCCTACCCCATGGGGTGGGTGGGTATGAGGGCCAAAAACAGTTGTACCTGAAAGGGGCCTCTAATTCTTGGCTCTCCATTCAAAAGTTTGTTTCCCCCTGGAGGAACATATTTTCCTTTGCGGTGGGTGGGTCCACCAGATCACTCCCTCCCCCCCGGTCCCGTGGTTAAGCAAAACCCTGCGCTGGGGGGCAATATCAGGCGTGACCACACAAGCCCATGCCGTGTCAGCCTCGCTGGTGCTTTCGTTTGCACTTGAGGCTCCGTTCTGTGCGGTCAGCTCCCATTTGCTTCGCCCGTCACGAGGGCGACGCGAATGCACATGGGTCCGTTCTTTTGGTCTTTTCCGGGAGGCGCTCCTCTGCCTTGTGATGGAGCGTGTGGGGCTGCACCGGCTTTGCAGGCCGTGAGCCGGGGGGTCGGGCTGTGAACGAGGGAGGCGTGGGGTGTCGGGCTGGGACAGTGGTACCGCAGCACGATTTGCTGCCCCCGATGGTGTCCAGGCCCTTTGCGGCCGCCAGCAGGCGGCGTTGTTGAGGCGGGGAGGTTGGGAGGGTGCTCATCCCCACAGATGTGGGCCTTACGCACTTACAGAGGTCGCGGGTCCCCAGGGGCTAACCATCACTTATATCAGCGCTGCGCTGCATTTCAACGGGAGTAAATCCTTGGCGACAACGGCAAAACCACACGGTGTCAAAGCAGGTACGCGTTTCGGCACAAAATGTGCGGAACCAGTCGGTCCATTGTACTCCCGAGTGTGGTGAGTAGCCCCCCAACCTCCGGCACACGCACTACACTCCTCACACCTGCTGCGCCATCCATGTCTCGGAATGGTATTTGGCCTTAGCCTCCATGTTCAGTTTTGGATTCCGTTCGGTTGTCTTCAGGGACCCGTGCGTGTGCGGCGGTTTCCGATCTTCGTGGCGTCCGTTCGCATTCGTTTCCACTGGTCCTCGTCTTTTCCTTTTTTATTTTTGCGACGAGGAGCGCCTTTAGGGATCACCAAAAACAAGCGCTCAACCGCCGTCGGCTACTGTGCAACCCCCTTCGGCCACTGCCCAAATATCACAGAGTGTGTGGTCATGCATTTCCCCCCTTTTTATTGAAACGGGGAGCGCCCAGTCTTTTAGAGGCGGCTGTTAGCGTCCGTTTTAGCGGACCCTCAGGCCGAGTCTGGTCTTAGGTGGCCTATAATACGTTTGTTCCTTTATATTGCGGGAGACCCCGCTCCAGCAAAGGTCTGGGATCCGACACCTCTGCGCTTACCCGCCTGGATGCCTTTGCACAAAGTGTACACGTAGTGCAAAGATTTTGTACTACCGGAAGCACCGGGATCCTACTTCAAGCGTCACTCTGCTCCCGATAAAGGGGCAGACGAGGATGCCTGCGAAGAAGATGATGACAATGATGATGGTTTTTTTTTGGCTCTCCAAAGATCATGGGTATACAACATGAGTTCCAGCAACAAATACACACGCAGTGCAGAGTCGTCCCCTTCCAGTGGGTTCGGTAGGGTCGGGGTTTCATTCAAAAAACGGCTCAGAAAGGACGACGGCCATCGAGGGGACGCTTTCTAAGTCCCTCAAACCCCAATCACGTGCCCATTCCCGGAACGCCAATGCTTACCCCCCGGTGCACCCTCTGTAGCTCGAGTCACCAAAAAGTGCTGTTTTGTTTGGGTTCAGTCCGGTGACGATGAGCTGTGCAACACCAACCACCAACTGGAGAAGCAGACAGATGCTCCGAGCATGAACATGTAGTCGTCCGTGTAGCCTACACTGTCCTTACCGAGAGGATCCCACCCTCTCCCACCCTCTCCCACCCTCTCCCAAACCTCTCCCAACCCTCTCCCACCCTCTCCCAACCCTCTCCCACCCTCTCCCAACCCTCTCCCACCCTCTCCCAAACCTCTCCCAACCCTCTCCCAAACCTCTCCCAAACCTCTCCCAACCCTCTCCGAACCCTCTCCCACCCTCTCCGAACCCTCTCCCACCCTCTCCCAATCCTCTCCCACCCTCTCCGAACCCTCTCCCACCCTCTCCCAACCCCCTCCCACCCTCTCCCAACCCTCACCCAACCCTCTCCCAACCCTCTCCCAACCCTCTCCCACCCTCTCCGAACCCTCTCCCACCCTCTCCCAACCCTCACCCAACCCTCTCCCAACCCTCTCCCAACCCTCTCCCAACCCTCTCCCAACCCTCTCCCAACCCTCTCCCACCCTCTCCCAACCCTCTCCCAACCCTCTCCCAACCCTCTCCCAACCCTCTCCCAACCCTCTCCCAACCCTCTCCCAACCCTCTCCCAACCCTCTCCCAACCCTCTCCCACCTGGAATGGCCCGGAATTGCCTCTGCTATGGTTGGTGTGTTCCGCAAACGGGCCACGCTCCTTCAGCGGGGCCAGAATGAAGGCATCAGATACCGGCAGCAGCCTCCAATCCCAAAGCCTGTCGGTTACCACAGGTGCAACCAAGGCAAGCTGCATTTTACTTCTATTACCTCAGTCTTTTTTCAAGTTGGTGCACGCCAAAGGGCACCGGCAACCTACACGACCCACCTCCTCGCGGGGAGCCAGAACCCACCACTGCAGCCCGTGCCTGCAGTGCAGACTCGCCCCCAGCATTCCAGCCTGGCTGGACCCCTTGGGATGCCCAACGGGCGCGTTTATCCTCATCTCTGATTGCAGCAAATATCTTGCCACTTCAATCGCCCCTTGTACAAGGTAATCTCTGTGTGAGAGGAGTAGTGGTGGTTTGTGTTCTGCACTCCGGCCTTGTTGGACGGTCCTTGTTTCGAAGCGCCTCCTGTGTACTGGGCGTCCAGCCCTGCCCCGTGGTACTGTGCCTCGGCTCTGTGTTTTTTACCAGGTTTGTGTGCGGCCAATGCAATCCCTCGATATCCAGGAGCGTTCAGACTCTCAGCAGAATTGGGATGCCGAAGGCCATTGTCACGTTCTGATGTATTTCGTTCTGCTGTCCTGTTATCATATTTGGTAGCATTCGCTGACATTTGTGTCCCTAGCGCAGAAGCACTGAAGGCTATCTTTTGATTCCCTGTTGTCATGTTGTCTGCTTTTGCTGACGCGTGCTCTGCTGCCAGACCGCTTGGACCAGGTTCATTGAGGAGCACTTTGCCGACGTAACCCGCGACAGAGGGCACTTCAGAAGCGCAATGCTGGGTTGGGAGCGCAGGACACAGCAAACGAGCGATGATGTCTGGGGGGGCGCACCGTGCGCTGTGCGCGCGCTGTGCGAAAAGTCGGCTGTTTTCTACCACCGGTAGCCACGGGTCCCAGGGTCCTGAATTCTGCACCCCCGATGCTGTTTTGAATGGATCATGCGTGCTTCTGTAGGTGGGTGGTTTTCAGGGGTGTTCTCGGGATAAGCAACGTAACAATTGGCGCTGTGTGCGCGCTGTGCGAAAACGCCCCCTGGGTTAGTCCTGCACCGCCTGTCAGCTAGATTGTGCCTTTGACACACATGCCAAGCAATAATGTTGTTACGGTTGCAGATGTCACAGTGGTGCCGGAAAAAAGACCCATGGTCTGCGCTCTTCTTTGGCTGTCGACGACCTGGTTGTGTAAGGCTGCACCCTGAGTGTTGATGCTGATGTCTCTTTGGAAGGACTTTGGCAGCGAACGAAGGCAACGGAGGTCGATGCTATTTCATGAGGCACGGGTTTTTTATGGGTTGGTTGTGATCGGTTTACGGGTTTATGGATAGAGGTTCGGGTTGGTGGTGGTTACCCGAACGTGGGGGTTCCCGGAAATCCTGCAACCAAAAACGACGGTGCACGGGGTAGTGGAAGTATAAACAATTGAAACACGCAGAATGGCTGACACAATGGTCAAAGCCCCAGGGGTGGCCCAAGACCATATCCCATGGTAGGTCCCGGGCCAAATATGGTGAAATGGAACACTGGGCCACTCGGGGCGGGCGGGGGGGTGTAACATCGCCATCGGCGACTCCCAAAAACTGTACGTGCTGCGGCAAACGGATGCTCCCAATCAGCGGGACAAAATCCATGACCGCTTGGTTCGTCTCACCTGGGCGTCCGCACGTTTGAGCACATTGCGGGTGGATTCGAGTTGTGTGGAGCAGCCGTTGGCTGTGAAAAATAGACAAAGAAAAAACGGCAGCAGCGTCGGGAATGGACTGCCCTTGTTGTGCTCCAAGAATTGTATCAGAACATAGGACTGCAGCCACTACATGAACCTGATGTTCCGAAGGCAAAGCCTGGAGTTTGTTTTTCAGTGTGTGTGTGGTGCATTCATCTTTGAGGAAGGAGAGGGGGATGCGTTTTCTGGGAGTCAAGCTGTGCGTATCTGCGGGGGAGAGGGTGACGATCACGGCTCTGTGATCACTGCCTGCGGCCTTGTGTGTGTAGCAGCGGGTGAGGGTGTTGCACATGTGCTGGGATACATGTCGAACAGACGCACTCGTGTGGTGCAAGGATCCTGGTTTGTGGAGCCGGGGGGGGCAGTTCAAAACCACGTGATCTGGCCACCCCGGGTTGGACGGGAAAACGGTGCTGGTCGTTGTGCAACGAGGGGTACGGCGCTTGTGGCCTCCAGCCTGGCACTTTGGTGTCTGCTGGACACGGAGGGGGTCTGGGGTTAAAAGGCTCTTTCCGGGAGGGAAGGGATGGCCAGCTGAGAGAGAGGGAGAGGGAGGGAGGCAGGCAGGGGGAGAGAGAGAGAGAGAGAGAGAGAGAGAGAGAGAGAGAGAGAGAGAGAGAGAGAGAGAGAGAGAGAGGGAGGGAGGAGAGAGAGAGAGAGAGAGAGAGAGAGAGAGAGAGAGAGAGAGAGAGAGAGAGAGAGAGAGAGAGAGAGAGAGAGAGAGAGAGAGAGAGAGAGAGAGAGAGAGAGAGAGAAGAGAGAGAGAGAGAGAGAGAGAGAGAGAGAGAGAGAGAGAGAGAGGGAGGGAGGGAGAGAGAGAGAGAGAGAGAGAGAGAGAGAGAGAGAGAGAGAGAGAGAGAGAGAGAGAGGAGAGAGAGAGAGAGAGAGAGAGAGAGAGAGAGAGAGAGAGAGAGAGAGAGAGAGAGAGAGAGAGAGAGAGAGAGAGAGAGAGAGAGGAGAGAGAGAGGGAGGGAGGGAGGGAGGGAGAGAGAGAGAGAGAGAGAGAGAGAGAGAGAGAGAGAGAGAGAGAGGGAGGGAGGGAGAGAGAGAGAGAGAGAGAGAGAGAGAGAGAGAGAGAGAGAGAGAGAGAGAGAGAGAGAGAGAGGGAGGGAGGGAGGGAGAGAGAGAGAGAGAGAGGGAGAGAGAGGGAGGGAGGGAGAGAGAGAGAGAGAGAGAGAGAGAGAGAGGGAGGGAGAGAGAGAGAGAGAGAGAGAGAGAGAGGGAGAGAGGGAGGGAGAGGGCAGGCCTGTTGTTCATTTTCTGAGTGTCTATTTTTTTCGTCCCATTTCATGGCGCCAGTTGTGTGGTTGCGCTGACAGGCTGCACGCCCCCGATCCGGGCATTGCATGTCTGTCCCTCCGCTGCACAGTGCGCCGTGTAACGCCACCAGCCCCAGTGCCTCCGGTGACACCAGGCACGACGTGTTTTACGACGCCCGAATCGAGATCGTGGTCTCTTCAGGCTCGGATGACGAGGTGGAGGAGGGCGTGCAGTCGAGGCACAGCCGCCGCGCTACACGCGCCCGCGTTGTGAGGACTGAAGCAGAAGAGCGTTCCGCGCTGGAGCGTGCTCAGAGCCGGAGGCTCGTCAAGTTGCACCAAAGGGAGTACCGCAATGCTCTTCTCAAAGAGGAGGCAGAAGAAAGACAGAGAATAGCGTTTTCAAGCCGCCAAAGATTGAAGCGTAAACGGCTGGACGAGATTCGCGCCGCTGAGCAGGCCCAGCGTGCCCGGCACCGCATTGAAGAGCTCGAAGCATCTTGTCTGTTGCAAAGCGATTTCGTTCGTCAGAGCCAAGTCCTGGCATGGCGCATGCTGCAGGCCGCATGCATTGTCCACCACGGGATCTACACCCATCGCTGTCAGGGACGGCGGGCATTCGGCAGCCATCTCCGTGCCTTGGCGGAGTGCATGCTGCAGCTTGAGCGTTACGGCCGACAAGGCATCCTTCGGGATGAAGCAGGGACCCGCCCGCTTTGGCCATGCAGTGCCCTGCAAGACCGGCGGTCGGTCGTGCAGCGTGAGGAATCGGTCAACCGCGAGACGTATTCGGCAAACGAGAGAAACGGGTTCGCATTGCTGCAGCTGCAACATCTTGAGGCTATCGCACAGTGGGGTCGCGAGTGCCTCCAAGCGTCGGAGGGACAGGCTCGGCACGGCATCTTGTGCTTGGCATGCGCGGACCGCGAGCAAGCGCAGCGCCAGCGATGCGTGTTGCAGGAAACAAATGAAGTTGCATTGCTGTATCACCAAATCATTGATGTGCAGCAGCAGGAAGTCATTCATGTGCTGCAGCAGTGCTGTCGCGAGTGCCTCCAAATCTCGGAGGGAGAGGCCCGTCACGGCATCTTGTGCTTGGCATGCGCGGATCGCGAGCAAGTGCAGCGCCAGCGATGCGTGTTGCAGGAAACAAATGAAGTTGCATTGCTGCATCGCCAAATCATTGATGTGCATCAGCAGCGTCTCATTCATTTGCTGCAGCAGCGCGGTCGCGAGTGCCTCCAAATCTCGGAGGGACAGGCCCGTCACAGCATCTTGTGCTTTGCATGCGCGGATCGCGAGCAAGTGCAGCGCGAGCGATGCGTATTGCAGGAAAAAATGAATTTGCATTGCTGCATCGCCAAATCATTGATGTGCATCAGCAGCGTCTCATTCATTTGCTGCAGCAGCGCGGTCGCGAGTGCCTCCAAATCTCGGAGGGAGAGGCCCGTCACGGCGCGATGTGCTTTGCATACGCGGACCGAGAGCGAGTGCAGCGCGAGCGATGCGTATCGCAGGAGAAGGAAGCCCGTCGACGGCTGCCGCCGCCTCCTACGCCGCTACGATCAAGCTCCACAGAGTCAACAGGGGTGCACTTGCCTGGGGACCCCGTGGGCCCTGGTAACAACCGAAGCCCTGGCTATGGCACGAACCCCAGCAGCCCGGCGAACCACGTTACCAGCCCCACCGACGCCATAAGTGCTACCGAAGGCTCAGACCTCGATGCTGTTGTACCCAGTGGAGGCCCGGGTCCCGGCAACATCGATCCTTGCCGCGCTTGTCCCGGTTGCAGTGCTGGAGAAGCATGCATTCGCAGTCGCCACAGTGCCTCCAGCGGCGGTGCATCCGGTGGCACGGGGCATGTGAGCGGAGATGTTGCAGAAGGTAGCAGCACGAGCCGCATGGCCTCGAAGCCGATGGAGGTTGGCGATGGCGTTGGTTGCAACGCCCAAGTGGCAGAAGGGGCAGGTGAGGTCGGCACAGGTGTAGGGGTTGCCCAAGCCGGATGCGTGCTGCAAAGGCGCATGTGCCTCTACTACCGTGACCCCGCTTGTTTCTGGTGCTGCAACGGAGGTGGGGCTGATGCAGAGGGTCAGTGTCTCAACGTTGATTACCGCCATGTCCGGCGGGGGTCGCAGACTGAGACGCCGCGGGAGCCGGAGCAGCGCGCCGTTTGGCATGAGTGGGAGCTTGTCAGATGGCGGCATCTGCAGAGAATTGAGTCCAAGGACCAACCCGAAGGCACGGGCAAGGCCGGGGCTCCAGTGGCACCGGCTGAGCGCGCGGCGGTGAGCAGCAACGCCGTGAGTGAAGCTCAAACGGAAGATTTACCGGCGACGGCCGCCACGATGGCGTGTCGATGGCCACCCAAGAGATCTCGTGCGACATCTCCTGACGGGCCCCTCAAAAAGGCAAAGCTTTTGCCTCTACTTGACGGGCCGGTCGGAGTTCAGGAAGTGGAGAGTGGCCCCCTTGATGCCGGTGCCACCGCCTCCAGTGCCACGCAGTCCAGTGCCACGGCGGGCGGTGCCACGCAGTCCATAGCCAGTGCCGCTCAGCCCGACCGGACAAGTTGTACCAGAGCACTGCAGCCCCAGGCCGGCTCAGACCAGCCTTTGCCACTCCAGCCCACGCCCTGCCCTGCCCCGGCCCCTGCCCTGGCCCCTGCCCCGGCCCCTGCCCCGGCCCCTGCCCCGGCCCCGGCCCCTGCACAGGGCCCTGCCCCTGTCGCTGCCCCTTCACCCGCTCCCACACCTGCCCCTCTCCCCGTCGCTGCCCACGCACCCGCACCCGCCCACGCCGTCGCCGCTGCCCCCGTCCCGCCCCCCGGCGTGCCTGCTCCACCGGCCACCACTCGCCAGCCATGGACCAGCGGCCCCCCAGCCTCCCTCACCAGTGCTCCGGGGCTGCCTCACACAGGCGTCTTACGGCACGGTTACCACCCGGTCATGCGGTCAAGCGCTTTCAAGGACGAAGCCCCGGAACAGGCCCGCGCGGAGCGCGCAATTTTACAGCTGGCCCTAAAAATGGCGGAAGAGCAGTGGCGGCACCAGGAGACCAGATTCTTTTTTGAGCAGTTCCGCCGGCAGCCCCAGCCCTGGCACCAGCCCCGGCACCAACACCAGCCCCGGCCCCAGCACCAACACCAGCACCAGCACCAGCCCCAGCACCAGCACCAGCACCAGCCCCGGCCCCAGCACCAACACCAGCACCAGCACCAGCCCCAGCACCAGCACCAGCACCAGCACCAGCACCAACACCAGCACCAGCACCAACACCAGCCCCAGCCCCAGCACCAGCACCAGCACCAGCACCAGCACCAGCACCAACACCAGCACCAGCACCAGCACCAGCACCAACACCAGCCCCAGCCCCAGCACCAGCACCAGCACCAGCACCAGCACCAACACCAGCCCCAGCCCCAGCCGCAGCCCCAGCACCAGCACCAGCACCAGCACCAGCACCAGCACCAACACCAGCACCAGCACCAACACCAGCCCCGGCCCCAGCACCAACACCAGCACCAGCACCAGCCCCAGCCCCAGCACCAACACCAGCCCCGGCCCCAGCACCAACACCAGCACCAGCACCAGCCCCAGCACCAGCACCAGCACCAGCACCAGCACCAGCACCAACACCAGCACCAGCACCAGCACCAGCACCAACACCAGCCCCAGCACCAGCACCAGCACCAGCACCAGCACCAGCACCAACACCAGCACCAGCCCCAGCCGCAGCCCCAGCACCAGCACCAGCACCAGCACCAGCACCAGCACCAACACCAACACCAGCACCAACACCAGCACCAACACCAGCACCAGCACCAGCACCAACACCAACACCAACACCAGCCCCAGCCCCAGCACCAGCACCAGCACCAGCCCCAGCCCCAGCCCCAGCCCCAGCCCCAGCCCCAGCACCAGCCCCAGCACCAGCCCCAGCCCCAGCCCCAGCCCCAGCCCCAGCCCCAGCCCCAGCCCCAGCACCAGCACCAGCACCACCACCAGCAGCACCACCACCACCAGCCCCCAAACCAGTACAACTGCCGATCTGGAGTCCTCCGCCCGCTGCAGCAGCTGCCCCAGCATCCAGCCTTCCAGGCGCAGCACTTGCAGCCACAGCTGTCTGTTCAGCAGCGACAATACCAGCACCTCCATCACCAGCACCAGCATCCGCTGCAACTGCAACGAAGGCCACCGCAACCGTATCCGCAACCTCAGCAGCAGCATCAACAGGAGACACTGCAACAGCCGCAAACGAAGCCGCAGGTGCAGTTCCATCAGCAGCTGCTCCAGCAACCGCTGCAGCAGCTGCAGCAAAAGCAGCCACAGCAGAAGAAGCAGCAATTTTTCATGATGGTGAAAGACGCACTAACTTGCCTCAGGGGCCTGGTACAGCAACGTCCGGACGTTCTGTCCGTTGCCGACCGCATCCCGCCAGAAGTGCAGGCGGTAGTGAAGACAGTGCACGTGTCGGAGTTCGATCAGCTGCTGGGTCACCACCTTGAAGCACTCATTCGGTGCCCGGAGTCCGCCGGTGCAGAAGTCGAATGGCGTGCCCTGGAGAGCCACATGAGAGAGCCGCGTGCACGGCAGATCGAAGCCCTTTCCGTTGAACACCAAAAGATATGGCAGGGCTGGTGGATGGCAGCGTATGGCTACCACTTGGATTGGTACCTCAACCCACACCCACAGCACCAGCCCGCTTGGCCCAACTCAAGGTCTGCCTCGGAAGTGGCTGTCAACGCTGCATATCAGCACCATCCACCGGTTCCGGTTCCGGATGATGAGGCCGCCCAGGGGCAGGAGCTGCAGTCCAAGTCCTGCCTGTGGTACAACGCGCCCCCGTGTTACTTTTGCTGCGCTGGTTCGGGCGCTGGCAAGGGCCCGAATGAGGACCGCTGCCTCAACCGCTTCAACCGCAACGTGTCGCGGGAATTGGCCCTGGGCGCGCCGCGCGCGCCCGACCGGGCCCGCGACATGACCCTAGCGGAGCAGCAGCAGGACCGTGCGAGGAACCAGCTCCACCCGGTGGCCCAACCGCAGCTGACGGCCCGGCGGCGACCGCGGGACGCATTTGGCGACGCGGATTACAGACCGGCCCCCGGCCAGGCCCGTGCCGGGGGGCCCGCAGACAACAAAGAGTCCATGGCACGGCGCACGCGCAACGCCCTGCGGCCCGACCGCCAGTGCGAGAAGGAGTTTCGAATCGGCTTCATCATCGGGAAGTCGGACGACGATTATGTCCATGGCCAATGGATTGAAGACGAGGGGGAGCAATCGGATGCGGCCGTGGCGTCGTACATCAGAACATACCACAAACACATCGATGTGGTTGTCTGTAGACCGAGGAGCGCAAAGGAGCTCGAGTCCTCGGCCACGACGCGTAAGTTGGCGGACTGTGACGTGATTCATGTCCTGGAGAGTGAGCAGTTCCTGCCGGGGCACCACTACTCATGTTACCGCACGCTGTTCCACGCCCTGTGGCCGTATCGGGACAAGATTGTGCCGTCTCTTGAGACGATGTCCTTCGTGATGTCCAAAGTCGATTATCTGAAGGTGCTCAGCGACAAGGGAATCCGCACCATCCCCACGTTCGTTTTTGCGCGCCCCACGTCCGGCGTTCATTTTGAAACCCAGTTCAAGGCATTGACGGACTTCCTGTACCAACAGCTGGACAGGCACCAGCCCGTTT
Organism: Eutreptiella sp. 'Long Island Sound 2002'; assembly: GCA_964036045.1. Lineage (NCBI taxonomy): Eukaryota > Euglenozoa > Euglenophyceae > Eutreptiales > Eutreptiaceae > Eutreptiella > Eutreptiella sp. 'Long Island Sound 2002'. The sequence continues at coordinate 23,251,634 of OZ038381.1, read as the reverse complement.
TTGTGACGAAGCCTAGTCATTCGGGGACCAGGTCGAATTTTAGCAAGTGGTCGTACCTCGAACTTCAAGTACCTGCGAGTCGGGAGCGATCTCAGTTCTTGGACCATTTGTTCAAAATGCTGGTGACCGTCCATAAGCCCTATTTGTTGGTACAGCCCTTCATGGCCGACCTGGCGCTCGGCGAGTACCGCTCGTACTTCGTCGCGGGCCGCTTCGTCACCTGCGTGCACACCAAGTGGACCCGGGAGGACAAGGGCGAGCACGCGACGCGCCTGGAGCTGAATCCCGTCAAGGACCACGAGATCCTGACGCCGCTGAAGGAGCTCGGGGTGCGAATCGTGGGCTTACTGCCGAAGGACAGTCTGATGTACCGCGTGGACACGTTCCGGTGCGGCGGCGAGTGGTACGTCAACGAAGTGGAGATGGTGGACGCGTCCATTCTGCCCGACTACACGTGCTGCGGCCCGGACGACGTGGTCGTGGAGCTCGCCAAGGCCGTCGTGGAGTTCAAGCCGAAGGCGCAGCTGAGGGCCCGGGCCCCGGACCACGCGGCGTCCGTCGCCGTGCTGGACGTCCAGCCCCGGCCCCCGATGGACGGCGTCCGCGCCGCGCAGGCCGAGGCCCTCACCCTTTTGCCCCTGAGAAAGCAATCGGGGGCCGACAAGGCCGGGTCAGGCGTCTTCAACTGCCGAGGCGAGCTGCCGTCGCCGTTGGGCTGCCAGGGGCCCCGGCACCGCGGGTTTGGTGCTGCACGGGCCGTGCGGCGATCGCCAGCGGTAAGTAAGGCCACAGGGTGAGTGAACCGCAGGGCGGGGGGTGGGGGGCTGACGGGGGGGGGGGGGGGGGGCGGATGCGACCGCCCACGAGCGATCTGTCAAACCTGGATCAGTCAAGAACAGCCACAGGCCCCGCTACCCCAGTGGCAGTTCGATGCGGAACTGGACGGGGGGGGGGGGCTTTCTGTGTATCACTGATTTATTTATTCCATTTTTCGCACGAAGTTCCTCCCCCCTCCCCCCCAGGGATGCATTGGGACGGGGGGGTACCCCCCTCCCTTCCAGGGCGCCCAGCCTATGCGCAGCCACTGCCCCCCTGACGCCAAGTGCCACCTTCGATGGCATTTGTAACCGACAGTAACCGCCCCCAACCGCTTTGGCAACCTCCTCCAACCCCGTCTAACGTCTTCCGGGGCTGCCTCTGCGGTCGCTTCCCTGCTCATGCACCCCTGCCCCCTACCCCCCGCCCTGCGCACACTGGGCGAACTGCGGAGCCCCGCGCCTAACCCCGCCTTACAAACACACCACCGCAGCCCAGATTGCCAGTGCCGTCTTCGGCCGCATTGGCCTTTCAGTCCAGCCCCTGCCTCGACCCCAGGCTGGCCCCACCGGCGGGCGTCCCGAGTGAGTCATTGGGCACGGGGAAAATTGGCTTTTGCGCGCGGGGGGGGGGGGTGTTCGAGCCCCCCCAAAGGAGGGGGGGGGGGGTCTAGGAAAGGGGCTCTCGTGACAGGCCAGTCCCCAGAGGCTAGTCTAAAACCTCTGATGATGACTGACCGGGTGCGCCGCAAAGCGGCCCGGACGATTTTTTTTCAAAAAAATTTCCCCCATGATACAGACCTCAAAATGATCAGCGCATCGTGGGGGATCATGTTGAGTCATTTTTGTTGTGGTACCTCAGGACCCCCCCCCCCCCCCCAAACCTCCCCTGTCAGCCCGTTGGGGGTCACCGCCAGCCCGTCGGGGGTCCCCGTCACAGGAGCCCAGAAGGGGGGGGGGTCCAGGAAAGGGGCTCGAACGACCCTCCCCCCCCCCCCTGCGCAAGCCAATTTTCCCCCAGCCTTGTGTATCGCCTGCCGCTGTGCCACACCTGCCCCGAAGACCCCGTTGGGCACCGATGGTTCTTGCATTGCATCGTTGCACGAGGCTGTGTGCGTGTGTGGGTGTGACCCCACTACCACTTCACCCAGAAAGGCGCCTAGTGCCGCGTTTTGTCACCACGATGAACTGCTGCACCTGACGAGAATCGTGCCCAGGGCTTCCTGCTGCCTGTTTTGCCGCGTTGATCGTGTTTGGGTGCGCGCGCGCGCGTGTGTGTACGCAACAGTTGTGGTTCAGCGGGGAAGACATTGTCGGCGGGGCTGATGGAGGGGTGCTTCCAGTTTCTTGTTCTGGTCGGAAAGGCGGCAGAATGCAGTTGAGTTGCATTCTGCTGGTGCCGCTGCGTCGCCACAGAAGTCACAGTATCATCGGAACAACTCGAGCGTCCCGTGAGCTCTCGGGAGAGTCTGCGGTTTCGGGATGACCCCCGCGGGGTGGTCGGGCTTTCAATTGCAGAGGTTGCGGTGGGCAGACAGCCCCCAGCATGGGGGGGGGGGGGGCAGGGATGCATTGGAAGGGGGGGCTGCCCCCCTGCCCCCTGCAGTGCGCCCAGCCTACGCCCAGCTACTGTCTCCCTGACGCCAACTGCCAGCTGCAATGGCATTTGTAACCGACAGGAACCGCCCCCAACCGCTTTGGCAACCTCCTCCAACCGCCTGTCTAACCGCTTCTGGGGCCGCCTCTAAGGTCCCGTCCCTTCCAATGCATCCCTTGGGGGGCGGGCTCCTGGCGGGGGGGGGGGGGGTGGGTCCCGCCATTCATCAGTCAGTGATGGCGCGGACAAAAAGTTTGACGTCAAAGTTTTTCAAAGGAGACCTTCGTCAAAACAAGGCACCTGATGACTTTCCTCATTCCCCTCGTTGCGCGGATTCCACACGTGGTCACCTCCGGCCCATCTCATTTGCGATCGGGGTCCGGCAGTTTGGGAGATGGCCTTCGGTTGGGGGGGCTCTACGCCCCCCCGCCCCCCCCCCTCGCAATGGGACGTCCACCCCCGCCCCGATGCCGAATGATGGCGTAGTTCAAATTTGACCGTCCCCACGAGACAAAAAGGCGCCTGGGCCTTGGGCATTGTTTCGATGTCCTTCATTGTGTTTGCTTGACGCCTGGCCTGGCGCTTCCTATGCCATGGCCATGGACGGGGGTTGATTGTCCACCGAAAGATACACGATCCATACGCATCTCTGGAAGGATGCTGCATTCATCTTGAACCTGCCACCATACCCCCACCGCCCCCGCTCGAAATTCAGTGCTTCAGCACGACAATTGAACGTGGGTGACCTCCTTGGCCCATGTCACGCGCTGTACCAGAATGTCGGCATTATGGGCTCTCCTGCCTTCATCCGGTTGTGGCCACACCGGCGTGACCGCATAGCCGTGGTGGAGGATGTGCTTCACCTGGAACACAAATAGACAGTCCTCTGCCATTGCCGTCGCATTCATCCTGCGAGAAGACTGCCATGGTGTCCTCTGTGTACGTGTGATCCTGGGATTGTGTCCCGTTGCAAACGCCCCGAGCCACGTCGAAAGTCAGTCTCCAAGACGAAAAGAAAAGCAGACAAGAACTGTACATAGTGTTGACCACCTTCAACGTTTGAATTGTGACTGGGACCTGATGAGGTGTATCATGTCCCCGAGCACGCCGGCATGGCCCTCCGCCTGAATCATACCCATCGTATCTGGTGGTTGAAGGCAGCAGAACGAAAGGGCTACCCCCATTCCAGCTCTAACCACGAGATTTGTGATGTAGGAGAGACCAGCGATGTAGAGGACAATTCTGCTGCCTGATTTTGAGCGTTACAGGCCCACAGGCGCTGAAGGATAGATTGCTACACCTGGACTCGAAAATACAAATTGAAGGCCAAGGCTGTATATCCAGTCTGAAGCCGCCTGCCACCTGCCACCTGCCGGCGGCAGTGCCTGTCCATGCTCAAAGTTAAGTGATTCCAGGAAGATTGGATATTCCCGAGTCTGTCTGTAAATTCTCCAGAAGTGAGGCGAGATTTAAGACAAAAACGCCCCGCTGTGTTATCACCAAACAAGCCCAGGGATATCATGGATACTGCATAGTCTGGTACGACAAAAATGCGTGGCCCCTCCAGTGGTGTACTTGTTGGTCGGAGGTGGATGGGTATTAAGGTGAGCGAGGGCAGGTGGGCCTTATGGCAGATGTGCTGGTTGGAGAGGGATATTAGGTTAACCTTGTGGCAGTGCCACTCAAACTGAGTGACCCATCCCCTAACCTTCGTCTTATGGTACGATGACGGACCCACACGGCCCATTTGGTCTGTGTGGCCATACTATGTCAAGAGTTTGGTGTGTAAGCCAGTGACCCCCACATGCGTTTGTGCGGTTGCCTTCAAATCTGCTGTAGCTCCGGAAAAAAGTCACTGTCCGAGTCTTGTTGCCAACACCACCATTCCATGTCAGAGGTACAAGGGTTGGTGCTTGCGTGAAGGAGCACTGAGTGTGGCTTTTGCTGAAACTCCCGCGGACCCTTCTGCCAGTCGCACTGCTTTGCTTGGAATTGCTCATCGCTTGAAATTGGTATCCACCAAAATGTCAATATTTGTACGTTATTGGTCGATGTGTCCGACATATTCTAGCAAGCAAGTTGCACAAAATAGACCCAAATTGCCCACTTTTCCGATAGATAGCCTTCGGAGTCGTGCACCATGATTCGGGGATCGTAGCCGCCAGTGCGCCCTAAGGATTCCTCGGTTGGGCCTTTTGTAGGGTTATTTCTTGGCTGAATAACTGCATATGGTAAGCTGCGGAGGGTGGCGGAAAAAAGAAGGCAAACCTTTGCATTGTACACCGAACCACAACGCCATTCCACAAAAAGGCTCGCGCGTCCGGCCCACACTTATGTGATGGCGTGTTCTTGCGACGACCGCCTGACGGTGAGTGAATCTGTTGGAATGGGAATTCCGTGTGATGGGCACGGCCTCAATCTCTAAACAGCGATAGATATGTGCACTTCAGCATTCGTCCTGGTGCGTTGCACATTGACACTTTTCTGACCATCTCAAAGCCCCGTGACAATGCAAACGGTTGCCTGACAGCAGCTGCCATAGGTTTCAAAAAGGCCTGATGCGGTGCAAGCCTGTATGGGCAAATGCAGACGGCGGGTTAAAGGTGCCCAAGGGTTGTTGAAGCCTTATTGACGGCGGTTGGAGGGTAACCGACTCCGGTTGGAGGGTGACTCCCGGGGTGTGGGAGGGCGACTGACGGTGGTTGAAGCCCAACTGATTGGATTTGGGGTGGAGCCTGACTGTTTGTATTGGGGGATCAGGGCTCAATGGCTGAATAGTAACCCACGACGCTTCTGTTCTGGGCAGCATACCGGAGCCCCGCACTCTTTCTGGTGTGCGCGTGGTGCGACTATTTGGGTTGAGTTGAGGGGTCGGATCATACCAAATTTTAAGTCTTGGACCATATTGGACAGACCCATTTGTGAAGTGGCCCCATGATATGATGTTTTATATTGTTGACCAACAGATGTGGAAGGGATGGGGTCTGCGATCCTGATCATAGGGCCATTGTACGGGGGGATTGCACACAAACCTCTTCTGTGATCATCTGCTCAAGGGGTGCGTGCCGTGCAATACGCCAAATCCTGCACTCTCAGTTGTCCCCTTCTCGCCCACACACAAGTTGTTTCACGGCCAAAGACCCACGACGCCGAGGCACAAAACCCTGGCAGGGCCTCGAAGCACACCCACTCCGCCTGATGACGTGCAGCGCCGGCAGGTCCGGGTTACAAGGCACCGATCCACAGCAACGATGATCGTGCCCGATCACACCTAATACTGCCCAATCAGACCTGATCACACCTGATAATATTCGATCATACCAAATCATAGCAGGATGCGGGATGCAGGTACGATTCCGCCTGTCTGGGTTCTCCCCTATTACTATTGCTGGACATCAATGCCACACCAATGGGAAGCCGAACGAGGGGACACCCTGGTTCAGTGACGGTAGCAAACTGGAGGTCCCTTCACTGGAGGGAGAGGTGGACAGGGCTAGTGGTGCACTGCCCTGTGGGTCACTCATTATGATTGCCCATGTAGCAGGTCCACAGACCTCATACTGGGGTGAGCTGCAGGGTGCAGTACTTGTCACAGCACCAAACCTTGCCGAACCTGGTGACACACTGACCATGGACAACCAGGCAGTTGTGCTCTAGCCCCAGACCGCCCCACCGGGCGTGTTTGGATATGGACCTGCAATGGCAAATTATCCAGCGTCTGGAAACCGGGCCGGTGCCCTTTTCTTGGGTCCCCACTCATTGGGGGCGCCTTAAGCGCAGCGCGCGCGCAGTGCAACTATTTGGGCGTCTGGCCGTAGTAGAAACCCATACTTTGTGGTATTTTGGGCATCATTGTTGTTTGGTAGTAGGTTTTGATGCAGTATTGGGGATTGGGTGTTCTACACCTGTTCCAATGGCCTGCGACCTCCTGCCACGGTGGTTGGGACGGCTGACGACGGACTCCTCCACTTGGAATACTACCAAGATGATTGAGAGTGGTGAATCTGCAATGCAAGATGGAGTCCATCTCCTTTGCCATCCCAAGTTCGGACTCGCCACCTGACTGCCCTCCATCTCCGCCGCCCAACACACAGTCAAGTTCCCCCCCAAAGGCCAGTGGTCCTTCACCACTGCCACAAGAACCGGGAAGGTCCCCCTCAAGGTCCCTTCCAGTCCAATTTGGGTCGCCTAATTCTAAGGGTGTTTCCAAGGGGCGTCATTCCAGCAAACAAAGGGGTCATTCAACGCCGCTGAACATTCGGATCTCCCAACGCGGAGGGCACTAGACGTATGTTGTGGAAGGGATGTGCTCCCCCTTGGGTACAGACAGTCAGCCTGTGCCCACGGAGTGATATGTGCCATGGCAGCACAGTCCATCTGCTACTCATCCAATGTCCCGCCTGGGAGCTACTCTTTGGAAAAGTCTGGCTCAGTAAAGGGGGTGATTGGACTTGATATGCCACTTCCTGGTTTGATCAGGCAGCGCATAATGACCTTGTGCATATCTCCCGCTTGTGGATCCCTCAATTTTCTGTAGGTAGCGTACCTCGACCACTATGACCTGCTTTGCGTAAGCGTGTTGCATATCATCGGTACCATTTGTTGCTGTTTGTGGCTTCCCTTCTTGGCAAGTTACCCATGCCCCCCCCATTATACTGATTTTGTTGTCCCTACCAAATCTGTCTCAGCCTGGTTTGGTTAACTGCGCCCCAGAAAGAATCAACCAAACCCGACAGCACCACCAGCACAGAATGGCTCTGACTCAGAATACCCTCCCCCAAACCTGCATCTACCCCACTGGTTGCCTGCCAGAAAAAACAGCTGCTGACCCAGCCCCCTTCCTTGAAAAATCGGTCCAAAGCCGACCACTACCTCACCCATCATCCTGGCACACCATGCACAGCAGATCTGAAGGCTGTTGCATCCTCGCACTATGCATATGTCCAGGTATGCTTGACCTCACGTTGCTCACCTTCCCACTCTGCTTCAGAGTTCCAGATGCACTCACGGGGTATGAACAGTTGCCTCAAGCCCTCATGCGGCACCGGCGCTGGGATATGGCGTTAGGGGGTCGCTCCCACCATATGCACAATACACGGAAGCCTCTCTTCTGCAGCAGTTTTATTTCCAACCGGGTGCAACAGTGTTACATAACCCCGCACACTTCCATTGCTGCTCGCGTCGCCGCATCATTGTTTGGCACCAGGGGACCTTTCTCCTTGACTACTACGACACACGGATGGAAACGTGTAACACAGCGAAACCAAAAGTTTGGGTTCAATCCCTCTCTGCGTTGAGACATCCATCAACGCAGGTACTTACCACTAGGACCGCTCAGGTACTGAGGGAGAAACGGTGCATCGTGGAGGACCTTTTCCGAGCTGATGCAGCTGCTGTACATCCCCTGAAAAAGCGTTCAACAGCCTTGCAACTCTGAAGACCCCAACCTCAAGAGGATCTGCAACCCCCTGACTTCCCCACGCCCCCTCAGAATCAGAGTCATGACGGCACAGTCACGGCGGACGTCAACCTAATCCAGCTCGGTACTGATTTCCTTTTCCAGGTGTCGCTTTCTCTGTGCATGGCACAGCGCTGTTTCACTCAGCCTTCAAGTTTTCTTGTGCTCCAGTAGCACACTGGGATGCCTTCGGGCGCGGCAGTTCCCAACTGCATTTCCTGGCATCCGATTCAGCTCATCTGCACTATGTGTCATGTCCGCTACCACACCGCCTTGTGGGACAGTCGTAGCATTGGACAGCTCTGGTCCTTGACTCCAAGAGCTTTCTTTAGTGCCTTCTGGTGATCTGGCCTCACCAGCTTGCCAAGGCCTGGAACCCCCCCACCCCCCCAAAAAAAACATAATTCCCAATCATAGCAGATCATACCCATGCGTAGCCCCCCACCCCTTGCACATGTACATAGAATAGTGGAGCACCCCAACGAAGAAGGGGACACATGCATTTGTATGAGAACCTGCGGACTAATGGCTGAAAGGGGGTGTTGCCTGAACCGTGCGCGCACCGTGCGCGCACCGTGCGCGCACCGTGCGTCTTTTTGCGTATTCTGTGTCCACCAGATCCACAATGCCTGAATCTGAGCTGCCCTGGCTTGTCGCCGGACTGCCTGTGTACTACCACCGCTCCAACGGGGATAGGGTGTCGGCCACTGTCGTTGGCCCTTCTCCAAGAGGTGGGCGTCGCGTCTCTATTCGGTACGAATTGGGTGGTGAAGAGGTCTTGTACGAGCATGCACCCGAGGATGCGCAGCAGGGCACACATGTTAGTTCCTTGCGCTGCATGACTCGCAGCCACCGTTCTTGTATATCCTGTTCTCAGGCCACAAGACCCAAGTCAAGACACAAGTCCCGTAACCCAACCAGTGTTATCGCCTGTGTTGTCGCCTGTGCATGGTTTGTTACAGAGGTGCGTGCAAGGTGCAGAAATCAGGAGCTTGGAACCTGTGACAAGCATCAGATTCAAAAAAAAAAAATTCCCGGTACGCCAATAGGGGCCGCAAGGTGCAGAAAATAGGACCCTGGAACCTGTGACAAGCATCAGACTAAAAATTGAAGAATCCTGGTATGCCAGTATGGACTGCAAGGTGCAGAAATCAGGACCCTGGGTGTGTTTCTATGGGGGCCATTCAACGGGGTACAAGTTGGGCAACCATCCCAAAAACATTGAACCGTGCGCGCACCGTGCACGCACCGTGCGCGCACCGTGCGCGCACCGTGCGACAACGCCCCCAAAGTGTCTATGGCAGGGACATTCAGTCGATCGATACCGACCATTGATCCCCCTTGCACGGTGACCTGTAGGAGTAGTTCCACTTGATTCACTGGTATCAGCCGCACGAGCGAGGTGAGACTATGAGTGCAACACGGCGGTGCGCCTTACTGTGGGTAGAATGTAAACCCCTTTGGGGTTGACAAAAGAAGGCACGACCAGAATAACTAGCGGTCCCAAGGGCGAGAATCATGTGAATATCGTTGTATCTCACGGCGATGCCCATTCATGATGAACTGCCTCCACATTGCTGCACATGCATACCAGGACGTGCATGTGTGGAGCGCTTTGTGACCTGTGTACGCCCCCCCCCTTTGCAATCCCCCCCCCCCCCTTTTGCAACCCCCCCCCCCCCTCCAGGAGACCATCACTTGGCCCAAAGAGCATAGGAAATACTGGGCGCCGAAGGCACCAAAGAAAAATTTTCTTTAGGTCATACTAGAATTCGGGGGGGGGGGGGAGACCGTCACCTGGTGACCGTCTGCCCTCCCCCCCCGGGAGACCGTCGCGTGCTTAGGAGGGGGGGAGATTGCAAGGGGCGCGGGGGGGGGGGGGGTACCTGATCATACCCGGTCATGCCTGATCTACCCGATCATGCGATCATGCGATATCACCTGATCATACCTACTCATAACGGAGCACACCTGAGAAGCTTCTTGACAGTCAGGAGGATATTGGCGCGCCCGACAGCGCCGGGTGCGAGGGGCGGAGGCGCGCATTCCCCCAATTTGGCCTCCTGATCAGCGTGGCCAGCCAGAGTGCTCCAAGCCGGCATAGGAGGAAGGGTGGGACGAGAGTGCATTGAACGGTGACAGGACATGGCGGTGGCTGATATTTTCGCCCGCAGTGCGACACATCTACATTCAGCTCAGCTGCTGTCATGAGACAATCATAGCACTTGACTGCTCTGACTCCTGATCCCGAGAACTCCCTCGAGCACCGTCTGGGAAGAGGGATTTGCCAGGTCTGAACCAGAAAAGAACATACCTATTCAACTCAGCTGCGTACCGTGACGTTACAAGGGCGCGAAACACCTGTGGGATACCAACAGCAGCCGGACGCATGCCATTGGACACCCAAGTTCCTCTCATCGATTTCTAACCCTGATCTTCTTTCTTCACAATGCTGCTTGATGTAGCTGCAGGCTTTCTGATGATCCGTTCTCTTTTCTCTTCTGATGCTGATATCTATGGGTTGCCTTTGGGCGTGGCAGCCCCGACTGCATCAAGTCGTTCAGCTCCAGTCACCCTAACCGTTTCCTGATGCCACTGACCGCACGCATGCGGGGCTATTACCCCCCCCCCCCCCTTGCGGAAGCACCGCCTTGTCTACGCACGGCGACCCGGTGTGACTGTCGTTTGTCCGACCACAGTTTTTATCGTCAGAAACTTAGCAGAACGTGATTCTGTTCCGATTGTAGAGGGAAACAGGGGCTGTGTGATGTTTGGGATGAGTCCTCCTGCTCATAACAACATTCTGCTTGGAACTGCAAAGCACTGCTGTTTGTTTTGATGTGATCTCCAGCTTCTCGGCGGATGTCGGTACTCCTGACTTGGCTGTCGTTCTTTTGGTGCCGCGCGTTGCGCGGAAGCACCGCCTTGTCCAAGCGCCGCGTGATACTTGCTGATTGAGGGCGTAGGTCTGTCGGTGGGGACCTATTGCTGAACTTTCCACTGTTCTATGGCCAAGCACCAGGACCCGGTGTGACCGTCGTTTTCCTGACTTTCCCGGTGCTTGCACAAGTGGGGGGGGGGGGGGTACAGAACTCAGTTACGCTGTCTTTCGTCCTCGAGTTGATCTCGGGAGCCAGCACTTGGGGTGCCCCAGAGTGTGTGTAGGCCTGAACCAAAACAAACCCCGGCTTGGTTTCCCATTCTGTCCCTTTTGCCGTGCTTGAATTCTTCTACGATGAATGTGGCGTCATCCGCAAGGGTTCCCTTGTCGGAGTGTACGAAATGTACCGGCGGCTGCTTGTGTGTGGAGGGGTGGGGGGCGACCGGCGCCCAACCCTGCCCTTTCCAACGGTCGACCCTTCTTGGGTCCCTGGGGTGCTTTCCTGCTGTGTGCCGTGGCCTGCAGGTTGCCGTGCTCTCCTCATACCCGCGTGACGCAGCGTGCCACTCCGTAGTGGCACCGGTCCATCATCTGCTTGAAGCAACTGGTTCAGCGGATGGGTTTCATCTCCCCACACTTGCCCCATCACCCTGTTTGACGTGGTTGGAGACCTTGCGCGTGGCTCCGTGCATCTACGTTCTGGTCGCCGCGGGGCCGTGGGCCGTGCTTCGTGCCGTGCTCTGACTGGAGCTCAAACCTCCCTGCAATCCACAGTCACTCTTCCGTTTCGTGTCCCCTTCTCTTCGGCTGATGGGGCCGAGGGGCAGTGATGTACTGTCGTTTTGTTTCCCCTGTGCCATGGCTGCCTCCGCGGGCCTTAGGTTCGTGAGGCGGGCAGGTGCGGTTATACTATTCCTCTTTGTGTCCTCCTCCGTGAAAGACACTTGTGACATATCACTGATGGTCCTTCGGTTCTGGCACGTGCTGTGCTTTGTCGCTCCTGGTTTGTGCCGTTGAGGTATGGGGCTTTCACAAGTATCTGCTTCCCGCTGCCGAAGGGTTGGGGGGCAGGGGGGTTTGTGGGACCTTCTAGCGTTGCGCACGATGGCATTCTCAATGCCCACAGTGTGACTCACTGGGCTTTAGTTGGTTTTGCAACATCCATTGTAGTCCCTAGGGCATGTGTCCACACCCAACGGTGGGTTTTTCTAAGCTGTGCAGCCTGACCTCAAGTTGCCTCAGGGTTGTGTGCCACTGGATTGCTGGTTGCGGGTTGACTGGATCCAGCAAAAAGAAGCAATCTGCTACCAGCCGGTGTGGTTTGCCCGCATAAAGGGTCAAAGCACACACGGATTGAGTAAGTTACGTTCGAGGAGCAGCCTTCTTGCTTCCCGTATGGGTCTGCGTCTTGTTTTGTTTATGTGTGTAGTGCCGTCGTTGTTTCCAGGGAGCTGCTGTAGGGGTTCCCCTGACGATACACTTGCACATTCACGTCGTAAGCGAGTCTTTTTAGGAACCCATTTTCGGGGAAAAATTGCTTTCCAAAACCACTTGTGACAAGCACGTTTGTGGACAAATATTGTCTTCGCCCTGCTCCAGACACTGACCTCCATGTAACACGTTGGCAATAGTGGTGCAATGCGATTGGCCAACTTGCGAGAGGCCTCCCTTCTGTGCAACTTTTGGAACGGCAGCGCGGATCATGTGCCTGAGCTTTTTCTGCAACCTGTTGCGTCTGTTTGGCTTGGTCTGTGCAGTGCTTTGCCTACTATGGTGTTATCCTTCATGTCCACGTACCAGCACCAATCCCTGCATCGGACACTCGAACATTGATTGGTTGATAATCGTGAAGGCTCGCTTACCCCAAGGCACGCCATGGGAATGGTGAACGAGTTCCAGCATATTGTATGAGTGCACTGAAGTTGCAAGGCTCTACAAAGAGCCAAGTCAACAATTGTGTCGCTACAAATACGGGGGGGCGTGAAACCAGTTGGCCATTTACACCAAAGCATTCTATTTGCACGCCCTCAGTGAAGTGCTCTCCCCAAGAATAGTGGCGCTGAGCCTGTTTGTTGGAAGCTCCATTGGGCGATACCACTTTGTGGCCATTTTGCCCATGCTGCACCTCTGAAGTGCTCGGTCCACGCAGGCCAAAACCCTTTTCCGGGCACCGCTGGCCCAAGCCGGCTGTTCTGCATTGGCGGTCTAGACGGCCCTGGGCTGCCTAAAGTTGCCCACCATAAGCTGACGGGTCATGTGCTCTAACTCACAAGAGCCTGAAACCTGTGGATCAGCTCAGCCAATACGCACCCGGGACAAGATAACCACGCCATTGTGGGATCATTGTAGCATTGGACAGCTTTGAACCTTGATCCCGAGGGGTTATCTCGAGTACTGTGAAGTGAGCGGGCTGCGCCAGCTCACCTTGGTCTGAACCCCCCCAAAAATAGGCACCCGGGACAAGATAAGCGCTTGCTGGTGGGGAAGTTGAGCAACCAGAGCTTCATGCCTGGGTCCCAGGGAGCTGCCCCCTGCAATGCTCAAACCATCCATCCATCCATCCACCCACCCCCCCTTTTCCTGTGCATACCAGGTTAGGGTTAGGGTGCATACCAGGATGTGCATGTGTGGAGCGCTTCATGACGTGCTTGCAGCCCCTCTCCTATGCGCCAACCTTGACCCAAGACACGGTGCACTATTCTGAAAATCAGGGGATGAAACATGCTACAAACCCCATCATGCCCCAAATTACGAAAATTTGGGCCATCTTGCGTGTCAATCCAAAGGTCCCACCGCAGCACAGAAAGTGAAATCCCGCATTTGCCTGGAAATGCACCATTGAAATCCACGCCGCAACAATTGACGGCAACAGCGCCGCACACCGCCCCGCCTGTCCAGTAGCCGGCTGCGCACGACGGTTTCTTCACACGACCTCATGTATATGGCCAGAGTGACGATTCCCTTGTTCCTACCCCCCAAAGGATAGGCAAGCATGGGCCATACACAAAAAGACGTCGGCAGTCCCCCCCCCTAGTTTCCCCCATTTACCCCATTTCCCCCCCATTTGCGTTGAACGGTAAAAGGGGTGTGTACGGCATTGTGTGTATTTAAAACGCTCAGAATGAAATAGGGAATTAATAAATGCCCAAAACCAGAAAAAACGTTGATCCCCCCCCCCTCTGGAAACCCCTGTCCAGGCCGCGGGCGTTGGGGACACTGAACAGCCCCCCCCCCCCGTGAAGGGCAATAAGTAAGGGAAGGGAAGAAAGTGGGGATCGGCCACTTGGTGCTGCCACCTGCACACCAAAACACACCATCGCATCATACCAACCAACCCCCCCCGTGTGGCACACCAATGCACGCCAATGATGTTACGTTCCCAAGATGGACAGAATGAATTGGCTGTAGGTATTGATCCGGTGCGCAGGCTGTTTGAGTATGACTCCGAGGTAGAGTCCGAGGATGTCATGGAAGCGGACTCGCCGATCCCCTCCCCTATGTCCTCTCTTGCCTCCCCCCAACGAAACGAGTCTGCAAAACTCTCTCTCTCTCTCTCTCTCTCTCTCTCTCTCTCTCTCTCTCTCTCATGGGCCCACAGACCTGTAATTCAGTACAAATGTAAGTTCCACCCGGAAAAGACGGCCGCGCGGCTCAAGATAGCCAGGGACCGCGGTTGGCATTGTACCCTTTTCCAGATGGGGGCTTACTCAAGGGGCTAACCGTGCGGTATGGCGAATAATCGTTGCAGTGTAGTCGGTCGTGCACCACTCTTCCATTCCGCATAGGGTGGTTTGCACCCCGGGGGGGTTGGGAACCGCCGAATGTCCCGGGACCTCGGGGATGTTTAGTTTTGACTTGTCTAGTATAAGGTGCGAGCATACCTGAAAGTGCATGGGGGCCCGGCCCTGCAGTGCGCTTCGTCTTTGCGGGCCGTCGCGAACTGTGGAGGCGCCGGCGTCGGCGAGCAGCTCATGAATAGCTGCTGCTCTTGGTGAGGCAACGACTCTGAACACTAGTACCAGCGGTGTAGAATTCACAGTATAGAGTGGTGGGTATGAAACAGGTTACTTACCACATTGGTAGCGTAGCATACTGGAAGTGCACGGGGGCTTCGTCCCGGAGGGCGTAGGTTCGATGCCCGGGGGCGTGTAGACGATGGCGCTGGCAGCTCTTTTCTCTCTTGTCCATTTTTGTCATGCCACCTTCATAGTGCTCATGGCACAGGAATGCCTGCCTAAGTTGAACTTGGTATGTTAACAGAGTTGTACCTCCCTTTCCCCCCTCTCATCTCCCTCCTTCAGCACCAGTTAACCTAGCCTCAGAGCAGGGTCCTCAGGTGAAAATGTGGCTGCCTCAGTACTGTGGAATGTAGGCTAGAGGTCTTGGCCGACAAAATACGGCTAATCAGGGAACCAATCAGTGAAGGTTGGCAAGCCTGTACATACATCAAGCCCGTCGATGGACAATGTGTGAATGGAACTGGCGAACATTGCTGCATATGCATACCAGGACGTGCATGTGTGGAGAGCTTTGATGACCTGTTGCGGCCTGTGGCACATGTGAGTCGTAGCTATGACCATGTGCCTGTGTCACGGGGGTATATGCGAGCTCAGTATCCGTTGCTCATGGCCGTGGCACATGGGTCAAGGTCGGCTGGTCTGATGCGCAGACAGCACCCGTAGCGTTTCATTTATGCTACATTCTCATCTGCTGCTTGTGTCGGGCCTCCGCATTGTTTGTGTGTGTGTATCAGTGATCACTGACGAGACAGGTCTGAGTGGGGGAGAGGGTCAAATGCTACGACCTACCCCCGCCCCTCTCCCCATGCCAATGTACCCCCCCCCTTCAAACGAAGAAACATGCCCCCCCCCGGCCAAACAATCAGATACCGAGGCCTTGTGCCAACCCCCCCCCCCCCCCGGCCAATGGGAATGCCATGCACGCAGTGCGCACGCAGTGCGAAGTTTTGGATGTCGGCAAATACTCGAACCCTAGTTTTGGCCCCTTTTCACAAGTTTTTGGTTCTGTACCACGGTTGTTTTGGCTTCCCAAGCATTTAGGATGTGGCACCAAAACCTTGGTCGACTTCAAGGTGATTCTCGAACCGAGATGCTCAAGATCATCGATTGGTATGGCCACGTCCACAACTGCAGAGAAGTTAACGTGGTCATCGTCGCTCGAAGGCTCTCGATCGCCGATACTCGATGGTGGCGAGTCGCAACCAGGACCGGACAGTTCTTCTTCGACGATGCTGTTGGTTATAACTACAACCAGAAGTATCGATGGACACCTGGCCAACCCTATGGTGTTGACACCTTTCAGTCTTCCCCCTAGTAAACAGGTGACAGGTATTCTTGGGTGAGTATCCTAGCCTCTGCGTGCGCAATATGCACGCAGTGCCCACGCAGTGCGCACGCAGTGCAAACACTTAGCCAATGGACCCCCCCTCTCGAAAGAAGAATCATGGCCCGGGCCATTGACAGGGGGGGGGCAGACCCGTCGTTAGAAGCGTGCACACAGACTAGGGTTAAGCGTGCGCGGTGTTTGGTCGCAAGTGTATGTAAGCGTGCACCATCTCCCCGTCCAAGCGTGCGCAAGCATGTATTTTTTTTTACTGGAAAGCCCCTTAAGTGCTTTTTCGGCACACAGGGCTCTTGGACAAAAATTCCACCAGCACCAATTTTTTTCTGCAGAGAACCTGTGCATGACTATACAAGAGGTCCCCCTTCGTGTCCCCGAGCCCAAGCGTACACAAGTGTGCGGAGTGTTGGGGTGTAAGCGTGCGTAAGCGTGCATAGCCATGGAAAGTAAGCGTGCGCAAGCGTACACGCACGCTTCTTACCACGGGTCTGCGGGAGGGGGGGCGGTATCACTTGGACAACAACGGGCGTGGTTTCCGCCCGTTTTGGTGCTCGAGCCGTTGTTTGCGCCACGAGAATGGGGGAGGGGTAGGCCTCCACACCTCCTTCATCTTCCAGGGGCCTCTCCTCTGTTCAACTGCATGGCACTGCTGTTCGGTCATTGGCCCAGGGGTGGCCGTGGCACAGCTAAGCGTCGCAAGCCCAAAGCCGCCAACTGGTACGAAAAGCTCTCGCTGGAGCAGCTCAAGCAGCTGTGCAAGGCCTGTCAGGTGCCCTGCTCCGGCACCAAGGCTCTCCTCGTGTCTCGGCTGCTCGACGACGAGGGGGCCTGTGAGTACGCCCGCGAACCCAAGCGTTTCAGCCTGCGGGCCCTGTGCCGCGCCACCGACTCGGACTGCGAGAGCGTCGACGGCGGCGCGCGCGACGGGTGCTCGCTCGACGAACTGAAGGCGCGCGCGCGCGAACGCGGTCTGGTGGTGAGCGGCAACCGCTTCCAGTTGGTCCTCCGGCTCCTACAGCTGGCGAACGGGACCGGGGACCCCAAACGGGCCGCCGGGACGTTCGACGCCTCTGGGGCCTTCCACCCGCAGAAGCGCGCGAAGAGCATGAAGCTGCCGGACCCTCAGGCGCTGGGCGCCCGCGTCGAGCGGAAGGTGACCGCGGACACGTCCCAGTGGAGCGACCAGCGGCACAAGGACCACGCCTCCGACGTGCTCGCGGACATCGAGAAGATCGTGCGGCGGGAGGTGCTGGAGAAGGCGCTGTGCCAGCGCGGCGAGGTGGAGCTGGCGTGGGACGTGTGCGCCGCGGTGGTGGAGCCCGTCCTCGGCGACGAGGACGACCCGGGGCGGCGGATCTACGGCTGGGGCTATGCGGAGTGGGACATGAGCCAACTGGCGGCCGCGCTGGTGGAGGTGATGCAGGAGACCCGGAGGGCGGGGGGAGGGGGCGTTGACCTGTCGGAGCACGCGCCGTGGGTGTCGGAGCTGGCGACGAAGCTGGGGCCGTACGGCGGGGGCCGGCTGGCGGCCCTGGACGGCGTCGCCGCGGCGTTGCGGCACCCCGGCCTCTGGGCGGCGCCCGGGACCGCGCCCGGAGGGCAGGGCCCTCCCATGGCCCTTGTGGCCCCCGGCGCGGCCCCGCGCCTGACGGAGTACCCGTCGGTCGCCTGGTCCCCGTCCGCCTCTGCCGTCCAGTCGCTCCTGCAGGCCCTCTCCGCCGCCTCATCCCCGGCCCGCCCGCCCGCCCCGTCCCCCTCCCCGTCCCCCGCACCGGCGCCCCCCACGACCCCGGCCACGGCCCTGTCCCTGTCCCCCTCCTCCCCCCGGCCGGCCTCCGCCGCACCGTCCGGGTCCCCGTCCCCGGCCCCGTCCCCCTCCTCGTCCCCATCCCCCTCCTCGTCCCCGTCCCCTCCACCCGGGCCCTGTCCCGGTACCGCCCCGTGCCTCTCCCCCTCTCCCTCCGCAGCCCCACCCACACACCCTCAGCCACTGTACCCGTGCGACAGTCAAAGGGACACGCCGAAGGCTGTCGCAACCCCTGAAGCCCCTGGCACTCGTCCACCCAACGGCACCCCTGCGCTGGCTGACCGCTCCAAGGCCCCTGCCCTGCCGCCGCCCTGTCCCAGCCCCGATGCCTCACAGCTCAGTCTGCCCCACGTCGGCAAAGAAGGGCAGAGATGTTCCCAAGGGTGGTCCGCTGCGTGTCCGCCAGCCGGTCCCCCGGCCTCCGGCCGCCTGTGTGCGATGTGGCCGCCGGGCGTCGTCGCGCGTGCGCAGCCTGGCGTCGTCGCGCATGCGCAGCCTGGCGTCGTCGCGCATGCGCAGCCTGGCGTCGTCGCGCGTGCGCAGCCTGGCGTCGCAGGTGCACCAGCACAGCCAGTGCACTGCCTGGGCTGGCTGTACCCCACGCCCGGTGGGGGTGTGCTCGTGCCGCCTTCCGGCAGCGTGCCCACGGTGCAGGATGTGCTCGTGGAGCGATGGCGGTTGCAGTGCGAGCTCGACGCTATGCTGCGGCACTACGCCCCGTAGCCGGGGGGGGGGGGGCTTGGCCTGTGCACGCGCCTGGGCACGGGAAGCCAGGCTCTCAGCAGGTGTAGCCCCGGCTGCTCCGCACTATCTTAGGGCCCAGCCTCAATGGCATTTGTAACCGACAGTAACCGCCCCCTCTTCCTCCTCCAACCGCCTGTCCAACGGCCTGTAGGGCCTTCGACCGGATCTGCGGCGGTGTGCCGCAGGAGTGCCACTGCCCATTGCCCCCTGCAGCGCGGTGGTGCACTGTAAGACGCCCCCTGCCTATTGCCCTTTCCACTGCTGCAGTGCACCAAAGAAGGCCCACTCCCCCCCCCCCGGCCGTTCGGCCCCTTATTTCCCGGGGCTCAGCACAGGCTCTACGCCCCGCGGGACCGCACCGGCGAGCGCCAAGCGCCAGGGTCCAGCTGCCCCCTCAGCCAATGTCGGGCGGTTGACTGCCTGACAACAGCAAATCGCCGCCTCAGCGACTGCCAGTCCGGCGCCGGAGGGCAACCAGCCGCCCGTGGCCGCCGGATCCGTTGGACTCCAGTTTACTGAGGTCTCCGGTGGCGTCCACCGACTGCCTGTGCTCCGGATTGTCTTGTGCTGCAGCGCATGTGTTCTCGATTCACAGCACAGCGCCGCATGACAGACGCACTATTGGGCCCCCCCCGGGGGTCGTTGCATCTCCCGACGCCTCGGGTTTGGGCGCGTGGTGCGCACCCGCCGTGGCCGCCGCCGCGTTGTCTTTGGAGGCGTTGCGCCCCTGCCTCGGGCGGAGGCCGCCCCCCGGCAGACGCCTCGTGCCGCTTCGGCCACGGAGGCGCGGCGGCGCGCCCGCCGCGCCATCGGCCCGCGCCGCAGCCCCAGAGGACGCCGGCGTGCCGCTCGGGGACGTGCTGGAGGCGGCGCGGACCAGCCCAGGCCTTTGCTTAGTGGGGGCGGGGGCCAGGGGTGACCCCCCTGCCCCGGTGCGGGGATCTCAGTAGGATCCAGCCCCACATGCCAGTCAGCTCAGTAGGAAGGAGCCCCGCCCTATGGGCAACAGAGTAGGACCCAGCGCCATCCACAAGGCTCCTCACTAGGAACCCGCCCTGACCCCCCCCCCCCCCCCAACTAAGCAAAGGCCTGGACCAGCCCCACCGCCCCGGCGGGGGCCGTGCAGCGGCTGGAGGAGCTGCTGCTGCAGGTGCGGGAGCGAGGCGTGTTCACGGTCGGGTGCCGCCATGTGGTGGGGCATGCCGCCAGGCAGTTGACTCCAGCCGCGCCTGCCCTGCGACCTTCATTGCCCTCAGTACGCGATCTTGGGCCTTGGAGCCTTCAACATCGATGTCGGGGGCGCACCAGGCCCCCCCCGGACTCCACTCGCCCCACCTGCCCCCGGGACCCTCCAAACTTTGCCACAAAAGCCATGAACACGGCGGATCCCGCCTGTGACACCCCGGTCGGGCCCCTATTCGGGGCCCGAGTGCCCCCGCCCCCCCCCCCCCCCCCGTGTGCGCAAGCTAATTTTTCTCCGCCCAATGTGCCATCATGAAAACGATTGAGGATTGGGGTTGTGCATTCCCAGAACCACTGCGGCGGCGAGGGGGGCGGGGGCTTAATATCTTGACCACCACAACCCGCCGCCATGGAGAAACAGGGATGGTGGGGTCAAGACAGCGCAACAGCGGCTTGGCGGACGTTCAGGAGAAGATCGACACTGCATCGTGCGGTGAAGAATCAACGGGTGACTGTCCAGGGCCCCGTAAACAAACCACCGATGGACTATATGTCACACAGGGGGGTGACCTCTGAGACTTGTGGGCATCACCACCTTGGCCACACGTCAGCATGATTCAAACGGCACCCTACCTCTTTTACCCTATTCACTGCACGGGATACTGCAACTCCAGCCCTCAGCAACCGACGCACAACGTGCCCTGCAGGCCCGTTCTCTGTTTTGCATTGAAAGTGAGGCTCAAGCTGTCGAGAGTGTTCATCAACGCTTTCGACCGTGGCTGACCTTGCTATTCTGCCCACGACCTTGGTTGACCTTGCCCATGAGGACTACAGCAGCCCGGTCTCCCACTGTGAGCTGACTCAGCCCCCCCCCCCCCCCCATCGTTGCTATCTCCTCGCCCTTGAATTCCCTCGGTCGGGTGTGCCCGATCAGTTGCTGTTTTTTTGGCGACAGCGATGTAGTTGCTGTTTTAAGGAATTCCATGTTTCTAGTGCTCGTATCAGCCAGTGCTAGCTGTGGATTATATTTCATGTCCCAGTACTCTGTCTCTGGGAATACGTATGGGAATAGGAACACATGCGGATCTACATAGGACGCTTGTGTGGAGCACCGAGGCCAATGTTCCAGGGAAAACCGAGTTAAAGCCCCATGCGTGCGTGTTCGTGGTGGCTTGTGTAGCCCTTCAGCGCCCAACAGTGAACATGTGCCTGCCACTATTATTGGGCTCCCCACTCATATACACTCAATGCATTTATTTGAAGTACATTCCGATGGAGCCGCATTGGATCGTGCCCCAAATCTCCGTCCGCAGCCCATCCGCATCAACTTCTCTGTTTAGCCCTCGGGTCGTCGATGCGACTGAGCACCTTGTTCAAGATTAGCGCGTATTCCACTGCTCCTGTTGCCCCTGCCGACTAGAACAGCGAGAACACACATCCTCTTGCATGCACTCGGGGGTGGCAGAGACCCGGGGGACGAGAGCGAACGGCCGCTTTATAGCCGCCACTTCCGGCGGGCTGATACTACGGCACCGGTATCAGGCCGCACGGAACTGGGGACACAGGCACCAGGGAAAGGATGGGTTGTCAGCCCCCCCCCGGGCTGTTAGGTGCCGAAACAGGGTGTGCGTGTGCGACGCACTCGTGGCATCGGGTTTGTGGGAGGTTCGGGCACTGCTGTGGTACGACTGTTTTGTGTCACACCATCGCTTGTCTGCAAGCACGACCTTGTGCAAGCACAGCGACCCCGTGGTGTCCTCGTTTTGTGGCACCGAGCTCCTGCTCGTGCCAGGGCTGGCGGGATGGTCTACATGTACGATGGTGCGGAACAGTGGAATTGAAGCAATGTCAACCATGGCTCTGGAAACCCTCTACCCCCCCCCCCCCCATGCCAATGGACCTCCCATGCCAATGGCCCTCCCCTCTCGAAAGAAGAAACATGGCCCCCCTTGCTAATGCCCCCCCCCCTCTTGAAAGAAGAAACATGCCCCCCCCCCCCCGAGTTTTTTTCACCAAATTGCACACAAATTGCCCTTTTTTGCCTAGTTTCTTGAGTGTGCAATGGCATGTGATGAGCACCATCCTTGGTGTCATGTGTTTGTTTTTTCAATGTAGATATTCATTTCTCGATGTTCCAAGTCCCGTATGGAGCAGCCTGAGATTGTCTGGTCTTGCCTGCATTGCAACTCGGCCATGTTGGCCAGAGCCTATGTGCACAATTGCATGTTTCAGCAGGCCTGGGGTCATCAGTTTCAACCATCATTTTTTCTGGAGTTGCAGTTGCGCGTTTTCTTCGTGTTTGCTATTGTGTGCTTGTATGTGTGAAGAAGGAAAGGCATGGAAAACAAATGTTGAGCACCACAACAAAGATGGTGTAAAAGCATAAAAATATTGCAAAAGGTGGCCAGCATGAGCACCACAGCCACCTCAAAGATGCAAGAGGTACCAAGCATTGGTCCCCACCACGTTTGCACCCATGGCGCAAGCTAGAAAATGGGAGCACAAATAATTTTTTTTGGGGTTTTGATGAGAATTCGCGTCAATGGCCCCCCGTGCGCGTGTCAATGGACCACGCGAGTGCGAAGGTACGAAGGCATCAAGAATTATCTTGACTTACGGCACGCGATTAGTCAACGACACGTTTGACGTCGCACGTGCACATGTCCTCGGCTTCTCTTCCTTCCCAGGAATACAGGACTACGACCCGATCACTGTGAATACAATACTGTGGTTCTTGCACTCAATGCTTGAACGAATGTGCGCCATGAACTCGTAGGGATGTGACCAGATTCCAAGATAAAGTACGGCAAACAATCACGCGCATACCCCCCCGCCCCGTGTCCAACGAATGCTTTGTCCACTTTTTTTTGGGGGACCTGCTTCATTGGGTACCGGGTTTCAGAAGCGAGGCTTGAGGATTGGGGAAACGCAGGGCTGTTGTGATGCGTCTTGCAATAATGGTGGGAATTTTTATAAAGCAGGATGTGAGGGAATGCTATGGTGTGCCGTTTTGAATGGGCTGGTGTCTTGTGTTTTGGCACGTTTCCCCCCACTTCCACAACGTTGTTGTCGCGCATTGAACGGCGTGTCCAACAGACACTCCTGTTTGGACTGTATTGTTGGAGGACTTTATTGTTCGCTGACCATAGGGCACCGAGCATCAGGAATGGGTGGCCAACTGTTGACCATAGGGCACCGAGCATCAGGAATGAGTGGCCAACTGTTGTGTCGTGGTAGGAATAACAATGTCAGGGTCCAGCAGTATTTGTGTGCTGTGTGTTTGTGGGCTGCAGGGGCCATTTTGCATTGGATAATATTGGTGTTACTATGTGTCGCCTCTTTTGTATTTCCCAGGACATATGGCAGTGGATGCTGACCCTGTGAGTCTCCTCGCCTTTTTGGGCATTTTATGTGTACTTCTACACATGAGGAAGTGCACGTGCATCACGCCCCCCATTTCTGCCCATGTTCAGGTTTATTGGCTCTTCTCGGCCCTTTTCAGTCATTCTATTGCCGGCATGCACATGTACAAGCCTCCTCCCTTCTTTGGGCTGTGAGAGCTCTGGTCCTGGCACAAAAAACGGCCTCCCTGGCAGGGGGTGCCGTTTTTGCCGTATTCGGAGGGCTGTATTATTGACTTTTTTTTTTGTGCCATTTTTGCCGTTTTTGTAGGACGGTAATATTCTTCTTTTAGGCCAATTTGGCCGTTTTCAGAGGCCGGTTGTTTTGTTAATTGTCGCCATTTTCGCCATTTTCGGACGCCGGTATTTTTATTATTTTCGGCCATTCTGGCCGTTTCCGCGGGCCGGCTTATTTATTTGTTTCGACCATTTTGGCCGTTTTTGGAACCCATGCCCCTATCCGGGGGATGTTTTTGGCAGTGCAAAGTCTCCCCATGCCCATATTTGAGGGGCTTTTTGGCAGTGCAAGGTGTCCCCATGCCCATATATGGGGGCCTTTTTGGCACTGCAAAGTGTCCACATGCCGAGGTATGGTGGGCTTCTTGGCAGTGCAAAGTCTCCCCATGCCGATATATGGTGTTGTGCGAAAACGCCCCCCCCCTACAGCCGAGCCCTCATCAGGTGCTGCTGCTTGCTGATCAGCATGGAACAAATCTGCGCTTCCAAATCCAACCCATCAGCTGTTACAATGGTGGGGATGACGTGCCCGTCACTAAGGCTTTTGATGGCTTCATACAAAACGAGTACACAGACAAATGGTCTCCTTTCATGTTCATGTTCGTAGTTTCCATATTTTGGGGTATCCTAGATGTCATGATGCCAACATCATGTGTTTGCATCTCCATTCTTGGCCCTACATAGCTCCGAGTATCGCTAACCAATCAAGGGTGGCAGGTGTTCAAAGCCAAATACTGGGAAGTTTCCCACGCTATCGGAATCTGGTCCAAAGATGCGTCCACTGGACAATTCCTGGCAGCGGATGACACCACCCGTCTCACAATACCCAGTGATTGGAAAGCGGTTGATGTGTCGACGGCCTACATTGTGCAAGTGCCGCCATATTGGTGTGTAGAAGACCCTCGAAGCATCGTCAAAGGAGTCTTTCCCGCTCGTCACATCCCGAACCGACTCCGATGGTCGGTAGGAGAAATGCGCACCGCGACGTGGAGAATCACAGCTGAAGGGGCCTCCGAATCAGTTGGTAGAGTTTTTCACACGGATGGCACGGGGGGGGGGCGACTCCGCGGGTCCTGGGACTCCAACTACCCCTGCCCCCCCCCCCCCCCCTAGGGGCCTTCGGCCAACAGTTAGTTGCCAAAGGTGTCGCCCTCAGGCATCCATGGGCGCCTAAGGTGCCCTAAGGAAAATTTTGTCCAATTTGCACCCCAACACTATCCTTAAACCCAACCTTGACTCTAACACCCACCCCCAACCCTCAGCCTACTCCTATCCCTACACCTAACCCTAACCCCAACCCTAGCCCTAACCCTAGCCCTAGCTCTCACCCTAGGCTAGGGTCAGAGTGAGTGTTGTGGTCCAAAATGGAGAGCAATCATGTGGCAAAAGCAGCCATGAACGAAATTGGGGGGATCTTGTTCAGCCCAATCAACATGGCTGGCATGGCCAAACCAACTGGCTGCAAAGGTTAGGGTTAGGTTTATGGTGATGGTATGGTTAGAGGGAGGGCAAGGGGAGGTAAGGGGAGCCTGTGCCCCCCTCCGCCCCCCCCCAACACCCCAAATCGCCCCACCTGGACCCCCCCCCCACCACCACCCCGAATTGCCCCACGTGGACCCCCCCCCCCAACCGACCCTCCCGGAGCCCCCCCCCCAGCCCCTCCTATACCCCCCCCCCATTCGCCCTCCCTGAACCCCCCCTCAGATGCCCCCCCCCCCCCCCCCCCCCCCCCCCCCCCCCCCCAAGGGGCCTCCGGCCAACAGTTAGTTGGGGGGGTAGTTGGCGCCCAGAACCGAGGGGTCGCCCCCCCCGTGACGGATGGTCTATTGCCTATGCTGATCATCTCGGCGGGTGAATATTATGCCCACAAAGATAGAGCCATGGCTCCACATTTCCAAATCACCGGCAATACCCCACGGAAAGCTTTCATCACAGTGAGTGAAATGTCACAGTGAAATGGGCTTTGCCCTGGAGGTACAGGCGAAGAAGGTTTTGAAATGAGCCCGGAGTCCACAGGATACGGCAACTGCATCCAATGGAGAGCCTACATAAGTCAAATAACCGCCCATGCAAGTCTGGGCAGCAATACTAGATGACGATGATGATCATTCAACGAGACAAAGATAAAGAGGCACCACACGCCACAAGCAGTAAGATGCCCCGAGTCCTGTGCATGAGCATGTACGAGTGATTACCCTCAATGCTAATGGTCTCCTGACAACAATTTGCATCGGGAATCGGAAGGTCTCTCGCCTTTCCAATATCGCAACATACGCTCGGGCAAACAATTTGGATTTCATGGGCATACATGAGCCACATATTGTGAGTGATGCTCACAACATCTCCATCATTGGCAAATTCCAAAAATACAGGTACACCCTGCAGTCACAAGCACATCCTTCAGAGTATGGAGGTGTTGGCATAGCCTGAGGACGCTGCGGGAGTCCTTCTGGGTCCACCCTCGATCCCGCCATTGGTTGTTGCCACGCGGCCCCCCTCATTGGCCGCTTGCCGCATGTTATCAATACATTAGGCTCTGCGCCAGCCTCCCGCCCACATGCCGCATGGGGGGCCATCTCCCCACTAGTCGCCAAAAGTCCTGACACCATCCTTGAAACCCCAAGCTAGAGTAGGGCCTCGAGTCACGCAGAGGAGCATGCTTGTACACCGCCGCAGATTACTTGTAATAAATACAATGCGCTTGTTGAGGCCAAACCTAGATGGACTGATTTGAGAGTTCCGCGTGTCAAATCGGACTTTGAAACCGGTGATTGGGAATTTACATTTGACGGTGCGTGCTCACGGTGCATGCAGTGCCCCAAGCTCCACCGGAACGTTCTTTACACAACTGCATGAAGGTGCCAATACGGATGGTGAAACGTGGAACAATGTTACTCGTCATGCATGCTCACCAGCTAGCGTGCCTCATGTGGTTAGTCCAGACTCAAGTTCCATTCAGTATCACAAAATTGAAGCACGCTTCCAAGCAATTGAGAAAACACAAGATTCCTTCCAAGCACAAACGAAGGCGCCTCTCGTCCAGAAGACACCACCAACAACCGATATCCCCATATCCAGCTGTCAGGCAGGAATGGCCATAGGGGAGGGCGTCCCAAGCATCACCGAGTGAACCCAGTGAAACTTATGCCACCTCTCTGTGAGGAGGGCGGGTAGGTGCAAGGGAACGGTTATGTACTGTCTCAGACAATGAGTCTGAAGAGCCAGAATAATCTCGCACAACTGTCCATGGAACCGGATGGTGCCCCCCCCAAAAAAAGAAAGAAATCACTGTCTCGAGATCAACGGCGTATGTGCCTTTTGCCTAGCATTGCACGGCCGCCGCTGCCACGTAGCAGCACAGCAACAGCAGCAACCACCAGCCGCCCTTCAGTCGAGCGACGAACGCCCGCTGTAGATCATACCACGTATGCAGCACAATCCCACACAACGCCATGTTGCTTGCTGTGCCCATTACTTGTTTTGTTGCTCTTCAGTAAGTCGGCGCAAAGTGCCGTCCAATGATTAGCTTCTAAGCCAACATTAACAGGTGTACACTTCCTTTAGATGGCTTTCTACATGCTGTGATGGCACTTCAAGTCCCAAAGGCCATCGATGGCCGTTGCTACAGCAGTCCTGTTTTGCACTCAGTGTATTCAAGTCGGCCGAGCTTGTGTCCAGAACGAGGTCTGTTCCCTTGTCTTGGATTGTTGGTGACACGAGCCCTCCATACTCCCAGGGCATGTCTCCGTGTCATGCAGGGCATGCTGCGAATCGGCCTCGCCAAACATTGCTGCAGTGGGAATAGAGCTACAAAGCAGCTCAGGGCACCTGCATGGAGCCTGCATGGTGCAGTAGTTGCAACATACAGTGTGGGAGGGAGGAAACGGCGCAGGAAGCGCAACGACCAAACATTGCTGCAGTACGAACAGGCATGTAGAGGCGCTGTATGATGGCGAAGACTATGATGCTGTTTCAAAGGATATTGGGCATCACACATACGCGCGCGCGCTCACACACGGCACACGGACACACACATACGCACACACACCTACACAACTCAGAAGGATGCAATGGCTGGATTGGCTGTGGGCGGGGTCATCGGGCGGCTCAGTTTCCGACCCTGGTGAGTCACACAACTGATGTGAACATCAAAGATCTGCCGATTGCATGAATTGACGGCATTGAAATCAGCCCCGAGGTGGTGCAATTGGCAATTGGCACACATCCTCACACACACACACACACACACACACACACTCACTCACGTGACACAGAGGTCGGAGCATTAGCATGCGGGGCTGTGGGACGCTGTAGGAGTGCATGGCCTGCATGTAGTCTTCAGTCTCTGACCACACAGCCTTGCACCAAACTTCGCCCTTACCGCACAGTCTCACGCATGTGTCCCACTGGACACTAGGGCAGGAGGCCTTTAAGGTCTTGGACGCTCTTGCGAAGGGAAAGGGTGAGGGCTAGCGGGTTAGAGCCTGCCCTAGCCCAGCTCAGCCCCCCGCCGGTGAACTGCAGCGCAACGGAAGGACTGAGCTGCCTGGACACAAATATATGGCAAATGATGACTTTTGTGAACCCTCTCGACGCACTGATTCCAAAGAGACCATTTTCATTTTTTGCCCATTGTTGGGTCTGGGTCACGTCCGAGGCCCGGGGGTCAGTCTCCATAGGATTTTGGGGGTCCCGTCAATTGAGCCCCCTTTTTGGGGGGGGGGGGGGCAGCCAAGGGGCTCAATCAGCCCCCCCACCCCCGCAATTGAAAGCCCGCCGACCCCGAGGGCGTGTGCTGAAAGGCTCATACACATTGGTGAGAACGCATGGTGAGACCTCACACATGTGGGAGTGATGGGTCATACACTCCGGACATACTAGCACAAACACATCCAAACCTGCTTTACACCGCCACACCTGCACAGCAGGCCTCAACACACACTCTCACACATTTTTTGCGTCACCCTTTGCCACACGCTCTCACGTGTCAGTGTGACCCCTCATCACACACACCCACACAATTCGACCCCTCACCCCGCGGTCACACATGTATCCCGACCTGGAGCCCACACTCCCACATGCATACCTCACCCCATCCCGCCGCACATGTGCATGACCCCTCACCCACCAGAGGGTGCTGGCAGACAAGCGGCCGGAACCATTGGAAGGCCTCCCTCAAAGCGGCAAGTGCTGACACATGGCGTTTGTAGGCCATACGACAGGCGAGTTCGGGAGGACCACTAGGGGGCTGGGTGGGGGGTGCGGGGAGCCGTTTGTATTTGGGTGCGGTGTCGGGTGGCCGCTGTAAATTGCGTAAATTTTTGTAATTTCCTCCAAAAGTGGCCTTAATTCTTGTGATTTTTTGTAAATTTGGTGTAAGTCAGGGACTTCACAAACTTTGCTGGCTATTGCCCACACTTATAGATATTTCTGGTGTAGAATTGTGTCCATTGTTGAATGTAAATTGTGCAAATTCTGCGGAGTACTTGATGCAGCGCCAGCACGCGCCGAGCGCGCGCGCCGCGGAGGTTTAGCTACTTTCATCAAAACGCCCATGCTGTGGGCGCCAGATTCCGCAAGATGAGGCGCTATACCAATGTCGTCCCACACCCCCCACCCACCCTAAAAGATTGTGCCAAGTTTTCTTCCGGGCCTTCAGCCAATCAAAAATGTTCTCTGGCACCAAATTAGTTTGGACCAAAACTTTTCTTCGGCGCCTCCAGCGCCTCTTTCACCTCAGCATCACCAAGAAGAGGGGGGGGGGATGGGCGGGGGGACTCCCCCTCCCCACCCCTTAGAAGGAGCCTGGGGAAGGCTAGACCAGAGGTTCCCCAATTTCATTTCCGAGGGGTTCTACCCAAGGCGTCGGCCAGGGTGCAGGTTTGGATCTGCTAGGAACCACACAGCAACCAGTGCCGGTCCCGCATTCACCCACCCACCCCTTGCAACACCCACGTTAGAGCAACCATCAGTGTTGCTTCCGCAACTTTTGGGAACCGTGGAATTTTGCTATTCCCGTTAGTGGTGGTCCAGGAAGATAATATTTTTCGGTGATTTGGGGAATACTATGGTATTTTACGCCCTGCCACTTGTTGCGTTGCTTTATCACCAGAATGTGCACCCCGCAAGCTTGCCCTAGCCACTGAGTTCAAAGCACCTACACACACGTGTTGGGGGCTTTACTGCTCTCACTCTTGTATCGTGCCGCGCCGCACGCGAACAACGCCCCATTCGGAGCGACCCTAGGTGTTGTTTCTGTCAAATTTTGGAACTTTGGTGTTGCCCTAGTTCTAAGTTCTCTGGCTGCAAGACCCAAAGTTCCACCCCCAGACCGGTCCACTTCCGTGCCAGCCCATCTGTTTTCTGGTGACCGTAAGCTACTGACACACGCACCGTAACTGATCCACGACCTGTGCATTGTAGCGCATGTACTTATTGTAGACAAACATGCATCTGCACTGTGGGGACATTGTGGCCGGTGAGCCTAGGATGCACACATCCAGCTTGCCCGGGCAGAAGGCTGTTAGGAAGTTGCGTGTGACCACAAATCGGTCAACGACCACCTCCGTCAGTGTGTGCTGTGGGAAAAATGGAAGCATGGTCACCAGTCTCGAATTTGCAATTTGTTAGGTAAAGCCAAGAGGTTGGGTAGGGCATCACTTCTCTGGCACCCCACTGCAGCTGCCACTAGACCATTCATCAGTTGGCATATGTTGCACATTGCTAATGCTTTTACATGCCATATGCTAGTAGACGCAATCACTGCATCCATATTTGTTGTTGATGTTGCGGACATCTCTGCATGGGTGGAACACTTGGGTGACTAGGGTGCAGAGTGTGTGAATGAGATGATTGTAACGATCAATTCAATAAGGTAAAGCTTGCAACCACAATACAAGAGCCCACGGAAGCGTGAGACTACTTGCACAAAGCAAAACGGTCGGGGTCCACGAAGATTTGGTGGAGTGTTCACAAGGATTTCAAAAAATTCGATCCTGCAGCATCTTCTGCTACGTTCTGGCACCGGTCGCACAAGGATCTGGTCCGGTTGGTTCATTTTTCTCTCACTGAAGACAACATCGTGTGGTCTAATGGAAGATTGTGGCGGTGCACGAATGACATCCCCAGGGTAGGCTCATTCAGTGCCCAATATGTGGACCTACACGGCGGCTTCTTTGCTTGAGCACTTCGGCACCTTGATACAGTGAGGGGCCGATTCCATTGTGTAAAAATACATGGGGTCATGTGGTTAGTGGTTCGCAGTCTAAAGATAACATGAATGTGGCCGCAAAGGGACCCACATCAGTATCCGAGATCCCACCCGTGTGCTCCATACTAGTTGTGTGTTGGAACTTGCTTGTAGTATGTGATTGCATCACTTTTGATAACAATGTGTGCGACGGCGCCTGCATGGGTCACCATTGTGTCTTCTTGGTCTCACCTTGCACATTGGTGAGCACCCAATCTGCTACAGCACCCCTTCGAGCCGAAGCAATGAATGGACACTATAGTGGGGAACCTCTCTGGGAGCTCGTGGGAGATGACAATATCTCAGCAATATTTTCACGGGCTCCCTAATTAATGCAATGCCGTTATATTTTTCTTGGTCCTACCTCCTGCTGAGTACGGCGGCATGGATGCACGTGGCTCTGCTCTGCCAACCCACAGCATCAAACACCTTGCATGCTATCAAAAAAAGCAACGCGCAAATGTTGCGTGTGCACCTTGTGGTGGGTTACAACGTCGGTGGACTAGGTTGTACGCATTCAACGTGTTTTGCTTGCCCCGCCACGGGCTATTCCTAATTTGCTTGTAGTTTGTCTAAAAACGAAATGCAGTCTGGTTGAGTACTAAACACGTGGGGGTGGCATGCACCACATGAAGGAACGTGCTCTACACACTGTGCCCATTTGGTGTTCTAATTTCAACGTTGTATGTACTCAGTATCAGTAAGACCAGATGATGGGACTGGAGGACTCTGGAGTGTGAATTACCGCTTCTACATTGTTCTTTGAATTGTATTCTATGAAGATAGTCTGGCGATGGCCACCCATCTTCAAATTGGACCCCTACTTTTAGCCTGTAGATTTGGCACCCGATGAGGGCCGGAACCTATAACAATGGGTGGCCCGGATGCTTTTTAGTCTGGTGGGGTGCTTTGTCAAAAAACCTTGCCCAAAGCGGTCCTCTTGGCAGAGAAAACCTACCGACGTTTTTGCAAGTTAGGGTGGTCCGCTACCTGGGTGTCATATTCACACCGCTGTTTTTGGATTTTTGGGACCCAGACCCCCCATTGCCCCTTCTAATGCTTTGCTCAGGGGTGGGACGCGGGGCGTGGGTTACTGACCCATAAGTGCACGGTCCACACCTGTGGGGGAGGGCCCAGGGATCACTGCTGGCGGCCAGCTCGCAGCGAGTGTTCAACGGTGGTGCGCAGTAGTGGTGCATGCAATGCCGCACCCAACATCGACATTCAAGTCTGTTTGGTGGGCACATAGGACGGCCCCCTGTAATGCCCTGCCGTCAGGTTTGGCCACGCAGGGCCCGCCGCACTGCGCTGTCCCGTTTGTTATGCAGATGACCAAGGCCCCGCGGGGGAGTCGAAGCACGTGCCCCCTGCTTTGGCCCAAGCACGGGAGACCCCGGTACAAGAGCCCGCTCATGTGCATGCGTCCGTTCCTGCCGCTGGTGCCGTGGAGCCAAGCCATCAGGTTGCAATCAGGGCTCAGCGACGCGTGCAATGTGCCGTAGTTGTGGACATTTCCGTGGTCTGTTGAAACTTTTCTGTCTTGCCGTTTTCCCTTAAAGATTTGGTCTTGGTACAGCTCGAAGGAACGAATACGCTCTGCCAATAGGAGAGCACACACCGTGAGCCACCCGCCCTCCCCCTCCTGTGCAAGCCCGGCCGTGTCTAAGCGCAACGACTCTGGGCTACGTCGTCATGTTTGGGATCGCAATTGTTGTGTTGCAGAATGGCTGGTGTTCGTGGGAATGAATGTAAGACTCGCCTCTGCCCATTGCAGCGCTGTGCTTTGGAGTGCAAGCCCTTTGCATTGGTTCTGATGTGACTGGGGGCCGTGGCTGGTGTTGCCATACCCGACATGCACCACCTTTGTGTCCACACGTAAGCGTGTCACCCTGTCGTACCACCGTTTTTGGTGCGTGGGCCGCGCTGCGCAGGGGGGAAGCGCAGCGTATTTGCCGCAATGGAGGTAGCTGTGGGCCGTGCACAACACTAAAGGGAGTGCCATGCATTCTGCAAGATGCTTTGGAGGATACTGGTACCCCCCCCCCTCCCCTTGTATAAGCTACGCCCTTGTGATGGCGGCGCCAGTTCTTTTTTGCGTGGGCCGCACCTTTGAGCCTTCGGTGTTTTTGCATCCCAAATCAGGGATCAGGCAGGGGGACCCACTGTCCCCGCTGCTGTTTGACGTCATCACGGTGTTTCTTATATGTGATATAAAGTCGCTGCATGTGGACGTTCAACTCCTTCTTTATGCAGACGATATTTTATTTTGTGTACCAGGGTGTGGCCTACAACATCGTAGGGACTTGCGCCTGGTGCTGTACCGTCTGAAAGTCTTTGGCGTTTTTTCGGGACTCCAGGTGAACCCACTGAAAACTTATGCCATCATTAAGAGCCCAGGGCTGGCCCCCCAGCCGAAAACTGTGGCGGGGGTGATCGTCAAAAAGGATATTCGCTATTTGGGCGTACAGCTAGGCAACATCGCGTCAGACACAGCCTACGCGGGGGTGATCTCGCGGATGCTCCTGCGGGCCAGGGCGATGGCGGCGCTGCCGTTGGGGCTGGAGGAGAAAGCATTTCTGTTTTCCTCATGGGTGGCGCCGGTTTGCTACTTGACGGCGAGGGCATACCAGCCATCCTAGCATGCGTGCTCCCGGATGGATATGGTGCACCGGACGGCGTTGGGCATAAGCACGTGGCATTTAACAATGTCGATTTTGGTGAGACCCCCAAGGGAGGGCGGGCTGGGGCAGGCAAGTCTGTCTGCGTATGCGCAGTGGACACACATCCATACTTTTGCGCAATATGTCCAGAGACCTTCGCGGTTCGCGGAGCGGCACGAGGGCCCGTTTCGACGCCGGGCTGGGGCACAGGGGATGCTTTTCGATGAAGAATTTTTGCCGTATTTTCAGATGAGCCCCCTGCCATTGCCGGTGCCCTCCTTTCTGCAGGGCTCGCTGAAGAGCTATTCCACGGTGCGCAGGTGGGGGGGTGAGGTACCCCCGCCTCCAGCGGCGAGGTTGCCTTTGATGCCAGTGTGGCACAACTCTATGTTTGCGAATGCCTTCCATCTGACCTACCACTGCCCGGCGTTGCTGAAGAGAGGGGTGCTGCGGTGGGTGGACTTGGTGGAGAGGGGGGCCATACCCCTGAGTTTGTATGACTGCATTGCGCCCACCTGGCAGGGAGTTTATTTGGAGGGTTTACACCGATTGTTGACGCCGCCTCCGGCGGCTCAGCCACAGTACATGGGCCCTGAGCTGGGGCGCTGGATGTACAACTGGTCAACAAGAAAAATGCTGCTGTATATGCTGCACAAGCGGCGCCATGAGCCGCGGCAGCCACTAGAAGTGTGGTAGGCGTTTGGGCGACTGTTTTTACCTAAATGGGACCGAGATTTTCTGCGCAAGGCGCTTTGGATAAAATTGCCGCTGGGCACGCGCATGGAGAGGTTGGGAGGCAAATTATGTCCGCTGGATGGGAGGGTGGAAGATCACGAACATGTATTCCGCCATTGCATGTTTTCCGCGTTTATGCAAAGCACAGTGAGAAAGGCGTTTGGGATGGTGGATGCGGGGGGGGGGGGGGGTGAAGGTGGAGCCGAGCCGCTTGCTGCGAGACTTCCCCCTGCTCCCCATTACTACCACCCAGGGGCTTCTGTTGTGGGTAGGGCTCAAGGCACAGTGGAACCTGCGTTGCAGGGCGAAGTACCAACACCAGCGAGCAACGTTGGACGAATTCATTGCAGGGTGGGCGGGGGTGCTGCGGCGCTGGCGCGCCGAATCCAACATGTCTGTGCCGCGGAGAGACCTGTTCCTGTTTGTTAAGATTCTGGATGGGTGGTTTGACAACCCAGCGATGCCAGGGATTTTTCAGGGCTCCCCCCAGCAACCTACCACGGTCGGTGGAGGGTCGCAGGTGGATAAGCAACAAGTGAAGGAGGAAGAATGGGGGGCGTATAAGAAGGAGCTGGTGGCAGAGCTAGAGAGGTTGGCACGGGAGGGTTGGACCATTGTATACACAGACGGTTCTGCGAAGGTGGTCCGAGGTTGGGCGCAGGCGGGTTACGGTGCTTGGTACGGGCACGACTCGCTGCGCAACAGCTCTGAGTATGTGCCACTGGGTGAAAAGCAAAGTGTGAGCAGGGCGGAGCTGAGGGGGGTCCTGCATGCCGTTCGCAGCAGGCGATGGGAAGAGCGCATGATTGTAGTGTTAGATTCAGAGTATGTTTTCAAGGGGATCACGCAGTGGTCCAGTAAGTGGCAGCGACATCAGTGGAGGGAGTCGGGGAAGGAGGTGGAACATAAGGAACTGTGGATGTCAGTCCTGGCGGAGCGGGAGCTCGTAGGGGACCGGCTTCAGGTACGATGGGTGCCGTCTCATCTGGGGGTGGCGGGCAATGAGGAGGCAGACAAGATGGCAGAGCGGGGGAGACTGCGGCATCCGTATAATGAGGACTCCCTCGCTAAACGACGCCGCCTTGAGCCGCAATGGGAGGAGTTGGGGCTCGAGGAAATGTCTTCTGGGGAGGGGGAGGCCAGCGACAGTGGGTATACGCATAGCACAGGGAGCCTATTTGGGGAAGCGGATGCGCCCGAAGCAGGCCCAGCATCGAGTTTGGACTCGCTGGGGTGGGGGGACAGCGATGATTACAGCACAGACGTCAGTGATAACCCCAGGAAGCGGGGCAGGAGGGTGGCACAGGGCGCCCTGCACTGACCCAATCTGTGGCGGCGCCTCACGGCGCCTTGCTGGACCTGTGAACAATTGGTGTTGGCGCCTGACGGCGCCTTGCTGGACAGTGTGAACTATTTGTGCCGCGGCTGCGCCGCGAGATACTTGATGAGGGCATACGTCTGTCGGTGGGGACGTATTGCTGGACTTTCCACCGCTCTGCAGATAAGCTACCTTGTCCAAGCTACAGTAGGCGTAGGGACCGTATTAATTTGGTACCGAATTTTAATTCGGTACCAAACGTAGTGCAGCCACATAAGACATGGGTTTGGTAACGAATTTGCGAGTCACATAGAGTCATGGACACATTTGTTGTGAGTGTTTGCCCACTTGAACCCACATAGCTCAGATTTTTCGTATCCTTGTGCATTATATTCCCCTTGCTTGCGCCAGCTCACCATGCAATCCTCTCTTTTTGAACCTGGGCGCCCGGTGTCGGTAGTTGTATGTGTCGCGCGCAAGCTACATCCGTGTCCAAGCTACAGTAGGCGTAGGGACCGTATTAATTTGGGACTTTGGCGTAGCTTATACAAGGGGGGGGGGTACTGAATTTGACTCGGAGGCCCTCACTTCTGATGATTCATCATCCTCGGACTACCTACCACGGGTCGTGCAGGTCGCGAGCAAGTACGGCGACCTGCACGGCCGCGTTGCGGTCGTTTCAGTGACTTGGCCAGCACTATGCAATGGGGAGGGCAGTAAGTTGGGACCCAACGAAAGGGGCACGGCACAACGCTTCGCGGTTGCAGAGCAGTTGAGATGCTTTGAACGGAATGAGTCTGGCATGAGGTCGGGATCATGCGGTTTGTTTCAAAACCTGACATCTTTTTTTTTGTTGTAATTTTCTCGGAATTTTTGGCTTTTTTTGATTTGCAATTTTTCTCCCGATTTTTTTGCGTTTTTTTTTCGGGATTGTTTTTCTAAAAAGAATCCCGAAATCTAGCTTTCATGGTGATGAGGAACTGAAGATGGCGCTGGAGCCCAAAGGATCTGGCGATGTGCAACATGGTGGTGGCGGTCGTTGTCGTTCGGATACGTAGGACGGGTGATTCCGGTGGTTGTGGTTGTTGGTGCGACGGGACCGGCACCAACGGGGGTGGGTGGGTGGGTGGGTGGGGGGCTTTGTTTCGGGCCGAAAGGCGCCTCTGGTACCACTGATGGAGATGTTCCTGTGTTGACCCGTGCCTGTCTTTTGCGGCCAGACACCACACGTATCTGTATGGGGGGCTCTACCGGTCCCACGACACGATGTAGGCAGCCCCCCTGCCCCCCCCTCTGGGGACAAGGAGCAGCAGTTTTGAATTGAACCGAGTCCCTCCGCTCCCCCCTCGTATAGGCTGCGGCCTTGTCCAAGCCACAGCGGGCGTAGGGACGGTATTGATTTGCGAACTAATTTGATTCGGTACCTACTGCCCCACCGTATTGATTTGCGACCTAATTTGATTCGGTACCTACTGCACTACCGTATTGATTTGCGACCTAATTTGATTCGGTACCTACTGCACTACCGTATTGATTTGCGACCTAATTTGATTCGGTACCTACTGCACTACCGTATTGATTTGCGACCTAATTTGATTCGGTACCTACTGCACTACCGTATTGATTTGCGACCTAATTTGATTCGGCACCTACTACCCCAGCAGGCGTAGGGACTGTATTGATTTGCGACCTAATTTGATTCGGTACCTGCTACCCCAGCAGGCGTAGGGACTGTATTGATTTGCGACCTAATTTGATTCGGTACCTACTGTGGTGCAGCCGCATAAGACATGTTTTTGGTGACGAATTTACCGGCTACATAGGGTCATGGACACATTTGTTGTGAGTGTTTGCCCACTTGAACCCACAGAGCTCTGATTTTGGGGCTGTTTGTGCGTTATATCCCCCTTTCTTGAACCCGCTCACCATGCAATCTTCCCTTTCTGAACCTGAGTGTCGACGGCCTTGTCCACGCTACAGTAGGCGGAGGGGCCGTAATAATTTGGGACTTTTGCGTAGCTTATACAAGGGGTTGGTGAGGGGTGTGTCGGGCATGAGGTCAAGGTCACGCTGGTTACCTCAAACCTGACATCATGGCCCCCCTCACGGCCCCCAGCGAACAGTCAATTGCCAAAGGTACGGGACCCGGGAGTCCACCGGCACCAAAGACATCGCGCCCGATTGCCAGGCACTCCCGATTGCCCGGCACTCCCGATTGCCAGGCACTCCCGATTGCCAGGACAGGGGTAAAAAGAATGCAAAACATGGAAAGAACAGTGGCAGAAAAGGCA
Organism: Eutreptiella sp. 'Long Island Sound 2002'; assembly: GCA_964036045.1. Lineage (NCBI taxonomy): Eukaryota > Euglenozoa > Euglenophyceae > Eutreptiales > Eutreptiaceae > Eutreptiella > Eutreptiella sp. 'Long Island Sound 2002'. Next base: position 23,213,898 of record OZ038381.1, on the reverse strand, counting down.
AAGGTGTGATTACCCCTCTGGGTGCCCAGGAAGTGGCCACTGCAGAAATCCTGTTTGCAGACTTGATATTGTGCTATCTGTTAGTTTGATGGCATCCATTTCTTTTACTTTTTTTTTGCACACGGCGTTGGTCGCCACCCTCTACATCAATCTCAGGCACTCTTGTGCTCGTAGGGATCCCTCAGTGCCCCGGGGTTGAGGCTTCAGGCCGCCGTCAGGAAGCTGATCGTGGCCGAGCGCCTCATCCACTGCAAAGACAACACTCTGGCGACCACAATGGCGCGTGAAGAGGCCCAGAAGACAAAGTTCCGCCGCCGAATGTCGGTATCCGTCTGCTTCGCCCCGATCCGCTGCCCCCTTCGCTGTTGGTGCCCCCGTCGTCCCTGCGTGCAGTGTCCCAGGGAGGGAGTCTGGTGGCCCCACGGGCCAATTTGGCCGGTGGGGCCAATGCAGCCATTGGAAGAATCCTCGTTGCCCTCATCGCATGTGAGTTGTCAAATGCTCCACGTGATGTGCCTCAGGGATGAATATTGCCACAATTATTTTGGTGGGGGTGGGGACGGGCAGAGGCTGAGGACCCCTGAAACGACGAAATGACGAGTACGAAATTGCAATTTTCCACTGCTTTTTGCTTCGCAGGTATGCCTCACCGTTGCATGTACCATCCTCTGGCAGCAGCCAGTCCTCCTGTTCGTCAAGTGACTGAGGATGAGGCTGAAATGGAACGCATTTTGGGAAAATGCGTCAAAAAGAACGTGTAACACACCGTCCACATTGTTTTTTTGGGTTGCAGCAATGACCTACGTCCAGTGGTTCGTCTTGTGTTCCAGAGAGGAGGGACCCAGGGCTGTGACTGCACTGTACTTTGGTTGGCCGGCATTTCGTAATCGCCATTTCGTCATCGTGGGGGGGGGCATTATATTCATCTGTGATGTGCCGATCAGCTGTGCTGCACCAGACCCTCGTCGTTGGCAAATTTGCGGGCAGCATCGCCATTCCATCGCCGCTTCATTTTGCGTTGCCTCTTTTGTGTCGTGGCAACGTGTGCCATCGCATTGTATTGCCATCGCATGCGGTCCATCGTGGCTTGGGGCATCGGTATAGATCATGGGCGCACCCGGAGGACTGCAGCCGTTCCTGCGATCGTCCACCAGCCCAAACACGCTTGATGGCAGTCGCTAGTCAGTGAACCCGACCCCTTGGCTGGGCGACGCCAGCAGCGCAGAACTGGCAGGTACCAGCGCCGTACGCGTCACCGAACGAGAGGCCCCCATCACCGCGTAGCAGCATCATGTCGACCCCCCCCCCCCCTCGTAATAGCTACGCCCTTGTCCAAGCCACAGTGGGCGTAGGGACCGTATTATTTCGGTACCTAATTTGATTCGGTGCAAATGTAGTGCGGCCAAATAAGACATGGGTTTGATGACGAATTTCCCAGTTACATAGGGTCATGAACGCATTTGTTGTGGGTGTTTACCCACTTGAGCCCGCATAGCTCTGATTTTGGGGATCTCTGTGGATTACATTCCCCTTTCTTGCACCAGCTCCCCATGTATGTGGGACGTGCAAGCTACGGCCTTGCCTAAGCTACAGTAGGCGTAGGGACCGTATTAATTTGGGACTTTTACAAGGGGCGGGGGGGGGGGGAGGTACAACAAGCGTGCGGCTGTGCTTTTTATGACGGGGTGTCCTACATTGGCTGCGGCTGCTGCGGGCAAACTGGGCACCGAGGTCCCGGGTCCTCCTTTCAGGGAAAGGGTCCTTTGGTTGCTGGACCTCTGTCCAAACCAGCCCAGCCAGAGCGGTCCAGTAGGGTCACCATTGTGTCTTCTTGGTCTCACCTTGCACATTGGTGAGCACCCAATCTGCTACAGCACCCCTTCGAGCCGAAGCAATGAATGGACACTATAGTGGGGAACCTCTCTGGGAGCTCGTGGGAGATGACAACATCTCAGCAATATTTTCACGGGCTCCCTAATTAATGCAATGCCGTTTTATTTTTCTTGGTCCTACCTCCTGCTGAGTACGGCGGCATGGCCCCATGCCCGGCCCCCCCCCGCCGCCCATGCTCAACCTGCATGGTGGCGTGGGGCCGTTGCGCACACCCACCGGGGGCCCTGCCGCATGCAGTGCACCGCTTTATGGCACCGCCGCCGGGTCTTTTCGACAGGGGGAAAGCCAAAGACACATCCCCCGTCACGTGCCCCGAGCCGCTTCCATGGGCCACCGGGAGGTCCATCTGCACCAACCTCCCCGTTGTCTGTTGGCGAGTGGTCGGGGGGGGTAGCATGTCGCCGTGGGGTACTGTTCTCGCCTGCAGCGGGCGGTGCCTATTGGCCGATCGCCATTCGCTGCCGTTCTCCTGCACCCTTTCCCTCCGTAGGCGGTGGTGCCCATCGCTGCGCATCGCAGGGGAAACCGGTGGCCCTGCTGTGCCCATATGTCAGCCCTGTGCCCTGCACCGTGCCTCGCTGGGGCCTAAGCACGCTCATGCGCCCACGGCCGTGCCCAGTCCAGCCTCAGGTGGCCTGTGTCCGAGGACCTTTCTACAAATGGCCTCCAGAGCGGGGGGCTGCTCATCCTGCGGCGCGCACTTTGAGTGATTGTCATGGAACAGGGGACATTGTACCCTCGTGTACCTGTGGGCCACTCATGGCTCAGTGGACAAATGCATTCGGGGCTCATTCGGGGCTCAGTCATGCATCGCGGTGTCTTCCTTCCGACTTGGTCCAACCGAATTGAGGGAAGGCTGATGCGGTGCTCATCACCCTAAAGCTAAATGCCCTTAGCCTGCCGCGCCTGCGGCCCGCAGGGTTCCCTGGGGCGCCGGGCATAGATCATGGGTGCAAACGGAGGCAGCATTTTCAGTCACCCCGCTGCTATTTGAGCTCTAAGCTGTCACCGGGTGGTTGGCTGGGATGCGTACACTTGCTGTTTTTGCCGGGGACAATTTTTTGACCATGCACACGTCGTCACCGGCTGCTTGACATGGCACAGTACACGTTCCTGCCTTTGTGCGGAACGCCGTTGCAAAGCTCCGGGATCAGCATCGCTGGCTGCGTGGGTGGTACACACGCTTTGCCAGATCCATCGGATGAGGCCATTGCCAATTGTCTGGCGCAGGGCTGTGCCACAAGAGGACGCGATGAAAGCCCTCGGCACTGTATTGCCCGTGACGGTTGGCCGTGTAGCCTCGTGGAGCACTTGCGCCCCTGTGCCCGGGTGTCACGGTGCCTGGGAATCAGCCGTGGGCCATAGGCCATCCTCCGTCGGGGTGGGCCCCGGCGATCGGGATTGCCGTACAGACATCGTCCGGGACCGGCCATTTCCCCTCAGTTCGGGCCGTGGTCGTTGGTGACAGGCATAGAGGCCTTTGCTCTTGAGTGAATCAGGGCTTGAGGGGTGTTTGATTACCCCAACGCCGGTGAGTGCGTTGTGGCTTAAGGAATTTCCCCGGGACAGTCACTTGGGGTTACCGTGCGTGTGGACACAGGCCACCAGAGCCACAGGGCGGGCCTCAACAGGGCCAGGGCTGTCGTTAAGAACCCCATTTCTTTTTTCGGAGTAAGGACAGCCCCCAAGGACCACCCACCGCCAAACGCCACCAACGGCATGTGGAGTGGACTACGAGTTTTCTGTGATCCACCCCCCGACCGCCAGAGCGTGCGCGGAGGTTCAACGCGTGCAGAGTCACGGGGCCCGGGATGCGGGATCAAAGTCGACTGGCATCATGTCCGTCGCGAGCTTGAGCAGTGGGGCTGTAGGAGTTGTGATGTCCGTGCCCGGCCGCCTCAGGACTATGCAGATAAATTGGCGGACAAGGACCAGGAGATCGAGCGCCTCAAGCAGCTTCTGCAGGAGGGGCAGGCGCAGATCGATGCCATGGCCAGCAAAATGCACAGCACCGAGATCCAGGTTTGTTGTTGGTGGTGGTGGTGGTGGTGGTGGTGGTGGTGGTGGTGGTTGTGGTGGTGGTGGTGGTGTTTCCCCCCGCCACCGCGGCTGCCGCGGCCACCACCCGTGGCCTGTTCCCTCCCGCATATCCCCATAAATGCCGTTGGCGTCTGTAGTATACCACGGGGCCCACATCCTACGGATTTGGAGTCATTTGGTGCGTGCGGTGTTGCAACGGGCCACACCTCCGCGGTCCGGACCGTTGCGTATCACCGGGTCACGGCTTTCAAGCCCCTTTTCGGACCGGAGGGGCACCTGCCAACTCCGGAGTGGGGCTGTGTGCGAGGCACCGCCGGCGGCGGGAGGGAGCGGACATGCCGGGGGGCCGTGGCAGGACATGCCCATGCTTCAATGCATTCCGTGCGGCGGTCGCATCGCAGAGAACGGTGAACTGAAGGCGATCAAAAACACCCCCATGGCAAGGCAATCGGCACTTGGCGCGCACACACGCACACACACACACACACACACACGCACACACACACACACACACACACACGCACACACACACACACACACACACACACACACACACACACACACACACACACACACACACACACACACACACACACACACACACACACACAACACACACACACACACACACACACACACACACACACACACGCACACACACACACACACACACACACACACCCTGCAACCAACGGGACTGGCAGTCAAGGCCCTCAAAGGCAAGCATACCTTCACAGCAGTGCAGGGGAAGAGACTATACAAGGGGGACAACAAATCACAGCTTGACATGAAGCAGATTGGCCCCAGTAAAGCGGTTTCTGATGGGAAGGTGTCAGCAGACACCGAGGGAGCTTTTGCGCATGTGCTTCTGGTTGGGCAGCAGGTGGCTGAAGCTCATTTCATTGCGACACAGGCGATGTCACAGCATGCGTGTATCTGCAGTGTCAGTGCACATGTCCTAGCTACAGGCAGCAAACGGAACGATGCCTCTGTTCACGGAATTCTGACGGCATTGGGCAGATCGAGGGACAGCCTCACCATCTCTGGCATGACGCTCAGCGTAAAAGTCATCACGCAACGTATGGAGTGGGAGACCAAGAAGGATGCGGACGTAAAAATGACGCCGCCTGAGCACTCGCTGCTGCTTTGCTGGGAACGCTCTGGCGAGGGCACTGAAGATGCAGATCATGAGCCTGTGGACCTGCCGCAGGATAAGGCGGCGATCAGAGTTGTTTGCTGTTTGGACCCGACCATCCTACAAGTCACTGGTGAAGACAATGCCAAAATGAAGGCTGCCCGATGGGCAGAAGAGAAGTGCTGGGAGCTTACGTCCCCATACCTCACCCCCACGCTTTCACCCCCCCCCCCCCTATGCAAGTGGGAAAGAGGGGCTCAAAATACGAAGTAACCATGGTGCTGCCAGCTCCTATGGTGAAACAGGTGCTTTGCAATAGCGGAAAAGTGACAGGAGCTGAGTACCGCCTTTTCATGAATAAAGATACCGACGTGGACACACTCAAAGCAAACATGGTATGGGTCAAACTTCCCCAGAACACAAACAAAGCCATCTCCGATCATTGGAAAAGATTACACAAACAACCGTGGTTTGCATGCCTCATCGCAGGGGACCGTGCCGACCGCCTGGGAGTGCGAGTTTGGGGCGGGCCTGTCATCCCTGACACACGACAAGAAATAGCTACACTGCTTGGTATCCTTCTGACCCCCCCTGTGACCCGGGTACGCGTCAGAGGGTATGGTGTTTCAATGGGTCTAGTCTCAAGCCAACAATCGGCTGCACAGCGTGAAGCCGACAGAGTTTTTGGCGCGAACATCGTCACTGTGATAAGATGCCAGCACCTGAAGCACAGTGGTCTGGTGTCGCCAGTTTTTGACATGGATATAACGGGCATCCCCCCAGATTGGGAAGGGTGCACAGTTCCTGCGCAGGATTCCCGGATGCCCGTGCGGAAATGGCACAAGTGCATCCGCAAGGCTGCTGCCCCCACGTACAAGCCAGTAGGCAAGTGTGCCACCCTACCCCCCCGACAAGGATGTGTGACGCCAGAGGATGAGGAAATGCCGGAAGAGGCAGCCAAGGACGAGGAGGGTGAAGACATCCTCTGAGTTTCATGCATTTTTCAGGACGGCAACCCAATACAGGTCCTCTCCAATTTGTAAACACAAATGTCACGTCATTGCGTGTGCACCACGAAGATGTCTTTAGTTTTAAGGCTGATGTGGTCGGGATGCAAGAGACCCGTCTAACGGCATCAGGCCAGCGCTGCATGCAGGCAATTGCAGCAGAATATGGCTGGTCATGTTTTTGGGGGAAACCACTGGGCTCGCCCACGGGTGGGATCTGGGGCGCCCCTCAAGGGGGGGTTGGACTGTTGTTCAAGAAGGGATGGAATGTACGCCAACTGGAGGCGGACGAAGGAGACCCCATTGCCAGCAGACTCTGGCATTCCGGCAGATGGCTGCACACATGCGCAGGCATCGGTGAAGGGCACACTGTCCTGAACATATGCGTAGCATACGGCATCCCGGCCAATGCCCCGCTGAACACTGAATTCTGGGAGTTAGTCATTTGCTATCTCAGCAGGCTGGGAACCTCCCCCTGCCTTCTATTTACAGATGCGAACTTCAATTTCGATGTCTTTCATAAAATACCTGCAGCCCCCCTTACTGCATTAGCAGATGGCTGGCTAGTAGATGCAGACCATGTATTCGCCACACTGCACCAGAAATCCTGTGTCAGCAATTTTTCTAAGGATGGTGCCCCTGGAACTCGCATCGATGCACTGCTGGCCACGCCTGCACAGGTCTCAGCACTTGTTGACGTCTCTGCTGTGCAGGGACATTCCCTCCCAGGCCACACGCCGGTACGATATACCTTTGCTCTGGATGGCCCAAGACAGAAAGTTATCAAGATGAGGAAACTCCCCCCCTTTTCACTGCCTCCGCGAGAGGTAGAAGAGGCACAGGAAATAAGCGACATGCTGCTGAAGCCTTGGGAAACGAAGTGGGCAGCCCTGGTCAGTGAAGGGAATGTCAATGCCATCTGGGATCAGTGGACTTGGCTAGCAGAGGAAGTGGGGCTCGCACTCTCATGCAATCACCTCACAAAGGATAGCCTAGGGGCCGCCCTCCCATTCGCACCTAAGTCTGCACCCCGTGGCAGAGGGACAGCACAGATGTTGCGAGAAACTACTCTGGCCCCAAGCAAAACAACTGCATATGGGGGGCCACGCACTCGGCTGATATCCAAGATCACCGGTGCCCTGGGATCACTACGCACAGTCATCCAGTGGCAGCGAAAAGAGGCGGGTGTCCAGGGTAACCGACTCACAGCGTCTGCGAGGCGCAAAGCACAGAGAGCCGTCAGATTGGGCGCTGTGCCGCAGCAGGTACAACACGTGTGGCAAGCGGCGTGCCGGCGTATGCGTAAAATTGGCGCGGCGGTCAGAGATGACTTACTGCTACAGGACTTCATTGCACTGGCCCCGGACCCCAACCTCCCCCCCATCCGTCAGATGCCAACCCTGGTCCAGACCATGTCTGAGTATGACCAGCTCTGTACATTAGGCAGGAAGTACGCTAAACAGCAAGAACGTGATGGAATAGAGGCATGGAAGCACAAGATGAATCAAGCCTGGTTGGACAGGCCAAAGGATGTATACCGTTGGATTCAAAAGGAATACCAACCCCCCCTTGTCATGCTGTTGGATCCGGAGACACAGCAACCCACCTCCAGTGTGAATAGAATGGACGACATTCTACATGCCTCATGGGACAAAGTAATGAGGAAGTATGCGCATGCCCCAGAGCCGGATGCGGCCGCCTTTGTCCGCAAATACGGGGTTTTTCTACAGCGCGGTCGGCTCATGCAAGCCGCTCCCATCACAGGCGCCCGACTCACCAAAAGGTTCAGGAAAATGGGCATCCATACGGCCACCGGCCTTGACGACTGGTGCGTCGCCGACTTGCTATCGCTGCCCATGCAGCTGATGGATATGCTTGCAGAACCGCTGCACGTCATCGAGCACACAGGACAGTGGCCTCAGGCCTTGGCCAAAGGGTATATTTCGCTCATTCCTAAGGGCGAGGGCATGCTGCCCATGCAACAACGCCCGCTCTCCGTGTTATCCCAAATTTACCGAGTCTGGGCAGGGATTAGACTAGAGGAATGCATGCTGTGGCAAGAGGGGTGGATTCACCCACATGCCTTTGGTTTCAGAAAACGAAGAGGGGCCACAGATGCGGCGGCGCTCATCGCCCTGCTCGTGGAGCTCCACAAAATTATCAAATCTGTCCTGCACGGTTTCGGACTTGACCATGTCAAGTGTTTTGACTTGATACCGCAGTCCATTGTACTGCACATTGCCCTGGAACAGGGCATGGATCCAGGAACCCACCGAGCCCTTAAGGGCATGTATACATCCTTAGTAAGGTGTTTCAAAATCATGGGCTGCTGCGCCAGTTTCTTTGCGGCCACAAATGGCATATTGCAGGGATGTCCACTTTCAGTCATACTGATCAATTTGATGACTAGTATTTGGAAACGGGTGCTGGATGCCTCAAAACAGCACCTGTCGGTGTCAGCGCGCGCGCTCCCCCCTGGGGATCAGCCAGTTCAAGTCCTGCACTTTATACTCACATCGCTTGGTTATGCTGACGACACCTATGGGCTGGCAGCGGGAGGCACACCCCTGACCCCCCTTTTGCAATGCACGGAGGAATGGCTACAAGACACCGGCCAGGGTGTCAATGCCAAAAAGTCCGTGGGGTTCTCCTCATCCTCATCAGAGCCAGTGAAGGCAGAACTGCTGGGTGTACCTTTCCCGGTGGAAACAGAGTTTAGGTCGCTGGGTGCAGGCATTCGCACAACCGATGCCACGTGCTCAGGCCCGCTAATCCTGAAGCGCATATCTCGTGCCCGCGGCCTCCTGGACCGTGTGCATGGAGCCCAGGGCTATTATGAACGCCGCTGCGAGATCATATCAACTATGATCACAGCCACAGGCCTACATGCATCGGAGATCGTCCCACTCCGTATGCGGGATCTCGCTACCTTCGAAACCCGCGTCATTAGAACTATCCGGGGCCCCACACGCCCAGGGAGGGCAAAAGAAATTTTCTTTTCCTTGCTATGCAAAGGCCACCGGATTTCCCCAACCATGGTGGTCAAGTACTCACGCCTGCTTTGGCTGTCGCATCTTTGCCGGAACAGGGGCCCAAACCAGATCACTGCCCAGGCCATCTGGGAAACAGGACTATACACCAAAAACAGCGGCCCCTTTGGGCGCGCGGTGCAAACAGCACAGGAATGCGGCTGGGCGCCTATGCAGGGTTGGTGGGGCTGGAAAGTCCCAGGGCAGAGTGAACCCCTTATGTTAAATGGGGACAAACAGACTGTAAAACACGAAGTCCGCGAACAGCTTAGGAAGCAATTGTTAGACTCGCTAGTCCAACGGCGACCTCGCCTGTTTGCGGGTCTGCACTACGCCACAAACAGGCAACTTCTACAGCCGAGCATTGCCAGCTTTGGGTCCGAACTAGAGCGGACCATATTGAGAGGGGTTCTTTCTGGAGCGACCTGGACCGCGCTGCGCGCGTATCAACGTGGCCTTCGCACCTCCTCCGCATGTCCTTTCTGTAATGCGTCCCCAGAAGATGAGGAACATATCCTCTGGCATTGTGTCGCGTGGGACCACGGCCGTGACCCGCTGTTGGCGCTTGTGCACACGGCCCTTTCCCAGGTGCCGGAGCTTCCACCACCCGGCCAGTGGCCGGCATGCTTACGGCGATGTCGTTTAGCCCCACAAATTTCCACGGAGGCAATAAAATCTGGTGCAGCTTTCACCTTCCTGCGCGCGGTACACTCCATGTATGTGTGCATTATAGCAGCACGCAAAAAGCGAGATGCGCACAGCCCTTCCATCTTTGCAGGGTACAGACTGTCTCAACAAGTCAGGCAATACCCCTATCAACAACTGGTTGGGCCACTGCCCCAAACGGTGGCACACGGTGCCTTGACACTCCGCACCCCCAAGGGGCATGAATGGAAGTGGGAAAAGAGCTTTCTCGCGGACCTACTCGGTTGGCTACGAGCCCTGACGTGGCCGGAGGAACCGGGGACAGTCACCTTTTTGGAACTGGCAATTGATTTCGAAGAGTTCGCGCAAAGGACCCTCCCCCACGCGCCTCAGGCGAAGTATGCAGGACATACCCTGTCCCTCCAAGAACGAGGCAGGGTACTGCGTTTGGCAATGTCCAGCGCTTAGCGACTGTTCACCTCAGGCCAGCTGCACCCAGCCGGCATGGTGACCCGCTGTGGCTCGCTTGTGCCGCTGGGGGGACCGGCGACTGCGGTTTAAATAAACGCCCGTATTTTGCACGCCGAGAGGCCATGATTTCACACATCCGCAAACTCGTTCAATATTGCGAAGAGCAGTGGGTGGCCAAGGCGGGAACACACCGCACACATGCGCTGCGCCCATACACATACCGCCCGCGTAAGACAGCGGCAGAGATTGAAGCACATAGACTGCACAGAGCCCTCTGCGAGAACTTGCAGACAGGCCTGGCGCCAGCATCTGGTGCACAGCTCACTGCTAAGGGTGGAGCCACAGGCTCCAATTTTGGAGCAGATTTTTTTCCCCATCATCGGCGACGGTCGCTTGCCACAGCGCCCATACACAGGAACACACAGGCACGTACCAACAACAGCACAGGCACACGTAAACAAGGCGCCAACAAATGCCACCGTATGTGACACACACTCTCTACCGGCGTGCATCACGTGCAAGAGGCTGCGCAAAACAGCCCAGGAGTGTTGCTCTTTGGGGCATCACGAAGCGGGGCACGTCCCTCGCCGCCCGCAACTACAGCTCTGTGAGGCCCACAGACTGCCGCTGTGCCCCATTTGCGCACGCACACAACGGGGGGTAAGGCACTGTTGTGCAAGGGGGCATCACAAAGTGTGCACCCCAGTCCAGCCATCCAGGAAGCGTTGCTCCTCTCAACAGCCGAAGCGTTCATATAAACGCCCACGAGTTGGGCCTTCACAGACAAGTCAAGCCTCTTTGAGGTCTCCACACCAACCCCCAACGCCTCCCGCCCCCAAGCGGCGGAGGCCCAAAACGCCATCCCCGCCCTCCCCACCAACCCCTGTTCCATAGGGGCTGGTAGAGACGCCGGATACGGAAGCAATCTGCCGCCAGCTCTTTCTGGGGGCACACGGAAGGGCCAGCTCCGCGGTTACCTAACTGTACACACACAGAGGTTCTGATTCCGCAGAAGGGATGGAACACAGGCGCAAAGAGGCAACAGCAGACTGAGCCGAATACACCTGCCATCTCATGGCTGCATAAGGATCTACCTCGTAAAAAGTACAAGGGTGCGGGGGAGGGGGGAGAGCACGTCCCACTCCTGGTGCGCGCTGCGCCGGCGGGTGCAGCGGTTGCACGAGTTGCAGATGCCGGAACTGGCCCAATTTCCGCTGACGCCGCAGGCGGTAGCCAACGCCGGGGCGCCCGTGCCGTCCGCGGCGGCACTGGACGAGTGCATAGAGCAGCTCAAGAGGCTGGCGGCCACACAGGTGCAGCGGGAGGACCGGGAGCGAGTGCAGGCGTGGCGATCCTGGCTGCAGGCCGAATGGGGAACCAAGCCAGGTGCAGTGTACCGATGGCTCAAGGAGGAGGGGTTCTCACCGCCGGTGGTGTTTATTGCGCGGCCGGATGGTACCCCCACGGCCAACGTCCAGGAGATGGACGAGCTGGTCCGGGCGGCGTGGGGGCCCATCAACCGCAAGTACGCGGAAGGGCCGGAGCCCTGCCCAGATGCCTTCGTGGCGAAATACGGGCACCTGCTGTATCGCGTACCCATGTTGGCCAAGCAGCTGACAGGGCCGTACCTCAGGCGCCGCCTCATGGCCATGCGCCCATCGGCCATGGGCCTGGACGGGTGGAGCCTGCAGGACCTGCGGGCGCTCCCGGACAGGGTGCTGAATTGGCTGGCCCAGCTCCTCACGCTGATTGAGGAGGTGGGCCGGTGGCCCACCTTATTGGCCCAGGGATACACCTCCCTCATCCCCAAGCCAGGGGAGGAGGGGCCATTGGGCACGCGCCCGCTGACGGTCCTGTCCATGGTCTACAGACTGTGGGCGGGGACCCGTCTGTGGGAAGTAATGCGGTGGCAGGAGTCCTGGGTCCATCCGCGGGCCTTCGGGTTCCGCCTGGCACGGGGGGCCGTAGATGCGGCCACGGTCACGCAGGCCCTCCTAGAGCTGGCCCGGCTCAAGGGATGGCGGCTGGAGGGGCTGAGCCTAGATTATGTCAAGTGCTTTGACCTCATCCCGCAAGCGGTGGTGCTGCGGATCGCCCGCGAGTTGGGCATGGACGACGGGGTGCTGCGCGCCCTGGCGGCCATGTATCGGCAGCTACGGCGGGCGTTCCGCCTGGCAGGGGCGCTGGGGGCGTGGTGGCAAGCCACCAACGGCATCCTGCAGGGGTGCCCGCTCAGCGTCATTTTGATCAATATCCTCACCACGGTGTGGAAGATGGAAATTGACACAATGCGACGCCACGTCGTGGTGGCGACCGCCGCACTCCCGCCGCTGCTCGAACAGCCACGGGCAGCCCCGGGGCAGCCGCTGCCTTCACCGCGCCTGCGGACGCAGGGCCCGGGGCGCGCGGACTTATGCCCCCTGGGATATGCGGACGACACCCAGGCCATCACGCTCGAGCCCCGGCCCGGCGCGCCAGGGGTCCCCGACTCGCAGGCGGTCGTGGACCGCACGGCCGTTTGGCTGGCGGACACCGGGCAGAGCGCCAACGCCGCGAAGTCAAGCTCATGGCGGATGAGCGACCAGCAGGCGCAGCCGGTCACCCTGCACGGGGTGCCGGTCCCGCTGGCACGGGAGTTTAAGCAGCTCGGGATCGGAGTGCGCCTGGATCCAGAGAAGGGCACCGGACCGGTGCTCCAGGAGCGGTTCGCGCGCGGGACCACCATTTTGCGGCGGGTGGGGTGCCTGCCTACGTTCCGCATGCGGGAAGTAGCCATTGGGACGCTGGCCCTCGCCAAGGCGATGTACGGGGTGGAGCTAGCAGATGTCGGCTCCCGGGACGTGGCGCGGCTGGAGTTGGCCGCGGTCCGCGCCCTGTGGGGACCCACACGCACCTCGCGGGCCAAGGAGGTGCTATGGGCGGTCTTGGTGCCGGGGCACCGGGTCTCCCCCATGTGGCGCCTCCAGTACTCGAGAGTACTATGGCTCGCCCGCCAGGCACGCACGCCAGGGGCCGGGCAAGTGCTAGTCCAGGCAATATTGGAGGAAACGGACCGCCCGCCGGACACGGGACCAGTGGGCAGGGCCTTGCAGTCGGTCCGGCAGCTGCGCTGGGAGGCGGTGCACGGCTGGTGGGTGTGGCGCGTGCCAGGGCAGCGCGAACAGCTACACCTGGTCTTGGGGGACTGGGGCGAAGTATGCCACCGGGTGCGGGAGTCGCAGCGATACGCCGCGTTGGCGGCGCTGGAACGGCGCAGACCAGCCACCTTTGGGGGGCTGGGGGCGGAGGTATGCAGGCCCGCCTGCTCCCAGGGCATGACGGTGGCCGGCTCGGAGACGGAGCGCTCACTGCTGCGAGCACTGCAGGCCGGGGCGACATGGACCGGGGCGCGGGTCCAGAAGCATCAAATTTCGGATTTAGCAACCTGCCCCTATTGCGGGGGCCCACCGGAGACGGAGGTCCACCTCCTGTGGGACTGCCCGCAGTGGCAAGCGCAACGGGCCGCCTGGCTCCCGCTGGTGCAGGCCGAGGCAGCGCCGCTACCGGCACTGGCCCTCCCGCAGGCGTGGCCGGTGTGCCTGCGCGCGACGGGCCTGTTGCCGGCGGCATTGGTCCAGCCAGAGGGGGTGGAGCAGGCGGGGCGGCTCATGTACCGTCTCTATGGCATGTATCTGGCGGTGCTATCGGCGCGCATGGGAGCGGAAGTCGCGGCACGCCGAGACGCGGGCGCGGGCCCCTCGGTCTTTGCGACAGCGCGCAGACGCCCTCCCGATGCGCGCCGGGGCTACCCATGGGGGCAACTGGGCGCGGGCCCACATCGCCCGGCGCCACCAGCGGCGCCGCTGGCGTTGCGCGCCGGCCCGCCGCCGGGATGGCCATGGGAGGCATCCTTCGCGGTGGCGCTCCTGCAGTGGGCAGGCCAGCTGCGGTGGCTACCAGGGCCGGGCCATGTGACATACGTGGAGCTGGCCCTGGACTTCGAGGCACACGCGGAACGGGCCCTCCCGGCCCCCAGCGACCACCGGCTGCGGGGGGTCACCCTGCCGCTACGCACCAGGGGCCAAGTGCTGAAGATGGCCCTGGATGCATTGCAGCCACATCTACAGGCAGGGGACCTCATGCAGGGCAAGGAGGTATGGATGGCGAAGTCCCTGCTGCCGCTGGGGGGCTTCAGGTGTGTGGGGCGGTCGGCGCGGCCACTGTTCGCGCGCCCGGAAGCCATGCTGTTCCAGATGCGCCAGCTGGAGGCACACTGCCGAGCGCTGTGGGCGCGGCGCCTGGCGCGGCCGGGAGCGGGGCGGCAGGACGTGTTCCTCTTGGATTACCTCCCCCCGGCAGGACCAGGACAGCAGCCCCTGCGGCCCTTTCAACGCTTGCCGCGCCGGCGGGTGCAGCGCGACCGGCGCGGGGCCGGAGGCGGGGACGCGGACCGCGTAGCACCGCCGCCGCAGGTGGCCCTGTGTGCGCGACACCGGGCCCCGCCCTGTGCCGCCTGCGTGCAGCGGGGCGCCGAGCACTGCTGCCAGCGGGCGCACGAAGGGCACCGCATGGACGCGGCACAAGCACGCGTGGCGGCGCGAGCACTGCGGGCGTGGCTGCAGCCCGCGCGGCCGGCCGGGGCCGGCCCCGTGGCGGCGTCCCAGGCCGCACGGGG
>OZ038381.1:23126524-23179024 GCA_964036045.1 Eutreptiella sp. 'Long Island Sound 2002' | reverse complement strand
GCGGGCCGCCCTAGCGTTCGTGCCAGGGGGTTTTCACCAACAATGATGCGGCCCCCCCGTCGTCACCGCCAACCCCTCCAAATAGCCAATGTTGGGCTCCCTCCTAAACACGATACAACGCGATACACCGCCAGGTCATGGATTCGAACTCCGGTTGAGTTTGGGTGACGTGCGGAACTAAGTACGGCGTTGGGGCGGCCCATCAACAATGCAATCCTCCGGGCAATCGCGGTTCGAACCGCTTGGATGATGGGTGCCTGCAGTTGGTAGCTCGCACCTCGGTGCACTCAGGCGGGGGCAACGTCTCCCGTAGCACTGGCACGGCAGCAAAGCTACTGCGTCTCCGGTGCTGAAGGGCTGGGTACGGGCCCCAGGCACCGAACAGCACATCGCACCGGCGGGGGTGTCACCGCTGCTTTGGGAATTGGGGAAGAGGCCCGAGACCAGGGCCCAGGCAGGGCACCGCGCGCGCATTGCGTCCCCCATGTTCCGTGGCGGTCGAGGCCCCCGCGCCCCCGCGTCACCCAAAACAACGGCCGAGACCCTCCGCCGCCACCGCAAGTCGCACGGACTTGAGCCCGGCTGGCACCACCGACTGGCGATTGCGGTGGGGTACCTGCCTGACGTGCCTGCCAACGGGGGAGGATTGCCAGCACTGCGAGGGGCTTGGGCTCAATGCGCTGCAGTGGAGCTCTGATGTTGGAACGCCGGGGGAGAGGATGGGCTGTGATGGAGTTATCAGGGGAGGGTTGCTCTGATGTGGTGCTGGGGTTTGGGGGGCCCCACACGCCGAGCCACCCCAGCCCGCCCGCCGCAGCCCGCCCCACCCGTCCGCCCGCTGCAGCCCGTCCGGCCCCAGCCCGCCCCACCCGCCCGCCCGCCGCAGCCAGCGCCACGCGGGCTGGGGGCTTGAGCCCTTGCCGTGTCGAGTTGGGGCAGAGTGCACACAAGCGGCCCCGGACTTCCGCATGGGGTATTCAGTGGTACCCCCCCCCCCCTTGCGCATGCACGGCCTTGTCTAAGCACGGGGTGGGCGTTGAACCGCCGTTTTGAGGAAATTTAGGGACCGCTGTTTTTGTGGTCCAGAATGGAGGATTGGGTGTCTGTAGAGTGTTTGTACAGGGAAAGAGGGGCTCATTCATGTCTGTGATGGTGCATTCTGTTCATAACAACATTGTACTACACATTGGAACCCCATGCTGCTTGTTCTGATGTGATTTTCAGCCACGGCCAACAATGTTATTCCCGGTCTGGCTGTCACATGTGTCACGCGCATGCACGGCCTTGTCTAAGCACAGGGTGGGCGTTGAACCGCCGTTTTGGCCTGACTTCTGGGACCGCAGCCGTGCTTGCGCAAGGGGGGGGGGGTATGCCATTGCTGAGCCGTTTGTACACGTGCTAATCCGGTTGTGTAGGGGAAAGCAGCCCAAGCGCATCAAGCAAAGCTTGCAGAAAAGGAGCACAAGCTGGAGCAGATCACTGCCTTTTACCAGAGGAAGATGGCAGCACTGGAGGCGCAGTTGAGGGCTGCCGGTATCTCTGCTGCCTGTGCGTCAGGGCGTGCCTGACGGTGACCGTCAGTGCCGCGGGTACGTGTGCCCGAGTGTTGCTACGGGTGTGTGAGCCCTGCGTGTCGATGCGCCCGGTCCCCGTTTGCGCAGGGCACACGCCGGAACGGCCCTTGAACGTGGGGGCCGTTCAGGCCGCGCTCGAGGAGCTCAAGGAGCAGTCTGCGGGACTGCGTGATGCAGTAAGGGCCGGCTTCGTCAGCGTTGCGGAGGTGTGTGCTACGCCGGCTGACAGCATCGCCGGGGGGGCGGTGTTGTTGGGCAGGGCAGGGCAGAGCGGGTCTTGTGGAGGTTTCCAAAGAATCGCCCCCGGGGACCGCTCTTGTTACTGTCAAACCGCCGACGGGTGACCGCTGTCGCTACCGCCAACCGCCATCGGTTACTCTCCAACCGCCGTCGGTTACTCTCCAACCGCCGTCGGGTACCCTGTAACCGCTGTCGGACACCCTCCCACCGCCGAGCCGGGTTTCACGGACGCCAGCAAGGCTTTTGGACATAGGGCCCTCAGGCACGGCTTCGCCTGCAGAGTGGCATTGCAGGTCTTCCGCCACCGAGGGCCTCTCAGAGTTGTATCATCGTGCTGCTCCGGACTGCGTGCGTGCCTCTGTCTCATAGGCATGTGTTTAGAGCCCCTTTTCGTTCATTCCCCACGCCATGTCTCCACCGCTGTGCGCACCAGGCCATTGCTTAGTGGGCGAAATACCCCCCCCCCCCGGGGGGGGTGGGTGGGTGGGTGTAGAGATGGGTGGGTGTGTTAGCCCCAAATTTCAGCATTTTGGGCCACCAGGCACCCCCCCCCCCCCGGGGTGCGGGTGCGCTTTTTTTGGGATTTGGGTTGTGCAGGGCTTTGAGACCTGTCTGCATATTTCACACATTAGTCACATTTTTTTAATACTGTGTCAAAGGTCTGAACCCTTTGTTGCACACTATTGTCAGAACTGGTTGTTAGTTGAGTTGGGTGTGGTGCTTGACTCTAATTTCAAGGTCCTGGGTTCCACCCCGGTGGTGGCAAATTAGTGCTGGTCAGTTTTGCTCTGTTGTTCCACAGTTTTCTAAGTGCTTGTATGTGACTGCGGGTGGAGGGCATAGACCCTCCCCCCGGGGGGGGGTTGGGTGGGTGGGTGGGTGGGTGGGTGGCTGAGACCTGGCCGAGGCCCGGGGTCACTAAGCAATAGCCTGGTGCGCACGCCTTTCCCGCGACGAGGGACGAAGATGACGGGGTTTCAGCGGTTCGGTCCCGGGCTGGTGCGCCCGGTATCGTCCTGATTGGCCTCCAGCTTCGCCGCACCACAACACACCACTCTGCAGCGCGACGGAGCGCACAGCGCAGCACAACACAATACAGCGCAGCGCAACACACCTAAACGCAGCACCGCACAGCACTACGCAGCGCACCACAGAACAGCACCGCCCGCACTGCACCGCAGCGCACCGCATTCCCAAAAGCAAAGCAAACGCACGAGCACAAGCGCAAGCACGGCACGGCACAGCGCTGTGCAGCGGAGACCGCCACCGCATCTCCGGTCCTCTCGACCCCATCGCACGAGGCCTCACATCGCCATCGAATGCCCCCGGAGTCCGGCATTGTTTTTCTTCCGTTATTTCCACAAAAGCCATGCGACCTTCATCAGCCCGGCCCCTCCGATCATTCCCCCTCCACCCGGGCCCCGTCCATCACCGTCCCACCGATGGTCAGGAACTGGCTCTGGCCTCGGACTCTCTGCAACGGAGCATCGCCAATGCGTCGGCGCCCCCCGCCGCGCCCGTGCCCGTCTCCGCCCCGGGCCCCGCCGCCCCCACAGCGCTCCGCCCCCCCTCGGCCCCGACGCCGCAGCAGCTGAAGGCCCTGGACGAGCTGCTGCTGCGTCTGGCCGCGACCCACAATCACTTGGCCCCGTTCGTGCACGCGGACCCCCAGCGGCCCCCGCCCCCGCGGCCGGGGCTCAGCGCCGAGGAAGGGCTGGGCCGCGCGCTGCAGGACCTCGGCGCGGTCGCGGAGCAGCTGTGGGTCTGTGGGGAGCAGGTCGTCACGCGGCTCATGTCGCTGGACGTGCAGAGGTCTGTCGCGCTTTGGGGCCCTTGGGGGGGCCGGTGCACGTGCTGTTGCGGCCTGCCGGCCCAGACCCGCGCGGGGTCTAGTGCAGGCGGGTGGTGGGTGGTTCAGCACAGTCCCAACACACCAACGACTGGGCTCCGCGAACGCGGAAACGACACCAGCAAGAGCACCGGCCGCAGCGGCCGACAGAAAGCAGCGACCCGACGCAACATGCGAAGGGAAGAACGGGTGACTGTCCAGGGCCCCGTAAAGGAGCAACAACCCGACGGAATGTCTCACAGGGGGGGGGGGGGGGATGCGGTCGCTGCCCTCCAGAAAAAAAATGCGGGAAAAAATGCAGAAAATACGGCAAAAAAAAAGCGAAAAAAGGGGGTTTTGTTGTCGCCCAAAACCCCTGATTTTCTGAAATGGATGTTGATCTCTTGACTCAAGAGACTGCGGCCCCGACTCAACATGCAAAGCGTGGCAGGGAATCTCCATGGCGATTCTGCAATCCCCTCCCCCTGTGATGGGGTGGGCTTTGGGGGGCAAGTAAGACCAGCCCCCCCCCCCCCCCGTATTTTGGGTAACTCACACAAACATGTTTTGGAAGGTGTTTGGATGGATGGGGCTGAGCATTGAGGCCCAGAAAGGGGTAGGAAGGGCGAAAAATAGGGTACCCCCGCAGGGGAGCCTTTAGGGCTCCTTTTAACCACTCAGCACCACCGGGGGGGGGGACCTGGCCCACCACCACCCCTTAGACGATGGTGCCAAGTTTTCTTCCGTGCTTTTGTTATGTTGGGTTTTCCAGTAGAAGGGAGTCGACCTCAGAGGCGGCCCCAGAGGCGGTTGGAGGAGACCGCCGAAGCGGTTGTCGGCGGCTACTGTCAGTTACAATTGCCATTCAGGCTGGCATGTGGCGTTCGGGAGACAGCGGCCGGGCGTAGGCTGGATGCCCTGAAGGTGGGGGGGTACCCCCTGCTCCTGCTGACCCCTGCTCAACCGGCATCAGGTGGGGGGTGTCTCCCGCAGCCCAGATGGGCTGTTTGCGCAACAGGAGCGGGAGCCCATCAGGGGCAGACCAGCCGTGAGGGGGAAAAGGACATATGGTGGACGGCCGGGACAGCGCGTGGAGGAGCAGGGTACCTGGGCCTCAGGCACACAGAAACACAGCGAGGCAGGCTATGGACGGCCTGTGGACAGAGGTGTGTGGACAGCAAAAACAGTCAAACGACGCCGGCAACAACCAGCACATCCTCAATACGCCAACTACTGGGCGCCGCTGACGCGCAAACGGCACATCCCGCCACATCCAGCACAGCCCCGGCACACCAACTACTGGGCTCCGCGAACGCGGAAACGACACCAGCAAGAGCACCGGCCGCAGCGGCCGACAGAACGCAGCGACCCGACGCAACACGCGAAGGGAAGAACGGGTGACCGTCCAGGGCCCCGTAAAGAAACAGCGACCTAATGGAATGTCACACAGGGGGTACCTGCCCCCCTCCGTCCAATGCATCCCTGGGGCTGGGGCTGGGGGGGTTGATGCGGGGAGGTCAGAGGGCGTAAGCCTGTGCTTGACCCGCCTGTTCTCCGCGCCGTACGCGCGCGCCGCCTAAGATTCTCCCCCAGAAGGGGGGGATTTGCTTGGCCGAGCGGCCTCATGCTCAAGGGCGGTGCTGAAATGAAACCGGAAAACTTGGGAGATGCCGATTGAAGGCAATCAAGACAAGACAATGCCGTGCGATTGGTGTGAAGCGGTGAGTCTGTGTTGCACAGCACCGCAGTAGATTGCAGGTTGAACAGATCGCAATTGGGGTGTTGTTCTTGTTGCGTGCGTGCGTGTGTGTGTGTGTGTGTGTGCGTGTGTGTGTGTGTGTGTGTGTGTGTGTGTGTGTGTGTGTGTGTGTGTGTGTGTGTGTGTGTGTGTGTGTGTGTGTGTGTGTGTGTGTGTGTGTGTGTGTGTGTGTGTGTGTGTGTGTGTGTGTGTGTGTGTGTGTGTGTGTGTGTGTGTGTGTGTGTGTGTGTGTGTGTGTGTGTGTGTGTGTGTGTGCGTGCGTGCGTGCGTGTGTGCGTGCGTGCGTGCGTGCGTGCGTGCGTGCGTGCGTGTGTGTGTGTGTGTGTGTGTGTGTGTGTGTGTGTGTGTGTGTGTGTGTGTGTGTGTGTGTGTGTGTGTGTGTGTGTGTGTGTGTGTGTGTGTGTGTGTGCGTGCGTGCGTGCGTGTGTGTGTGTGTGTGGCGGTGGTGGCGAGGTCCAAAGGTGTGTGTACCCAATAAAAAAGCAGGTAAATTCACCGAATTGCATTCTTTCCCCCTGTAAACGAGGAGGCACATGGCCATCCGCCGCCGGCAGTTGGCGGCCACTTAACTGCCGGCCCAGAGCGCTGTCCTGCAGGGGCGGACCTGAATGCAGCACCCGTTGGTCGAGGATCCCAAGGGCTCCTTTTAAGGGTTGGTTGGTTGGTTGGGTGGGGGGTCCGCCCCCCCCCCCCCCCACCCTCAGCGGTGCTGAGCTTTTCGAGGCGCTGGAGGCGCCAAAAAAAATTATTGGTCTCCACTAATTGGCTCGAGAAAAGGCGAAGGCGCCCGAGAAAACTCTTGATTGGCCAAAGGCCCGAAGGACAAACAAAACAAACACAATCAGAATCACATCGAGAGAACTATAGATATTAGCTGCCCTCCCCCTGCGCTCCCCCTGCGCTCCCCGCAGGAGTGCCGACCAACTGCAAGAGCTCGAGCAGACAAACGCTCAACTGCAGCGAGAGATCGACGGGATGATGGCGGGGCTGAGGGCGCGACAGCCCCCCACCGAGAGCCCCGCCAATACCCCGCAGCGCTCCCGCGCGGCGTCCGTGGCGGACATTGCGGTGCAGATCACGGACGAGTTGCTGCCACCGAATCAGGGTCCCAGGCCCTGCGTGGGGGGCAGTTCACCACCGCACGCCCCGCCGTCTGTTGTGCCCCAGGCCTGTCCCTCTCCTGAGGTCTGCCCCCCGCTTCCGCTGGAGGTGTGCCCCCCGGATCCGCTGGAGGTCTGCCCCCTGCCCCCGCTCGAGGGGTGCCCCCCGCAGGTGGGCTGCTGCCCCACATGCGGCTGCCCCACGAGCCTCCCGAAGTACCTGGCGCCTGCCTCGACATTTGGTGCAACGATGGAGGCCCTCTCCAAGACTGTGGGGCAGGTATGACGGACCATCGTGCGTATGGGTTGAAAACTGCATGAGCTGGTTGTGTACCAATCCCTTGGGAGACCCCCCCCCCCCCCCCGGACCTAATACCCAAATAGGGTGAAAAACGTGTAAATACGGCCTAAAACATGCTTTACGTACCTTGGATGGTCATTTTAGGTGGTCACAACATCATAAAACCAAGTTTCGAAAACTTCGATTTTTGAGCTGCCCAGCGTGAAAAACTGCATAAGCAGCATGAGGGGGAGGACGCGATACCAACAATTAAACGGGCCCAACCAACCCAGTCACAGAGGTCGCGTAGCCCGGCCGTCATGCGCTTGACGCGTGAGCTCGTAGTGCCCCGGTTCGAATCCCGCAAGCGACAATGCACCGGGCGCCAGGGTGTTGGTGACCCCGCGAGCCGGAAGGGACCGTGCGAGAGAGAAAGGGCAACTGTACACTGGCGTCCGGGGAGCGCCCGGACACACCTCACCTCACCTCACCTCACCTCACCTCACCTCACCTCACCTCACCTCACCTCACCTCACCTCACCTCACCTCACCTCACCTCACCTCACCTCACCCCACCTCACCTCACCTCACCTCACCTCACCTCACCTCACCTCACCTCACCTCACCTCACCTCACCTCACCTCACCTCACCTCACCTCACCTCACCTCACCTCACCCTGGTGACCTGGCACCAGTCTAAAAACCCTCAGGATGGTAGCCGTGGGACGGATTGCCCACACGCACTGCCACGCTCGAAGCCAGTCGTGATACGTCTCGATTTCTCGTGCGTCTTCCCTGTGTCAGGCCGGGCCCACCCCGCCCGCCAACCGTCCAGGACCCCTCCCTGGGCCAGACATGCAGTCCTGTGGGGGACAGATGCACATACGTGGCCTCCCCCGGACCGCCAGACGCCAACGTGGCGCCTGCCCCGACAGCTCGGCGCCGACATGGCGCGGGCTCAGTGGCAGGGCACCATCGTGGGGCCGCGAACGTAGCCATGCACGGTCGTGGCGCGGCCTTCTAGGCAGAGCGCCGTCGTGGCGCGGCCTTCTCAGCAGAGCACCGCCGCAGCGCCGCCCAAACAATCCAGCGCCAACGTGGCGCCACTTCAGTGGCAGCACACCACCGTGGTGCAGCCAACGTGCACGTGTGCCGCCGTGGCGCAGTGTTCGGGGCACGGCGCCGTCGTGGCACTGCCCAGACAGCCCTATGCCTCCGTGGCGCCAGTTCAGTGGCAGAGCGCCATCGTGGTGCCGCCAACGTACACGTGCGCCATCGTGGCGCAATCCTCAAGGCAGAACGCCACCGCGGCGCTGCCCAGACAGCCCTGCGCCGACGTGGCGCCAGTTCAGTGATGTGGCACCACCGTGGTGCGGTCAACGTACACTTGCGCCGTCGTGGCGCAACCTCCAGGGCAGAGCGCCGCCGTGGCGCTGCCCAAACGGTCTTCATGCGCCAGCCTGGCCATGGTGTGTCCTCCAGGCCAATACTCGAGGCGCCATGGCGGGGTCTGCACCTGGTGCTCCGCCATCTTCCGTGACACCTCGTGCAGAGGTGACGAGTCATCGGCGGTACTCACCGCCTCACGTGCCATTAGCGAACATCGCCGTCTCACTCGGGCACCATCGTGGTGCCACCTTCTCGGTCACGTGCCGTCTCGGTGCGCGTCTCGTAGGGCTGGTCGTTTGGGCCCGGCCCTTGCGGCCGGGCGTCCTTGGTGACCTCCACGGCGGTGCACCACCGTGGTGCTATGGCTGTGACGCACGTCCCGCACTCACAGAACCCGGGGGTACCCAGGCCACCGGCGGTGCGCGTGATCGTGTAGCGTGACCGTACTCGCGACACCGGTGGTACTCAGCCCGCCGGCAGTGCGCATAGTCGTGCTGGGCCGCGTTCTATTTAGCCCGGCGACGTTTTCAAGTCGGGGGTGATGCCCCGGGAGACCCACACCTTCCGTGCCCGTTGATCGTGGGACGCTACCTCGGGTGGATCCAGGACAGGTCGGAGCGGTCGGTGGCCGGGACCGGAGAGCAGATCGGACCGTAGCGTTGTCGTACACCGACGCTTTGACCCAGACGGCTTGCTGGGAGGGGCGTTCTCAGGTGTGCGACGAGATTCGTCTTACTCTAGCGGAGGTAAGACGGAGGACTCCCTCGGCTGTGCCTGCGTGGGGCCCCCGGGGAACGACGCCAAGGCTCGCCGTACGTGGGACCGCGGCAGGCGCTCCTCCTCCTCCTCCTCCTCCTCCTCCTCCTCCTCACCTCACCTCACCTCACCTCACCTCACCTCACCTCACCTCACCTCACCTCACCTCACCTCACCTCACCTCACCTCACCTCACCTCACCTCACCTCACCTCACCTCACCTCACCTCACCTCACCTCACCTCACCTCACCTCACCTCACCTCACCTCACCTCACCTCACCTCACCTCACCTCACCTCATATCACCTCACCTCACCTCACCTCACCTCACCTCACCTCACCTCACCTCACCTCACCTCACCTCACCTCACCTCACCTCACCTCACCTCACCTCACCTCACCTCACCTCACCTCACCTCACCTCACCTCACCTCACCTCACCTCACCTCACCTCACCTCACCTCACCTCACCTCACCTCACCTCACCTCACCTCACCTCACCTCAACCAGCCCAGCATCCCTCGGGGCGTGGCATTTGGGGCGGGGGCGCTGCAGAGGCGCCTGGTAGGCACCACAAAACATGCAAAGAGCCGAAGGACGCGTATCTTGGGCCTACCGGCTCAAAGCACCGCAGCAACCGGGTGGTTGCAGGTGTTTGCCGGTCATGAGCATGTTCCGCCACTGGTCAGGCGCACGGACATCCCCGGATGCCGAAGGTTGGGGACGCCTGAGAAGTTCCGGATGCTTTGGCATGGGCCGGGGGGGGGGGGGTGACTGCTGGAGTCACGAGGCCACTTATCAGCAGACGGACCCTCCGCTTCGCTGTCGGGGCATTTGTTTGTCTCTTCTGTTGCCTCATTGAAGCGGCCACCACGTCGATGTTGGTCTCAAATTGTGCAAGCGTAGCCCATCGGGTCATGCGTTTGAGGCAGCGAGGAGCAACGCACGTGGGCAAAGCAGACTGCAAGCATCGGTTGGGGGAAGCACAGCCTGGTACCGCGTAGCTGGACGCCACTGAAGCTTCTCGGTACCCCCCGGCCCTTGCGATCCCCCCCCCCCCCCCGGGAGACCGTCATTTGGCCCAAAAAGCAGAGGAAATACTGGGCGCCGGCGTCGAGGTACCATTTTCTTTCGGTTACACTAGAATTCGGAGGGGGGGGGGTGTCATTTGGTGCCCCCCGGGAGAATTTGGTGCCCCCCGGGAGACTGTCGCGTGCCTGGGGGGGGGCGGGGTACATACAAACGAAACGGCGGTGGAGGCTGACAGAAGTGATGCGGAATGCCACGGGGATTACAAAACCCTTGATAGAGCAGGCGAGGCTATACTGGCCTTTTTTTTTGGCATATTTCGTATCCAGAGCCGATACGCACGGTGAAGCCGGCCGAAGACACTCAGGCTTGGACCGTACCCTCTGGCACAAGGTACGCGCAGACCTTGTGGGGTGTCCCTTCAACGCACAACGCGTTAGTGAGTGCACAAACGACTCACTTTGTGGATTTTCTGGGTGGATTCGTGCCGTGGAGGACTCCGCATGGGAATAGAGTTGGGCTGTCTCAGTTCGGAGACAACGTCGACGTCGCGGTTAGAGGTCTAGCTTTTTGAAAGGCACATGCAACGGGCGTCTGATGAGCTGAGGCGTTCCTGGGACTTGCCGGTGCTGTGGGCGATCTCTGGACGCCAGCGGAAAGTCGCGCTTTATCCCTCGCACGGTCCCATCCGGCCTCGCGGGGTCACCGACACCCCAGCGCCCCAGACCAGCCGCGCATTCTTGCTTAACGGGGTTCAAACCGGGGCCTTAAATGAATTACCGCAGCGCTTGTAAAAAGGAGTACACCCCTTGCAAAGAATCATCGAAGGGTCTACGCCCTTCAATGAATCACTGCAGCCCTTGTACATGGGAGTAGACCCCCTGCAATGATTCATTGAGTGGTCTATTGCCTTCAATGAATCATTGCAGCCCTTGTACATGGGAGTAGACCCCCTGCAATGATTCATTGAGTGGTCTATTGCCTTCAATGAATCACTGCAGCCCTTGTAAATGGGAGTAGACCCCCTGCAATGATTCATTGAGTGGTCTATTGCCTTCAATGAATCACTGCAGCCCTTGTACATGGGAGTAGACCCCCTGCAATGATTCATTGAGTGGTCTATTGCCTTCAATGAATCATTGCAGCCCTTGTACATGGGAGTAGACCCCCTGCAATGATTCATTGAGTGGTCTATTGCCTTCAATGAATCATTGCAGCCCTTGTACATGGGAGTAGACCCCCTGCAATGATTCATTGAGTGGTCTATTGCCTTCAATGAATCATTGCAGCCCTTGTACATGGGAGTAGACCCCCTGCAATGATTCATTGAGTGGTCTATTGCCTTCAATGAATCTTTGCAGCCCTTGTACATGGGAGTAGACCCCCTGCAATGATTCATTAAGTGGTCTATTGCCTTCAATGAATCATTGCAGCCCTTGTACATGGGAGTAGACCCCCTGCAATGATTCATTGAGTGGTCTATTGCCTTCAATGAATCATTGCAGCCCTTGGAATTAGGAGGAGACTCCTCTCGTTCGGGTGCCGCATCCATGACCGGACTTCCCCACCTCACGTCAACCACCGCAGCGTCCCTCAGGGCGTGGCACAGGGGCAGGGGGTTCGCTGGGCCGCCGCCAGCCGCACACCGCCGCCGTACTGCCCTTTGCCCTCCTGCGGCGCGAGACCCAGCGGTTGTGCCATGTAACACCGGAGCGGGAGGTCCAGAGTTCGCGTCCCAGACGACGCGGCATCAGTGGTAACGCCGGGCCGTCGCAGACGCGCGGTTGTCGGCGGTCATCCTGCGAGGCCGAGGGACGTCACGTCCGCTGGCCTGTCACCCGCCGGAGTTTGCCCGGGTGTTCTGCTCGTGCCAAGGGGGCCGATCCTGGTCAGGACCTGACCCCAAAGGGGGGGGGGGTACCCCCCCCCCCCCTCTGCAGACCCCAAAATGGTTGTACAGATCAATGGGTTTTGTGGGTGCCGGAGATTTTGTTTTAGGCATACGGCAGGGGGACATTTGTTTGTTCGACCCTATGTGTCTGTATTCAAAATACTCAGAATTTTGTGGAGAATTCAAAAATGGCTGAAAAGCACAAAAAAGGATTTTGACACCAACCCGGCCTCCGGGTCGGACCTCGGCTGATGGGAGCCTGAGTTGATGGGCAAATTTTTTTTTGAAAATTTTTTACCCCCCACTTTTGTATATTCAAAATGATCAGCGCGTCATGGGGATCATTTTGAGGTAATGTATGTTGGGGTACCCACCGACCCCCCCCCCCCCCGGGGGGGGCCCGGCGGCTGACCGCCCGACCCGCCGACCCCCAATGTTTGGGTCAACCAAGGACCCCCCCCCCCCCCTACAGCCCCCAAAACTGTCGCACACCCCTCGGGGTCACACATTGGCTGGCGGCGGCCCCCGTTTCGCTCGTGCCTCGACCATTTGTATTGCGTTGCGAGGGCCACGGCCTCCCCAATGCCCCCGCCGCATCAGGACGCCGGTCCCGAGCTGCAGGCGCTGGTGCGGGAGGCCGACGCGGTGATCCAGGAGGCCGCCGCCAACACAATGCGCCGGGTCGTGGCCACGCGGCGCGCGCGGGGCCACAAGTCGCGGTTCGTGACGGAGCTCAAGGCCGTGGAGGCGCTCCGCGCCTGGCAGCAGAAGCGCCTTGAGCTCATGCGGCGCCGGCAGCGGATCCTGGAGAGCACCCGCACCCTCGTGCGCGCGCGGCTGCTCATTGCTCAGCCCGGCGCGCCGCTCGGCAGCCCCGTGGCCCCGGCCGCCGCAAGCCCCAAACCCCAAGCGAGCCCCGCCGCCACGCCGGTCGTGACGCCGCCCCGCCTGCACAGCCCCCGGGCCGTGCGCCAGCACCCGCTCGGGTCGCGGGCGCGCACGCCCCCGTTGCGCGGCGGCACCCCTATCGCGCGGAGCCGGACGCCGTCTCCGACCCCGGGCGATGCGCCGTTGTTCGTCCTGACCAGCCCCCTCCCGCGCACTACCGCCGCCGCCCCCGCGACCGCCCTATCCTCCGGCAGCCCTTGGAAGGCGGACGTGCAGCCGCGGCCCCGCCCCGCCAACAACGGCAGCAAAACCCCGTCGCCCGCGAAGGGGATGCCCTTGCGGCGCTCCCGAAGCCCCGTGGCTGGGGCCAAGGACGGCGGGGCCGTGCTGCCACCGCTGGGGCTCATGCTGGGGACGCCGAAGGGGGCGATGTTTGCGAGGCGCAGCATTGAATGATCGGGGGGGGGGGGGGGATGCATTGAATGGGGACGGAGCCTGGAGCAGGCTGCCAGGGGCTGTCAGAAAGTCGGTTGGGTGGGGCTGGCACAACCGTTTAAAGCGGTTACCGTCGGTTACCAAGTGCCGTTGGGATGGGCAGTTGGGTAAAGGAGAGAGCCGTTGGGCTCATGGAGGGGGAAAGGGGGCGTTTGTCGCCCCCCTGCCCCCCCCCGAAGGGATCCAGTTCAATGCATCCCGGGCCATGGCCCGCCCAGGCCATTATACGTCCATTGTGGTCCAGCCTTGCACTGCACCCTCCAAAAGGGGCCAGGGCGGTCCTTAAGGAACCCCCTGTTTTTTTTTTTTTGCAAAGGACCGCCCTTAAGGACCTCCCCAATGGACCACCAACCGCCAACTGCCAACCGCCACCAACCGCCAACCGCCACCAACCGCCAACCGCCAACCTCCTCAAGGGAGGCCTGGAGTCTGGAACTGCCACCGGCGGCCAAAGGCCAGCAGTTGTCTCATGTAACAAACAGAACCCATTGGCCGTTGGATGTTCACCCTCTGCCCGACTACCACCACAGCCTCCGCTTTGTATGAATCCTGTCGCTCTTTCGTGCAGTCGTACCCGTTTCGCAAGGCCTCGTGCTGCACATTGAGTCACTCATTTTGGTGTTCATCTCGTGCTATGTGTTGCCGTCCAGGGACGCCCCAACGGCACCAGAACGCAGGGGACGAAGCCCGATAGCAGTCCGCACAAGCGTGCCCAGGCACAGCGTGCCAACCTGGCCAACCGCCGACGGTTCATGATCAACCGACGACCCGTTGACGGTTGTCCGCAGTCATCTCGGGGCGTTCTGCCATAGAATCGGCAGTTTTCGTACGCTGTCCGCTTTGCACTGCCATTCTTCTCCCGGGTCCACTTGAATGGGAGGGGTACCCCTTTTTGCACTGCAACGTACTGCGATAAGATCTGTGTTTCGTCCTTTTAGGGGGGGACCTGCCCAGGGCTATCTAGTGTGCAGACCCGAGGAGTCGCCCCCCCCCGCCCCACCCGGGACCGCCACCAACCACCAACCGCCAACCGCCACCAACCGCCAACCGCCACCAACCGCCAACCGCCAACCGCCACCAACCGCCAACCGCCACCAACCGCCAACAACCATCATTCAATACTGTTTCTGTGGTCTTGTGTCTTGTTCATGTCTTGACCATGAAGCAGAGAGCGTCCGCGTGACGCTTTGGTTTTTGTTGGCGATCCGAACCCTTTTCTTTTTCTTTATTCCTTCAGCACCGCCCTGGTCCTGCCCCCTCCGCTGTCCCGTGTCGCCATGGTACCGTGTGGCATGAACCGGCGATGGAGTCGGTGCACGCCACCACTGCCCAGCGTCGCCCTGGGCCGGGGGGGTGGCTGCGTGCCGCGAGGGGGCGGTGCCACGTCACGAATGCGGCCCCGGGGTCGCTGGTTGGGTCCCTCCATTTGTCAGGGACGCGCTGGAGTTGGTGTTGTGGAGCGCCGTCGGGGGTCCGCGAGGGGGCGTTGGTAAGAGAGTTGTCGAGGGCGGTGCCCGTTTCTCAGAGGGGGCGGCTGGAGCCCCGGCGTTCTGCATTCGCAGTGCCGGACGCCTGAGCACCCCCTTCGCGCGTTTGTGTGGGACTGCCACGGCCACGGCCCTGCGCTGTCGGGGGGTCCACCGACAAAACGGACGGGGGCCAGCGGTTGGGGCGTGTCCCCCCCGGGCCCCCGGGGGGCGCGCGTGCTCCGGCACGGCACCGCGGGCCCGTGGGGGCAGCCCCCGGGGGACCGGCACGACCACAACGCGAGTGTTGTGCGTAACTTCGGTGGCTTCGCTGACGAAGTCACCGAAGTCACGCGGCGCTGGTATTCAGTTGCCGGCGCCCGGCGATTACTCTCCGGCGGTGAAGCGCGTCCCGGCGTCCGTCCCCCGTGCGTAGCTCCCGACGATTGACCTCCGCCCGATTAACCGATTAACCGATTAACCGCCCGCCAAACGCCGACGGTTTATGATTAAGCGATGACCAGGTGACGGTTGTGGGCAGTCATCTCGGGGGGTTCTGGCAATAGAACAAACTGCGATGCCATGGATTGGCTGAGCCTCGGGGGAAAGGGGGCTGGCCGTCCCGCGCTGCCGTACCGCCGCGCGCCCTTGTGCATTTTGGCGTCGACGGTGCCGTGTTTTTTGGGCCCACGTCGTTGCACAGGCACGCCCCCTCCGCCTCGTTGCCGCAGGGGTATCGCTCTGCCGAGGCATCGCCGGACGGGGAGGCCTGGGCATGCGCTGCGACATCCCGAATCGCACGCGGAGTACCGGCCCCCCTTCGCGTACCCACGCCTGCCCTTCGGCGGCACGACGCCGAAACGCGGCCGAGTAGCCCTCGCAGTGACGGGCCTCCGGAAGGCAGGGCTCATGGAAGATGGTGGGGGCCTCTTCAGGCGCGTCGGGCGGGAGGTGCGCTGCTGTCCGGGCCCCCGGCGGTCACCACACACTAGCACCACCCAGCCCCTGTGAGAGCGACACCCTTGTCAAAGCAACAGGTGTTGTGTCCGCATCCGTGTCCTACCCCCCCCCCCCCCCTTTGTAAACGCTACGGCCTTGTCCAAGCTTCGGTAGCCATGGGGACCGTATTGATTTGGGACCTAATTTGATTCGGTGCCTACCGTAGTACCGCCACATGAGACATGGGTTTGGTGACGGATTTGCCCGTTACATGAGGTCATGGACACATTTCTTGTGAGTGTTTGCCCACTTGAACCCGCATAGCTCTGATTTCGGGGATATTTGTGCGTTGTATCCCCCTTTCCTGCACCGGCTCACCTGCAATCTTCTCTTTTTGCACCCGGGCGTCTGCGGCCTTGTCCACGCTGCAGCAGGCGCAGGGGCCGTGTTAATTTGAGACTTTTGCGTAGCTTTTAGAACGCGCGCGGGGGGGGGGGGGGGGTGCTTTGCCCTCTATAAATTCCGCCCCTTGCCACAGCAACGGTGGGTGTTGTTTCCGTCGCACTTTGGGACTTTATTGTTCCTCTCGCAAAGGGGGAGGGGGGGTAGTACTTAGTGGACTGCCCCGGATGCCATTCCCATCCTCCACACGTGGGTCCCTGGCGCCACGGAAGGCCCAGCCAAGCAGCGTCGGTGGTCGCCAAGTAGCACTTCACCGGCCTCTCAGTGTGGGAATGGCCCGCCGCTGGACATGCCGGCTGCCGGGATTTCTTGTTCTTGTTCTCTGTTTTCGCGAACGAGACCTCGCGAACACCACCTGCCTGCCCCGCTTCTCTTTAGGGTCAAGGGCAGGGGTGCACTGGAAGTGGAGGTGCCCCCCCCCCACCCCCCTCCAGGGCGCCCAGCCATTGCCCACCCACTGTCTCCCTAATGCTAAGTGCCGGGTTCAATGGCATTTGTACCCGACAGTAACCGCCCACAACCGCTTTGGCAACCTCCTCCAACCGCTTCTGGGGCCGCCTCTTCCCTTCTGATGCATGCCTGGCCGCGGGGGAGGGCGGCACGGACTTTGACAACCACAGCAAAAGCGCTCCTGCAACCGCTTGCGCAGCGAGCCCTCCGTGGTTCAGTAGACATCCGCCTCGAACATGAATCGCACCCCTCTCTTGGCTCAGACCCACCGCGTTTTTGACCACCCACCCTTCCCACACCTCCACCCACCCGCCCACCACCCCGCTTCCGATGTGCACCCCCCCACCCGCACCACCGTCACGTCGTCCCGCTGCCGAAGTCGTCCCGCTGCCGACACCGGTACACAGATCCCGGGCAGGGGCTGTCGCCGACCCCGCATGCCTTGCGGGGGAGGGTTGGTGCGCCGGGTATTTATTTTTTGACCATTCCCCGCCCGTGCCTGTGTTTGCCCCCCCTCACCAAAACAAACGGGCCAATTGTGGTTAAATGGCTTTGGCAGCTTTGTCATATAAAGGCAGTGTGGTAGGCACACGTGCTTTTGTGTCTGTGTTTCGTCTCACATTTGTGAAACGAACTCCCTGGTCCCGGTATGTGGGGCTACAACTCCCGGGTGTCCGCTGCGGTCTACTTGGGGGACTTCCCTCGCTGAGGACAGACTTGGGGCTAGAGCCAGGATACTTCATACAAAGGTAGCGCGCCGGGCACATGCCGCGCGCGCGCGCCGGGCAAACATTCCCCCTGTATCGGATTCACTTGCTCGCGGCTTGGGCAGGGAGAGCGGTGCCCGATGGTACACTGGTCATGCCCTCATGTGTGGACTTGCACCTGCCTCCAACGTTCCAATTTTGAAAGGGGCCCCTTCAGTTGAAGACAGAGGTGAAGTTGCCTGCGGACTCATCAGCACGGACCAGTGGGACGGTGGTGCGCGTGGGCACCGGTTCTGTGGCCCATAGCACAGGGGACGGGCAAGGATGCGTTGAGAGGGTGGTAGCCCCCCTCCAGGGCGTCCAGCCTATGCCCATCCACGGTGTCCAAGTGCCGGCTTCAATGGCATTTGCAACCGCCAGTAACCGCACCCAACCGCTTTAGCAACCTCCTCCAACCGCCTGCCTAACCGCCTCTGGGCCCGCCTCTGAGGTCCTTTCCCTTCTGATGCATCCCTGGCTACTGCAGGCTGCAGTGCTCTACCTGCGGTTTGGAACGGGCAGCCGTGCGCCCTCACTCCATCCCGGCCACGGGGTCCTGCACCAATTCTGAGGATTTGAGGGGACATCGTGCGCTTTGGGCCGTGGTTTGCACACGCCTTCACGTAGGCACTCTTGTGGGACGGTCCGACTGCGTCAAAGACTTCCCGAACAATAGTTTTGTGTTTGGGGGCCCCCGGATTCGTGTTTGAACGTCCTTTGCACTTTTTTGGGGGTGGAGTCTGCTGCTTGAGCCTTCACGTGTGGAGCCGAGCGAGACCGGCCCGGGCCTGCGCCGCGGGCGTGCGACTTGCGGTGGCGGCGGAGGGTCTCGGCCGTTGTTTTGGGTGACGCGGGGGCGCGGGGGCCTCGACCGCCACGGAACATGGGGGACGCAATTCGCGCGCGGTGCCCTGCCTGGGCCCTGGTCTCGGGCCTCTTCCCCAATTCCCAAAGCAGCGGTGACACCCCCGCCGGTGCGATGTGCTGTTCGGTGCCTGGGGCCCGTACCGCACGGATGACCCGATCGACGGGCCCGTGTTGGCGGGGGTGCAGCATCACGAGTCTGTTCCGGAGGGGAATGGCGCGTCTCTGGTGGTTTCAACCGAATATGCACTGCGGTAGCCACGCAGCGCCCACATAGCGCCGAAGGAGTGCCCACGCGGTGCCCACGCAGTGCCCACGCAGGGCAGCCCGAAAATTGCTTTGCGGGGGGGGGGAATGGCATGGGCACCCGGCGAAGGAGGGGGGGGGGTTCCAGAAATGGGCTTCCGTGCCGGGCCCTTTGTTTTGTGTAAGGACGGATGTTGCCACCAAAGGCGCCGGAACACAAATTTTGGCCCGGAAAATTTTTTTTCACGAAAAAAATTTCCCCCGCATATGTGTAGTCAAAATGATCACCGCGACGTGGGGATCATTTTGAGCCATGTATGTTGGGGTCGGACCCCCCCGCCCCGGCACGGCAGGTAGGGCAGCCCCAGCCCAAACCCCCCTCCCGGCACGGCGACCAAGGAGGGGGAGGGGGGGGGGTTGGGCAAATGGGCTTCCGTGCCATCCCCCCCCTGCAAAGCAATTTTCTTCCCACGCCTTGACGAGGCGATGCCCATTCCCCTTTCGATGGAATAGTGTGCTCCTGGATTCGGGGTGCGCTGGGGTCTGCCGCGCTGTTCGAAAGGGGTTGTGGCTGCCCAAATGGTCTCTGGTGCCGTGCTGATGCGGCTGTTGCTGCGCGTGACTGCCATCCGGATCGGGGACACGTGTCGCGGGGGTCATGTGCGGCCGGTGCGCGCGGTGGATGGGTCGTGTTGCCACACCCTGTGGAGGATGCGTTGGCCCTCCGCGTGTGCCTGGCAGGGCAATGGCGGGGGCAATGCAGACGGCCGGGTCCCAGTGGAGCGCATGCTTTTCTTACCTCAACTTCGCGAATCTGACCCAAGTCTTGAAGCTGGACCAATGCCCCCAATTCATTGCGGCTGCCGCCTGCGCAGGGCACGCCATGGACAGACGTGCCCTCTTCCGGGGGGGGAGGGGGGTTGGCATGACGCCCGGTTGTTTTGCTTTCTGCAGCTGACGGCGCCTATTGGCCTCTCGCCAGTTACCCTTGCCCAACCATTCAGCCCTTTCCCTGTGCAGGCCCACCGGCCTCTCATAACCTCGTGCCCTCCCTCTCCCTGCCTGGCCTATCTTTACGTCTCCACTTTTTTTTGCGCATGGCGGTTGCTCTCGCCTGAGTTCGATTCAGTTTGTACACGCGGTGCCTAGGCAGTGAATCAGCGACACAGGTCCTGAGCAGATCCAAAAGCTGATGTACGTCTCTACCCTTCCTTTCCACTGGTGGGTTGCGCCAACGGACGACGGACGACTGTCCCTGTTTCACTGCTCTGTGTCGGGTCCACACGCTGGGGGCGTTTAGGGGGGGGGGGGGGGGCTTGTGTCTTGGGGAATGCCGTGCACGCAGTGCGCACACAGTGCGAAGTTTTGGATGTCAGCAAATACTCAAACCCTAGTTTCCGCCCCTTTTCACAAGTTTTTGGTTCTGTACCAGGGTTTTTTTTTAGCTTCCTAAGCATTTAGGATGTGGCATATTTGAATTGTCAACCATTTTTGCCCATTTTCAACCATTACCCCCTATTTCCTCCCCCGCATGGGCGTTAGCGCACGGTGCGCGCTGGGCATCTTTGAGGGAGTGTTATTTTGGGCCTTCAACCTTCCGGTGCTATTGAGGAAACCGGGCCAATTATCCAATCCACGCTTTGTTGCGTGGCCAAGTGGGCTTTCCCTTGCTGCTGAACAAAGCATTCAAGTGGGGTCAAGAATCATGGATCCGGGGTTTGTACAAGTTGGACTTTGTGGAAGAAGGGCATGTTAAGAGTGGGCATGTGGGCTTTCCCTTGCCACTGAACAAAGCATTGAAGTGGGGTCAAGAAGCATGGATTTTGGGCTTGTCCCAATTGGACTTTATGGAAGAAGGACATGTTCAGAGTGGGCAGGTTGAAGGCAGTTTCGTTGTTCTCGTGTGGCCTTTGCTGCTTCGCCGTGCTACTAGACAAGTGACAGGTATTCTTGGGTGAGTATCCTAGCCTCTGCGTGCGCAGTATGCACGCAGTGCGCACGCAGTGCAAGAACTTCCCCTTGCAGTGCTTTCAGGCCCCCTGCTGATGCAGTTGCCTGAAGGGGCAATGATGGGATGCACCCCGCAGAAGTTTTGACCTTCTGCCCATATCCATGCGGAGCAGGGGGGGGGGGTAGGACTCGTTCCTCCCACCACCCCACCGTACCCTCGATGGTACAAAACCGTGCGGTATCCCCAACACGCCACACAGGGACATGTGCAGGCAGGTCCGCGACCTGTTAAAATCCCTCAAAAGACAGGGTTTTTCCCTGGCCGACTAGTTACTTTGAACAGGCCGAATCAGGCCCAACCGATGGAGATGAGACCCGGGGATAGCCTATCTATGAAATTCCCTTTAAGTGGTTCGTTGGTTTCGTTTTTGCTCATTCTTTCAACTTTGATTTTTGAGATTTTCCTTGTGTGTGTGTGTGATTGTGGAATGCATTTTTCTTTTGACCATTTTGAGTCCCCATTTGCAGAGTTTTGGTTCCTTGTAGGCCAGGTTTCAATGATTTGTTGTGTAGGCCGGCGGAACAGTTATTCCACAGATTTGTGCAGGTGTGTTTCATGGTTTGAAAATTCCTCAGAGGTCCATCCCTATTCTTTAGACAGGCAAACCATAGGGAGAATGATAGCACTGCCAAAATGGGGATCACTATTAATCCTCGTTCTTCCCATGCCAAATTATGAATTTCATATAATATCTACTCGGGCCAAAAACTGGACTGTGAAAGAGGCGGGCACGTCCTGTGAAGGACGCCGCTAGCATCTGATTTACTTTTCACAATGGGGATTCACGCCACCCAAATTAATGACTGCCCACTAAAAATCATTCTCCCTTACCCAATGAGGGGTGAGGGATGACCCTGGACCCACACCCAAGGCCTGTGGCTGACCCTTATCCTACTGCATGAACGCTCTGTGGACACCTGATGGAACTTCGGTCTCAAGTTAAAAGAAGTATGGTTACGTTCCGGGGGGGCATCTTTTTCTCACCATTCCCCACATGTGCCTGTTTTTGCCTCCTAACCCTAACCCTCCCCTCCTTTTTCACCAAACACGCTGCCCCCTAAAAGGCAGGGGTGGTGTAGCCACTTCTGATTTGGTCCTTTTCTATTGGGGACCCGCGAGAAGGCTGGGGTCATGTAGCCATTCCGCCCGCCTGCGTTGTTGAAATCTCATATTTTGGCTTATGCAACATGCCTTGCAGGGAAGGTTTGCAGCCTACCTGGGGGTACTTCCCTAGGTGAGGGTAGACTTGGGGCTAGAGCCAGGATACTTAATACAAAGGTAGTGCGCCGGGCAAACATTCCCCCTCTACCCGACGGTTTCCCGGAGAAAGCGTGCGCATGAAAATCATCCCCCCAGGCTCCTCAACCAGGCCCGGACCCATTTTCAGCCAAAGGTCGATGGCAGTGTCTGAAGGGGTGCGGGCTAAGTGGGGCCAATGATATGCAGGTCCACCGCGGGGCTGACCCTGTGGAGTCAAGCAGGCCATAGCTGTCTGTTGGTTAGAGACCAAAACATTTTGTGCACCTAAAAATCAGGGTCAATTTTTGGGCCCTTCTGACAAATTTCATTTTTTCCCCTCTGGACAGATTTTTTGGTGTATGGGAGTTGGGGTGTCAGCTGCGGTTTTAACCCTGGTTCACTAAGCTGGCCTGAAGTTGAGGCCTTGATGACAACACACGGTCAAAAGGACTTTGATGAACCTTACCCTTAGGCATGTAACTTGTGGCCTCGAAGTCCTGGAACATTCACCATACTTCACGGCTGTGATTTCCTGGTAGCTGTGGCCATGTAACGGTAACCCAGCCATCATTGCTTTCTTTTTTGCACCCCGGGACACACGAGTGCTCCGGCTGCTTGCAGTACATTGCATAGTGCCGTAGGGGCGCCCGTTACTTTTGCGCTTTTGTTGTTATTTCTTTGCGGGCCTGTTGGGCTTCATGAATCAGGGTATTTTGTACTTGCGGCTCGGATTTATGCTCAAGATGTGTGAGTTGTATGCTGGAATGTAGGATGCGCAAAGGCTATCAGTTGCTTTGTCTTGATTCTTTTTGAATCCCTGCCCAATCTGTTTTTCGTGTGTTTTGAAGTGCGCTCAGACCGAAGCCTGCATTGTGCGGATGGTTCCTTGATGTGCTTTCCATCTCTTTTTCTATTTGCCTTGAACTCTTGTGATTTCAAATGGAGTCGCTTTTTGGATGAACATTCCTTCTTAAGTAAGTAGCTGGAGGCGGTGTTTTCTGCGCTTCAAACCCTTCGCAAATGTTCCTACTTAAGTCATCGTCCTGCAGTGCAAAGGAGCAGCGCAGTGTGCAAATGATAGAGCTGCAGTCTTTCATGTATGGTAGAGGGCACGCGAGATGAAGGCTGGCGCCACGTCATCAGATGTGGTTTCAGTTTGGGATTGATCGAGAGAGATGTCAAAACCAGGAGCCGGGTAGTGCTCCACTGAGTTTACTCCACTGTGGTATTTTGCAGGTGTGCTCTGGTATGTTGAACCCGGTCCACTGCCAGCTGCAGAACCTGCAGAACCTGCAGGCGTGCTCTTGTATGGTTTGTTAGTACTCTGGCATGGTGGGAGTTGCGGAAGGCGTGCAGGTCATGATTGTGCCAGCAGCGTGACGGAAAACAACATCTCTCTGCAAAGCGGCACGGCACAGTAGAAAATTGAAGCATGGCTTTAACATGAACAGACTCTAGCATTTGTTGCGATACAATTGCAATAGTTCTGCAGCTTGTCATTTCATTTGTTGGTAGCTATTTGCACAATGTCGCTTTAGACATCCAGACTGTTGTGCGACCAATATGTCTCCAGCATCCAAATATTGCTCTAAAATTTGTAATGAATGGCACAGAGAGAATAGTGGAGCCGCCGTGAGGGAACCGCAGCACGATATGTCGCCCGGCATGAGGCCTAGTACGCGTTTGTGTTGCCACTCATTGGCTCTGAATGTGCACCTTGGACTTTATCCGAGAAAACGTCAATTTTGTTTTCTACGAGAGAGAATTAAAGCAAACACTCCAACATGCACCAAAAGGCCAAATATTAATATCTGTGCAGTATTCTTACAGCATCACCTATGTCTATAGCAATTCAATTCTAGGTTGGCACAGAAAAACACTGAAAACACTAAGATGTGGCGAATTCTCTGCAAAAGGAATGCTCACTGGGCACAATTATTGTTCACCAAAAAGTTGGGCAATGCTATCTTCTTTGCACATCAGGACATATGACGCCATTTGGGCGGACATCTTCTTTCCAACGGGGGCAGCAATCTCATACTTAATAGATTTTAGAATCTCTTTGAGGTTCAAATACTAGAAAGCATGGGGATCAAGCTTGGGGTCTAATTTGTGAGGAGACATGTGTGAAGACGCAGAGCGGCTTGTTCGTGTTTGACAGCTGGCTGTGTTGATATGTTGCACTGTTTTCTCAAAAAGCCGCAACTTTCGTATGCCCTTGTGGTGCTTCGAATTGTTTCGTTGCGAATCACGATGTGATTTTCTGTTGGCGCCACTGGTTTTGTATTGTCTAAGGTTTGGAACCTGGTAGTTTTGAAAGTAACCCTATGATTATTTGTACAAAACCAACAGGTTTTGCTGATGACTGGTTTTCAAAGTAACCGGGTTTTCCGATTGATAGTCCTTCGCTAACCAAAATTTTGCGATTCTTTTAAAATAGCGCCCATGCACTTCGCAGACGAGTGCCCAAGCTATCTCGGACGTTGCATTTTACCATCAACCAGCTTTTATTGGTGCAAAAGCATCTTTTTAGTGCAAAAATTGGACCAAAATCTATGCTTGAACGAACCCAAACGTTTGCCACTCATTCCAAACAATTAGTTTCAATTAATTTTCACCAAGACCAGCTGTGCCGATTGTTTTGAAAATAGCCTCCACTTATTGCCG
Organism: Eutreptiella sp. 'Long Island Sound 2002'; assembly: GCA_964036045.1. Taxonomy (NCBI): domain Eukaryota; phylum Euglenozoa; class Euglenophyceae; order Eutreptiales; family Eutreptiaceae; genus Eutreptiella; species Eutreptiella sp. 'Long Island Sound 2002'. Next base: position 23,154,705 of record OZ038381.1, on the reverse strand, counting down.
ATGGCCACTTTTCTTGATTAAATATTAAAACGAGTTTCAAACTCCATTGTTATCACAGCAAGTCGCAGCAGCAAGGTCTAGCTCGTTGTGTTTTTTTCTAGTGCTACGAATAGTTTTCTACAATCACAACTTGCTGTTGTTTTCCACTGTCAGACCAAGGTGGTGGTTGGAAAGACTACGCGGTTGTTACATTTTGTACAAAATTTTTGCCTTTGGTAATGTTGAGGAGCATGTGCTCATGATCAAATTTTGCCACTTCTGACAAACACATGGGCGCTAGTTGTTCAAATCGGGTGCCAATGGCATGGTCAATCCTGCTTATCAACACCATCACCTGAGCGATGCCAAAAAAAATCCAATTTTTGCTTTACCAGCTCAAAAGCTCGGCATTCATCCTTTGGGCGCGCAGCACTTGCAAGCTGATAACGGCCGCGGAGTGAATACTTTAAATGTGGTACCACTTGTCTTACCATGAGCTTCCCTGGATTTCCAAGGTTTTATTCTCAATGTAAATAACACCATAGAGTGCTGGGCGACATTTTCAGTCATGTTGGAGGCATTTTTGAGTCGTAGGAAGGGCACACCCTGCGTTGACGTGCCTAACAACACACCGCTAGCAAGCTCGGGGTGTTCAACAAAGTCATACGTGGCATACCGTTGAAAATCGGCGGAATGTGGTTGGAAAAGTTGGGCTTTAAGTATTCAATCACAACTAGCACCGGTTACTATACTCATATCCAAACAAATATCAAACACAAACGAACCAACAAAGGCGCAGACCAAGCAACGAAAAAGCGCCAAAAGCCACATCAACTAGCACCGGAGAAGGCCAACGAACACCAACATGAACAACCAGGCCAAGCATACACAATCCAACACCGTCGCACACCCGCGGCAGACACCGCAACATAGTAGAGCATCACCAAACGGGCGAACCACCCCACCATGGAACCGAACGCGCATCCTGGCTTTTGGAAAACGCCATCACTTACCAAAGGATACCACACATTTAGAGGGAGGAAGTATGGTGCCTATAGCCTATTATACAGAGCTTTCAAGGCTGCGCCGTCGGAGACAAGAAGACTTTGCGAAAAAAGCTCGCAATAGGAGCTCATCCGCTCTACTACCGGCAGCCAAAGGGCAACACAGCATTGCTGGAATGTTCAGCTCTAGCTCAAGTTCTAGTTCAAGTTGGCGTTCCGGTTCTAGTTCAATTCTTGGATACAGATTGTTGTTGAATTCAGCTATTTTAACTTATACAGCGTGCTTTGTACGGAACGTATGCGGTCCACTTTGATAGACTTGGGGGTGGTCGTGCGTAGTAAACCACCCCACAATGGGGGATAAAACCACCTCCAACCCCCTTTTTGGCCATCTTTGACCCCTGGGTGGTTTTATGCTTTTATGCCACCTAGGGGTGGTTTTATCCCCCCTTTTGGGAGGGTGGGTTTATCCCCTCAAAGGGGTGGTTTCATCTCCGCAAAGGGGTGGTCCCCCCCAAAAAGAGAACCAAAAGGGTGGTTTTATCAAAGAGAACTAAAAGGGTGGTTTTATCCTCCTATTGGGTCATTTGGGGGGGGGGTATCACCCCTTTGGGGTGGTTTTATCCCCCCTTTTCGGTGATTTTATCCCCCCATTTGGCAGGGGGGGAGGTTGTCACCCTTTTAGGAGTATGGCCCATCTCTATGTTAACCTAGAACCACACTATTGGAAGACAAGGTGCCTTAGGTCTATATGTTGTGCTGTAAAACCACCCTTGGGGATGGAGGCAGCGGATTGCCCCATTTCCATTTCGGATATGGAGGTAGGAGTGGTGAATGGAGGGTAACAGAACGACATATCGTTGTACACTCAGTGTTTTGCTTGAGATTGCTCTTTGTTATGTATTATAGGATGTGTGACCTGGCTAGGGACGATTTTACAAATGGGGTCTGAGATGGGATTTTAGACATGGTGTGGGTTTGCTAGTCATCCAGTTCGACATGCCTTGCTTTTGTGGCAGCATTGCTCAGACTGCTCTTGTTTGCCGTGTGGTGTCATTTGTTGCATTGGGGGCATAAAACCACCCCGGGGTGGTTTTATCACCCCGGAGGGGGTCGTTGTAACAATGGGGGTGGTTTTATCCCCCAAAAGGGGCGGTTGTATCCCCCTTAAGGGGGAATGTTTGCCCGGCGCGCGCCCGGCGCGCTACTTTTAGACTATGTTCCCCCCGAAGAGCCCCCAAGCACACCCCTTGGAAACGCCCTTAGAATTAGGTGACCCAAACTGCCCCAGCTCAAGAAAGTTGCAAACTGGGGTACACAGTACCACTCTCGCTCCTTTAAGGGCGGTCTTGGTCAACACCTTAGCAAGTTGGGAGAATGGAGGGTTAGGATAGCACAACCGCATCGATCTCCAGTAGAAGCGATAGGCGTCATTGAGGTATCGCGAACAGTAGAGCTGCATCATAACATTGGTCCCACAAGTGTGGGTGTCAATACATTCAGTACAATAGTGCTCCTTACACTCATCCCAAACTACAACGGTGGAGCGTTATGGCAACACAACACACACACTTCTGCCTCATCCTCTGCCTCATCTTGCGTGCCACAACCGAGCAAACAGCTGCTCAATGCGTGCCCTATACCACCCGTGCACGTCATTGTAACATTGTTGGCGGGCTGTCAAAGTGCCATTCTTTCTTCCAATTAATGGCACAATGAAATGAATCCGACCCTTATAAGCACCATCATGGCCCCCAACTTCGAAATCAAAGAAATCACCTCGGGTACGAGAAGGTCCATACCCATCCCAAATCTGCTGATGTCCCGGGGGCCAAGGGGCAAATCCATATAATGTTGCCCAACATATCAACGGCAACAGTCCACCGGTAGGGCACGGGTCAAAAAAGATGCCCGGCGCGCGCCCGGCGCGCTAACGTTCCCCCTAAAAGTGGGCATAAACCTACCCGGGCTGGTTTTAAGCGTGGATTTATCCCCCATTTTGGGGTGGTTTTATGCCCGGGCCCAGACTTGGCGGGCTCCTTTGGGGCAGTGTAAATCCGGGGTAAGCCGGCATAGTTAACACAAAGTAGCAGGCAGGGTGCGTGCCGGGCAAAAACCCCTGTAGTCATGCAGTTGTAAATGGTTATGAATGGCCCCGAGGCACAAGGCCTTGGTGTTAGGTTGTTTGCTTTTGGCGGTGCCTATTGGCCTCTCGCCACGGCTCATTCTGACCCTCTGTGTGTCCGAACGTGTTTTGGTTCTGTCAACGGAGGCCCTGCATGACTTGTCCTCTTTGACTACGCCATCCCAGTTGTCTCATTGATGGTCTGTGTAGCGGCCAACAATTGCCTGAGACCTGCCGGCTGCTGCCAAAAAAGACCTGTGGACAGCAGCGACCACAGGTGTTACAATTATGAAACTTGCCCACAGAAAGCAGCCCTGTCATCAAAGAACAACTCAGAATGCACGAGAGGCATGAGCACAAGGGTCCGGACACAAAGACAATCGGCAGGGGCACTGTCTCATAAACACAGGGTGTAATACACACCAAAGAAGGTCCTGCAAAATAGTTTGCCTTTCGCAGGGTTGACGTTGTCTCAACAGGCGGTTCAATGATTGTTCACCAGCAGAAAGTGCAGAACCAAAATGATGTGGCTGGAACATAGCACCTTTTTGCTGTGTGCAATTGCATTACATCAAGATATCATCAAGCAACAACAGACAAGAACAGTCCGAGCCCATTCAACTACAAAAAAAAGCATGAATGGCAGGATGCAATGCCTTTTGCAGTGCCGACGCACTGGAGGACGATGAGGTCCTCTGTGGGCAACACCAGGGGGCAGCAACGAATAGAGGTGTGATTGCTTATGAAAGCGGTGGGTTGCCAGGGGAGACAACAGCGGTTGTCCCTGGTTTTCGCTTTCACTACGGCGAATGGTTTGGTGTTGACTTCTTGCCGATGTCCTGTTGGCACTGTGCTGACCAGAGCCACCCAGGGCCATAACTGCAGCATGTGCAGAACAGACAGTGGAGGCCACAACCTTCGTGAACGGGTAGAGGAGCTGTCCAATGTCTGTGCAGTGGAGCACGATGTGGGGCCACCAGGAACCCCCTGAGAGCCTGTGTGGGGGTTCATGCGATCGGCCAATTCGCGAAAGAGAAAACCAAAGTGACACCCACATGGCCTCACATAATGCCCCCCTTTTTTTTGGTTTCAGACCTTGGCAAGCCGGCAAAGCCCTCTTACCAAACGAGAGAGTTCTCGGAACCAGGAATCAGAGCAGTCCAGTGCTACGATTGTCCTACAGCTCCGTGTGGTAGCGGACATGACACGGAGGTAGGGCGCGGTGAATCTGAAACCAGAAGATGCAGCGGGACCTGCCACGCCCGTTGGCATCCGATGTTGCTACTGGACCACACAAAAGACTGAAGGCTGAGAAAAACAGCAGGTTGCATGCAGGTGGCCTCGCATGCCCATATTTCCTCAAGCCCTTTTCCCCTCTCCCCAAAAAAAGCACCTGCCATTCGTGCCCCCCCCCCCCCCCGTGAAAACAAAAATGTGGCACCGGTTCGCTGCCAAAAAATTGCCCTCTTCCCCCTTTGGCGCACCGGTCATCATTGCAGCAGACCAGCGGTCACATACGCGGACCAGACTTGGCACTAGCGTCTGCTGGGTCACACGTGATCAGAAGGTGCTGGATCTTATCATGCCAGACGTGGAATGCAGCTGGTTCCTACTGAGCTCCGAGTGCGACCAGAGCAGATATTACCGAGTGGCACATGGGACAGCGCTGATTCCTAACGAAACTCAGTTCCCCTGCCGGACTCTAGTGGCATGTTTGACGCAGACGCGTGCACATCGCGCACTTCTGCCGCCCCCCAGTGGCAGCGGGGAAGGTGTCCCCGCAGGGCGTACGCCGTGAAGATCCGCCTCCCCAGCCCTTTGCAGGGCCCTCCTGTGCACACTGGCTGGTTGTATATCATGTGGACGATGAGCGTGTGTCACTGTGCGCTTCTGAGCGCGCCAGCCCAAGGCTCCAACGGCCTGAGTCCACTGGCGAAGTCTTGCAGTGGCAAAGGCCGGCTCAGAGCCCGCATTGCATAGAAATGCCGGTGGAGGCCAAGCATGTGGAGCTTCCTACCGCCCACGCCGCGTAGCACATAGTGCACGCGCAACGCAGACACCGCCCCTTGAAACTCAAAACGCGGGATGAGAACGCTTTCTGACCGCCTCCGCAGCACCAAGCGCCACGAGTGCAACAGTTGGCCATCTGCGGTTCGATACCAGGGGCCTCATCATCATCACATAACAATTTATTCTTATCAAATGGGCCGACAGTAAAGTGCCATGGGCCGCGAGGGCAAGTTCAAGCTGAATACCGATGACCGAAGTTCCACCGAGTGTCCATCAAGAGTACACGTAGCAGGTCATGGGTCACTGACAGGGCCCGTTTCGGGTCAAGGTGAAAACAGATTTTGGCAGTGCCAACTAAAACATCGTATATTCCAACACCAACTGTAGCCCCAGTATGATATAGTATACTTTTGCCAATGACAGAAAGCCAGTGACAAGGTAACGTCAAGGAAAGGTAAGGTAAGGTAAGGTAAGGTCAGGTAAGGTAGGGTAGGGTAGGGTAGGGTAGGGTAGGGTAGGGTAGGGTAGGGTAAGGCAAGGTAAAGGCGAGACAAGATGAAGGCAGTGAACAATTCACCTACCGCCTCTTCTGCAGGCCCTGTGCGAGGCGACCCACTGCATCAGAATGATAATGATTCGCTGGACCTGGCGAAGGCGTCACCTCACCCAAGAAGGCAATGCCAGGGGGAAGGGCGAGGGGGAAGGCCGCCGTCCAGGCTGCCACGGCTCTCTGCCACAAACATCGACAGGGCAATGCTGCTGCCGGTGGTCGTGCAGTGCAGTACACGCGGTATCCCGTGCTTGTCTCTTCTGTGTCCTGCTTTGTTTTCTTGTCTCAGACTCACGTGTGCCTCGTAAGTGTTCGGTCAGACGGACCGAATCATGCGGACAGTCAACGTACAACATCGTTGTCCCGTGTGAGGGCGGCATGTGAGCCACAGCTCACGTGCCGCCCGCAGCGGTGGGACCTGTATTTGGACTCGGGTGTCCTGTCACATGTGTTTGCGGCGGAACATTGCTGCCACGCCCCACGGGCATTTCAAAGATTCTTCTGTGTTCTGCTTGTTTTTGTTGTGGGTGGAGGTGGCCTGTGCTTATGGGGAGTGAGGAGGAGGGAGGGATGGCGCGTTGGAGAGTCAGCAGCTGCGCAGTGAGCGCACGGTGCACCCGACGAAGGGGCCCGTGGCACTGCTGTGGGACCCACAGTCGCCAGGTTATTGCCCGAAATAGCGAAACTGAAATACCGAGGGGCGCGTCAGGACGGGGCGGCCGCCGGCTGTCGCTCGGCCCAGGGGTTTTTCACTGATTCGCAATTGCGACAAAAAGTCTCATTCGTAGATATTTGTAAATATTCTTAAATATTCGTCATGCAATAAAACGGGGGGGGCGGGGTTGGGGCTATGGGGGAGAGCGGGGGGGGAGGGGTTCAGAGAATGGGGATCCTCCTCCATGCGGTTGGCCCCAAATGACACGGAACACAATGAAACCCAGTGCAACGATTGGGTGCTCGTTGGTTTTAGCCTGCATCAGAGCTGGAGCTGGAATGTAAAGTAGAATCAGCACCCGAAGAATCTGAATCTGGGGAATCCGAGGCACAAAACAATCTGCGTCTGGCTGTTGTTGCCGCACGCACGAGGGTGTTTGGATGTGGCAGCCCCCGACCTGCGTGCGTGGCAGTAGTTCGGGGGTCATGGCGAGTGGGACGCGCGTCGTGCACGCGTGGGTCCCGTGCGTGGCGTTTGCGTTGGACTCCGGCACGCACAGTGCGTGTTTAGTGGTGGTTCTACAGTGGTGACTCAGCACCCGTGGAACGGTTGGTTGTAGCGGCAGGTAGAAGTTGGTGCCAGCAATCCTTATTTTCACCGCGTGGGGTTCGAAGTAGTCATACCCCCCCTGCCCCGTATGGTGACGTGTGAGCTGTCACGTGTGTGTTGTTGGTTGAGGCGACATCAGCAACAAATCAGCACATGCAGGCCACAAGAAGAGGAGAAAAGCTTATCAAGAGCCGAAAACGGCCCTAGGCGCCTTTCGCAAAAGGTCGAAAAAAAAATAGACACTCAGAAACCCCTCCCCCCCACCCGCCGCCGTCCTCTCGTAGGCCAAACACCAAGCACCATCCTGGACCTACTCCGGGCTGCTGCAACCATCGGTCGCGCCCGAGGAGGGGTTGGGGAGGGACGCCGCACAATCTGCGGACCCCCAGTCCGGGTCGGGGGGCTGGACGAAGGGGCTCGGCGGGTGGTGGGCGTAGGAGGCCGCCCACAGGGCGTACGTCACGTCCTCCTGCACCTGCACCATGTCGTCGGAGGTGTCCAGGACCAGGGGGGTGATCCCGGACGGCGAGGGGGCCTCGGTGGAGGGGTGCATTGCGGGGGTCGGGGGGAGGGGAAGCGCGAGGTGGGGCGCGGAGGACGTGGTCAGGGAGCCGGACCGGTGCAGCGCCGGTGGTCTCTGTGGCATGTTTTGGAAGATGGCCTGGTCCGCGTCTGCGATGAGGCGCTCCACTTCTTTGAACGTTGGGGGGAACTTGTACGCGCTTCTGGGGGACACCAGCACCTCCTCGTCCTGTTGGGGGCGGGGGGCGCGGGATGAGATGCGGGACAGGGGCGGACTGTGCCCGACGGAGGAATGCGTGTGAGGAGCACTCGGAATTTGTATTTCGAAGCACAATGTGCAGGAGGGGTGGGTGGGAGTGTGCAGGAGGTGTGTGTGTGGGGGGGGGGGGGGGGCAGTGTGTAAGAGGTGGTGGGGGGAGTGCAGTGTGCAGGAGGGGGAGGGGGCGGCAGTGTGCAGGAGGGGGAGGGGGCGGCAGTGAGGGGGGCAGTGTGCAGGAGGGGGAGGAGGGCAGTGTGCAGGAGGGGGAGGAGGGCAGTGTGCAGGAGGGGGAGTGGGGCAGTGTGCAGGAGGGGGAGGGGGGCAGTGTGCAGGAGGGGGAGGGGGGCAGTGTGCAGGAGGGGGAGGAGGGCAGTGTGCAGGAGGGGGAGGAGGGCAGTGTGCAGGAGGGGGAGGGGGGCAGTGTGCAGGAGGGGGAGGGGGGCAGTGTGCAGGAGGGGGAGGGGGGCAGTGTGCAGGAGGGGGAGGGGGGCAGTGTGCAGGAGGGGGAGGGGGGCAGTGTGCAGGAGGGGGAGGAGGGCGGTATGCAGGAGGGGGAGGGGGGCAGTGTGCAGGAGGGGGAGGGGGGCAGTGTGCAGGAGGGGGAGGGGGGCAGTGTGCAGGACGTAGTCGTGCAGTGTGCAGGAGGGGGGGTGCAGTGTGCAGGAGGGGGGCATGGCAGTGTGCAGGGGGGGGGGGGGGGGGCAGTGTGCAGGAGGGGGGGGGGGGTTGGATGGACGGATGGCGTAAGCTTGCGGGGGGAGGCTCCCTGGGGCACAGGCGCTGAGGCTCCGTCCGCGCTTGACGAATTCGGGCTTAGCTGACCCTCGGGATCTAGGCTCTTGTATGGTAGAGCTCATGACCAGTCAGTTTATGATGGGCAGCTTTAGGCAGCCTGGCCCCCCCCGACTGTCACACAACGACAACGTCAACGCCCAACGGGCTCAATAAGAGGGATAAGGGGAGGTAGGGAGGGATCGACTGCCTGGATTCCTCACCTGCTCCGCAGCACCCAAGGCTACTACCCCCGGCTACTCCCATAGGGGCAGCTCAACTAGGGGTAACGCACCCCCCCCCCAAAATGGAACTAGGGGTAACGCACCCCCCCCCCCCAAAATGGGGTACCCGGGTACAGGGGGGTCAGGGGGGTCAAAATCGAAAAAGTCATGTGGGGATCATCTTTCTCCCAAAATGATGATTGTACAAGGGGTTAAACATCCAGTACCATACCTTGGGGTACCCTACGCGAATGACCCCCAAAAAGGGGGGGGCATATGCCCACCAGAAGCTGACGGGTCACGTGCTCTTCTCATCAGAAGCGAACCACCAGGAAAAAACACCAACCACCACGAACCACCACAAAGCACCACAAACCACCACGAACCACCACGAACCACCACGAACCACCACGGACCACCACGAACCACCACGAACCACCACAAACCACCACGAACCACCACAAACCACCACGAACCACCACGAACCACCACGAACCACCACAAACCACCACAAACCACCACGAACCACCACGAACGACCACGAACCACCACGAACCACCACGAACCACCACGAACCACCACGAACCACCACGAACCACCACAAACCACCACAAACCACCACGAACCACCACGAACCACCACGAACCACCACGAACCACCACGAACCACCACAAACCACCACAAACCACCACGAACCACCACGAACCACCACAAACCACCACGAACCACCACGGACCACCAGGGACCACCACGAACCACCACGAACCACCACGAACCACCACGAACCACCACGAACCACCACGAACCACCAAGAACCACCACGAACCACCAGGGACCACCACGAACCACCACGAACCACCACGAACCACCACGAACCACCACGAACCACCACGAACCACCACGAACCACCACGGACCATCAGGGACCACCACGAACCACCACGAACCACCACAAACCACCACAAACCACCACGAACCACCACGAACCACCACGAACCACCACGAACCACCACGAACCACCAGGGACCACCATGAACCACCACGAACCACCACGAACCACCACGAACCACCACGAACCACCACGAACTACCACGAACCACCACGAACCACCACGAACCACCACGAACCACCACGAACCACCACGAACCACCACAAACCACCACGAACCACCACGAACCACCAGGAACCACCACGAACCACCACGAACCACCACGAACCACCACGAACCACCACGAACCACCACGAACCACCACGAACCACCACGAACCACCACGAACCACCACGAACCACCACGAACCACCACGAACCACCACAAACCACCACGAACCACCACGGACCACCAGGGACCACCACGGACCACCAGGGACCACCACGAACCACCACGGACCACCAGGGATCACCACGAACCACCACGAACCACCACGAACCACCACGAACCACCACGAACCACCACGAACCACCACGAACCACCACGAACCACCTCCTCGCCTAGGGACACAGCACCCTTACGGTTGCTGGCAGGGCTATAGAAGAGTGGAGATAGTAGCTTTGTCCAGCGGCGTAAGGCCCTCTTGCCTCTAGCGGATCCGCGGTGTGAATGGCAGGCCTTTGTTGGGAACAAGGCTTGATCCAGGAAACTCGAGGTCGCGATGTGATCATCATGTGCAAGCAACAGACCAAAAAAAGTTCAACAGCAAGGTCTTGCACATGGTCTGGGAAGCGCGACAGCGCCTTTGGGCGCCCGCACATGATGTAACCGAGAAACGAGGTGTGACCAGCAGGCTGCCAGTGTATTGCACACTGTGCCCATGCGATAGCATGAGGCCTGATCTGAGAAACTCGAGCTCGAGATGTGCACAGCAAGCGACGGGGATCCACGACGGCATCATCAGCGATACCGTGCGCTTGGTCTGGAAAGCTCGGCTATGACGTGTTGTTCGAGAGCCCTTGCAGTGCCGCTTGTGCACCAAGGTCAAAGGCTATGCACCGAGGCGGCTGGCCTCAGTGACCTACACCAATGTCGACCCAAAGCCACCAACTGGCATTGGCATGCATCCATGGCACAAGGTGAGCTGCGGTGGGACGGTGTAGCGTCGCTGTTTGGGTCCAAGGGACAAACACGGTTCCGAGGATTGTGCTATGTCTTCCTGGGGGAGGACGCGCAGCCGCGCGAGAAAGAATAGGCGCTTCACCGCTACACCGCTACACCGCTACCAGGGACCACCACGAACCACCACGAACCACCACGAACCACCACGAACCACCACGAACCACCACGAACCACCACGAACCACCACGAACCACCAGGGACCACCAGGGACCACCACGAACCACCACGAACCACCACGAACCACCACGAACCACCACGAACCACCACGAACCACCACGAACCACCAGGGACCTCCAAGGACCACCACGAACCACCACGAACCACCACGAACCACCACGAACCACCACGAACCACCACAAACCACCACGAACCACCACGAACCACCACTAACACCCAGGGACCACCACGAACCACCACAAACCACCACGAACCACCACAAACCACCACGAACCACCACAAACCACCACGAACCACCACGAACCACCACGAACCAGCACAAACCACCACGAACCACCACGAACCACCACGAACCACCACGAACCACCACGAACCACCACGAACCACCACGAACCACCACGAACCACCAAGGACCACCACGAACCACCACGAACCACCACGAACCACCACGAACCACCACGAACCACCACGAACCACCACGAACCACCACGAACCACCACGAACCACCAGGGACCACCACGAACCACCACGGACCACCAAGGACCACCACGAACCACCACGAACCACCACAAACCACCACGAACCACCACGAACCACCACGAACACCCAGGGACCACCACGAACCACCACGAACCACCACGAACCACCACAAACCACCACAAACCACCACGAACCACCACGAACCACCACGAACCACCACGAACCACCACGAACCACCACGGACCACCACGGACCACCACGAACCACCACGGACCACCAGGGACCACCACGAACCACCAGGAACCACCACGAACCACCACAAACCACCAAGAACCACCACGAACCACCGCGAACCACCACGAACACCCAGGGACCACCACGAACCACCACGAACCACCAGGGACCACCACAAACCACCACGAACCACCACGAACCACCACGAACCAACACGAACCACCACGAACCACCACGAACCACCAGGGACCACCACAAACCACCACAAACCACCACGAACCACCACAAACCACCACGAACCACCACGAACCACCACGAACCACCACGAACCACCACGAACCACCACGAACCACCACGAACCACCACGAACCACCACGAACCACCACGAACCACCACGAAACACCAGGGACCACCACGAACCACCACGAACCACCATGGACCACCAGGGACCACCACGAACCACCACGAACCACCACGAACCAACACGAACCACCACCAAACACCACGAACCACCAGGGACCACCACAAACCACCACAAACCACCACGAACCACCACAAACCACCACGAACCACCACAAACCACCACGAACCACCACGAACCACCACGAACCACCACGAACCACCACGAACCACCACAAACCACCACGAACCACCACGAACCACCACGAACCACCACGAACCACCACGAACCACCACGAACCACCACGAACCACCACAAACCACCACAAACCACCACGAACCACCACGAACCACCACAAACCACCACGAACCACCACGAACCACCACGAACCACCACAAACCACCACAAACCACCACGAACCACCACGAACGACCACGAACCACCACGAACCACCACGAACCACCACGAACCACCAGGGACCACCACGAACCACCACGGACCACCACAAACCACCACGAACCACCACGAACCACCATGAACCACCACGGACCACCACGAACCACCACGGACCACCAGGGACCACCACGAACCACCACGAACCACCACAAACCACCACGAACCACCACGAACCACCACGAACCACCACGAACCACCACGAACCACCACAAACCACCACGAACCACCACGAACCACCACGAACCACCACGAACCACCACAAACCACCACGAACCACCACAAACCACCATGAACCACCAGGGACCACCACGAACCACCACGAACCACCAGGGACCACCACGAACCACCACAAACCACCACGAACCACCACAAACCACCACGAACCACCACGAACCACCACGAACCACCACGAACCACCACGAACCACCACGAACCACCACGAACCACCACGAACCACCACAAACCACCACAAACCACCACGAACCACCACGAACCACCACAAACCACCACGAACCACCACGAACCACCACGAACCACCACAAACCACCACAAACCACCACGAACCACCACGAACGACCACGAACCACCACGAACCACCACGAACCACCACGAACCACCAGGGACCACCACGAACCACCACGGACCACCACAAACCACCACGAACCACCACGAACCACCATGAACCACCACGGACCACCACGAACCACCACGGACCACCAGGGACCACCACGAACCACCACGAACCACCACAAACCACCACGAACCACCACGAACCACCACGAACCACCACGAACCACCACGAACCACCACAAACCACCACGAACCACCACGAACCACCACGAACCACCACGAACCACCACAAACCACCACGAACCACCACAAACCACCATGAACCACCAGGGACCACCACGAACCACCACGAACCACCAGGGACCACCACGAACCACCACAAACCACCACGAACCACCACAAACCACCACGAACCACCACGAACCACCACGAACCACCACGAACCACCACGAACCACCACGAACCACCACGAACCACCACGAACGGAGCAAGTTGCCAAAGCGGTCGGGGGCGGTTACTGTCGGTTGCAAATGCCTTTGCGGCTGGCACTTGGCGCCATGCGTCATGCGAACAGTGGCGGAGCAGAGGCTGGGGCGCCCTGGAAGGGGGGGGTACCTGGTACAGCCGCTCCAGGTCCCGCTCCACCGTCCGCAGGCTCTGCCACATCTCCGCGGCGATGTACTCCTCCCCCGCGCGCGCGGCGTAGTTCTGGATGCGCAGCGCGGCCTCGGTGTGCGCGTGCACGAAGGCGGGCAGGCGCATGAGGAGGACGACCTTCTCGAACATGCGCATGAGGAACGCCTTGCGCAGCACCGGGACGTCGGCGATGCACGCGTTCGGGTCGCGGACCGCGGCCTTGCGCAGCAGGCCCATCTCGAACGCGATGCTGTCGCTGAGGTCGCCGGGCTGCTCCAACGCCGTCTCCACGACGTCGTTCAGCACCTCTGGAGGAGGGCGCGGGGGGGGGGGGGGGCAGGGCTCCTTTTACGGGGGGATGGCCGGGCGGGTCCAAAAGGGTGGCCCCCCCCCCCCAAGGGACGCATTAGAAGGGAAGGAACCTCAAAGGCGGTTCGAGGCGGTTGGAGGAAGTTGCCAAAGCGGTCGGGGGCGGTTGCTGTCGGTTGCGAATGCCTTTGCGGCTGGCACTTGGCGCCATGCGTCATGCGAACAGTGGCGGAGCAGAGGCTGGGGCGCCCTGGAAGGGGGGGGTACCCCCCCCCCCCCTTCCAATGCATCCCTGCCACCCGCCCCCTGTGTTAGTGAGCTTCTGCAGGTGGCGAAGAAAATTTTTGGTCTAAAGTACTTGGCGCCGAAGGGGCAAGAGAAAATTATTGATCAGCCGCAGGCCCGGAAGCACATTTGGTCCAATCCCCCCCCCCCCAGCGGTGCTCAGGCAGCGAAATGGCCATCTCCTCCCGCAGCCCCTTCCTACGGCCCCTGCCACAGTCCCCGCCCACACCCCCTCAGCCGCACCCTCCCCCGACCTCCAGCCGGCGACAGAACCTCCATCGCCTTCCACGACCCCATCTCCCCACGGCCTACACCAACCCCCCGCCGCAGCCCCCCCTACACAACCCCATTGGCACGGTACCCCCCCCCCCCACCGCCAGGGCTCCTTCAAACAACTCACGGACGGAGGTGTGCGAGGGGTGGTCGTGCGGGGGGCTTGGGGTGAGGCTTTGTCAGAGATGAAGGAAAACTCAGTCGCCGACAATTGTGCGAAACAGAATTTCGAGAGAGTTTGAGGGTTTTGAGAGTTGAGGGGACTGAGAGGGGGTTGTGACAGGGGCGGTCCTGAGAACGGCCGGTCGCTGCCCGCGCGCAACGCCGCGTGGCCGTCTGCCGCGGTGCGCAGCCCACACATCTTCCGCGGGGCGTGGCTCGCTGTTGCCGGCCCAGTGCACAGCGCCCGGCCGCCGCCCCCGCGCACGGCACCCGGTCGCCGTCGCGGCCCCCGCTGCCACTCAACCCCCGTCGGCGCCCCCCACCCGAGTGCCATGTGACGACGCTGCCGGGCCACGGCGCTGCGGCCCCCCCGCAGAGCCCCGCTGCTGCGAACCGGCCGCGCCCGGACGAGGCGCCGCGATGGCCGCCGCCGTCAGCGTCCGCCGCTCACCCCAGCGATGCACCGCTGCCCGGGGGCACCGCTTCGTTTGTACTGGACCGGCGGGGGCACGGGGGGTGCGACTCCGTGGGTTTGAACGCCAAGTAAACCCCCCCCCCCCCCGTGTGACATGCCGTCGGGTCGCTGCTCCTTTACGGGGCCCTGGACAGTCACCCGTTCTCCCCTTCGCATGTTGCGTTGGGTCGCTGCGTTCTGTCGGCCGCTGCGGCCGGTGCTCCTGCTGGTGTCGTTTCCGCTTTTGCGGAGCCCCGTCGCGGGGCTGTGCGGGATGCGGCGGGATGGGCCGTTTGCGCGTCAGCGGCCCCCCGACGAACCGTTGGCCACAGGCCCCCCTTGGCCTTGGGGGGCAAGGGGGGGTAGATGGTGTCCCACAACCCGCGGAGTCGCGCCCCCCGAGGGCAGGGGCGGAAAAAAGTGCGATTCGTTTAGAAGCACATGAAACTGAAAATGAGTATTTTCCTGCGTTTTGCTTTCTTTTTGCGGTACACCACTGCCTCGGGCCGGTGCCGGGAATCGATTGTTTTCGCAAATGGTTGTCATTCGCACGGTACGCGCGACCGATGCCGTGGCGGTCCGGGGCGGTACGCGGGCAGCCTCACGCAGGGCCACGCAGCACGCCCCCCCCCCCCCCTGCCCCAGTCACCTCCGAAAGTGCGGGTGTGCGACGCCACTCGACACGTTCGCGCACCGCAGCTTTGGCCGCGCCGGGCCCAATGCGGCGGGAAAGGCCGAGGGTCGGGTATGTGTCCGTCCGTTTCAGGGTCGAGCACGCCGACAGCGACGCCGGTAGCTTGGGCACGGCGTGGGCAGAGGCGGGGATTGTTAGGGGTGGGGGCGGCGGGGGGTGGCCGTGCGGGGGGGCTTCGGCTTGGGTTTGGGTTTTGATGTTGGCGGGCCCCCGGCCCGGGGCCCCAACGTCTCGAGGCGTGCAAAGGCCTAAGGCAGCCCCGGGGCTACCTCACGCGTGGCCACTGCACATGGGGGGCCGCCCATGCGGTGCTTTGCCCCGGGATTTGGGACGCCCCGGGAATCGATCCAGCGATCCCTCGGGTGCTGTTCGCCTGTTGAGGGGTTTGGGAGAGAGGGAAATGGGGGGGGGGGGGGAGGGGTTGTCTTGAGACCGGTTTGCAAGAGGGGGATTGTGGGTCTGGTGTGGGAGGGGCTTTATCAGGGGATCTGTGCCCCGGGGGAGGCGGGCGCTTGTGGTCATATGCTCCGCCATCTTGTGGGGGGGGGGCGGGGCAGGGCTCCTTTTCAGAGAAGGGGGGGCGGGTCAACCCCCCCACACCTCCCGCCGCCGCCGGCGGTGCTGAGTTTGCAGACGCGCCGAAGGCGCCGAAGGAAATTTTTGGCCTAAACCGATTGGCGCCGGAGAACGTTTTGGATTGGCCGAAGGCACGGAGAAGATTTCGGCCCAATCACTTCAACGGGGGTGAAGGGGGGAGGGGATGTAGTAGAAGAGGGGGTCTGAAGGGGGGGGGGGGGGGTTGGCTGGGACCCGCCTCCTCCTTGGGTCCCCCTATGGTCCCCGCCGAAGGCGGGCTGAAAACTTTGAAGCTTAAATCCTCTTGGCACCGAAGGCGCCGGAGCACAATTTGGCTGTCAGCCTCAAACATTGGAAGGGGAGGAGGGGGGCGGGGGGTACCACCCCTCCTCCTGCGGTGTACGGCCCTTCTAATACATCACTGGGGTGGGGGGTGGGGGGTCCAGGGGGGATGGGGGGGGGGCTGGTGGGGGACCCCCCCCCTCCGGTGTTGCTGAGCTGTTAACAGGAGGGCACGTGAGGCCGGAATGGGGGGGGGGGGCGCCGTACCGTACAGTTCCGGGGACAGCGACCCCTTGTGGAACATGCGCTTGTACGTCAGCGCGACGGACCGCAGCATCTTCGTCCAGTACTCCCGGCGCACCGAGTCCTCCGTGGCCTCCCGCTTCTTGGCCTTCCACGCGCACCTCTGCAGCTTCCGCGCGAAGTACGAGGGCTGGTGGTACAGGGCCCGGCGGATGCCCTCCTTCGGGCAGCAGCCGGGGCTGACCTCGACGTCGCGGAAGATGGGCAGGTCCTTCAGCGCCGCGCGCCGGGCCTCGATGAGGCTGTCGAGCTGCGCGTAGAGGTTCTCCGCCGTCAGCTGCTGCCCCTCGGTGGACGCGTTCATGCCCAGGAACGCGTAGAGGCCCTCCGTCGTGGGGGCGTTGATGAGCAGCGTGAGGGTCACCAGCCCCGCCACCTGCGGCACGCGTGACCCGTGTGGATCAAAAGCGCGCTGCACGGGCCCGGGGAGGCATTGGAAGTAAGGGGGGAGGGGGAGGAATTGCTTGAAGGGGGAGGGGGGGTACCCCCCTCCCCCAGCACTCCGGCCCTGACTCTACCCCAAAGGCATTCCCATACCCCAACACCAGCCCCAACCGCATTTCCAACCGCCAGTAACCGCCCCCCAACCGCTTCCCCCGTGACCGCTCTGCAACCGCTCTGGAATTTCCCCCGATCGCACCCCTCCCTTTCAAGCAAAGCCCTGGGGGGGGGGGGGGGGGTTGCCCCCCTGCCCTTCCTAGGCACCCGGCCTGGGCCCGGCCACCGTCTCCCTGTCGGCAGGTGCCGGCTTCAATAGCATTTGTAACCGACAGTAACCGCCCCCAACCGCCTGGCCAACCTCCAACAGCCCGCCTTGCTGCCTCCGGGGCCGCCTCTGGGGCCCCTTCCCTTCGAATACTGCAACCCTGCACAGGCCGACGACACATCACGTAGCGTGGCTCCGCGATCCCCGGAACAAAGGCCACGATGCCATTGACGTCCGTGCGCACCGGGGGTTGCGCCGCCAGAATCCGTGCCCCTCTGCCGTGTAGCTCCGCTACGCTGGACGACGGATGGCCACTCGATCCATCCATTCCGTCCCACTCGCCCACACACCGGCGCATTGGAAAGGTGGTGCTGGGCGTCGAGGCAGGGGTTGCTACGTGCCCATGCCCAGAACATCGATTCGCCAATTCCTTGGCACTCTCCCGGGCTCAGCGCAGGGCTATGGGCTCCCTTGCCGGGGGGGGGGGGGGGACAACTTGGGCCATGAGGGCTGCTCCCCTGCAGCGCCTGCGGCGCACGTTGGGGACAATTCCAACCGCAAAACAAGACGGGCAATTGGGTGTCATCGTATTCACTGTTCTTTTGCACAACCCCCCCTCTACACTGTGCAATAGGTCCCCGAGCACTCTTTTTTTTTTCGCTTCAAGGACCCACCACTTTGTTGTGCATTTGATGATGGCCGTGTTTCTGACGTGCCTCGACGGTCATATCGAATCAACCCTCTGCCCCGCCTTCAATGTGCCCCAGGGGCATATCGAGTGCGCTGGTGTATATCAAATATAATTTCCCGAGAACCGGCATCGGCTGTTGCTTGCGTTTGGCGGAAGCTGCAGCTATTTCCTGTTGTGCACAAAAGATCCAAAATAGCTTCTGGTGCATCAAACTCTGACACGAGAGGCCCGAATTATGAGTGTGACCAATTTACGTATTGTTGCCCAATTCGGCCAAGTCGGCCTTGCGGCTGCCAAGTCCGTGTGGATGGCATCCGATGAGACAGGCGGCCATGGCACAAGAACGCGGTGCATTAATGGCGTGGAGCTGCTGAAATGGGGGGAATGCGGTGGACAGGATGCCATGCAGACCAGCAGGAAAAATTGGGTCTGGCCATGTCGGTCAGAATGTAGGCAATAGATTTTCTACGGTACACCCCCCCCCCCCCCGCATGGTGACGTGTAAGCTGTCACATGTGTGGCGTTGGTTGAGTCGACGTCAGCACAACATGCAGCACGTGCCGATCACAAGAGTAAAAGAAAAGCTTCTCAAGAGCCGAAAACAGCCCTCGGCGCCTTTCGCAAAAAAAGGACTGTGGAAACAGTTTGAAGAGTGAACTTTGATGCGTGGCATAGGTGGCACCATCATCATACACGTCATTGCAGCAGGGGATTATTCAGGCCTCCTGAGTCACCTGCACCCCAATCACCAACCATTTCAACGGCTTCGCCAAAAACTGTAAAAAACGGTAAAAACTGTGGAGAAAAAAGCTGAAAAAAACTCGCAAAAAACTGGAAAAAAACTTGTAAAAAAAACTGTAAAAAGGGTTTCTGGCGGCATGTTGCCCTTTCCTGAAGGTTGTTAGTGCATTCCTTGACATTTCTTGCTGGCCTTCGGATGATTGTTGTTCATTTTTTAAATGGTCCTGGACGATATCATACACCAACCAAACACACGTGCAATGCAAATCCTCATGGTAAAGAACAACTGTGAGAACGGTCCTCTTTCCTGCTAATTGTAGGTCACCGAGGTCACCAACTGTAAAAAACTGCCAAACCACCAGAAGTCACCGAAATCGTGGTGACTCCCGAGACCTGGGTATCAGACAACTACCTGGCAGTCGGACACGTCAGAGATCCAAATTCAGTGCACCGGTATGGAGTGGGCCCCCAGTTTACGCGCGCACACACAGCGGACATCGATTGCCTGGCCGCCGAGGGGGAGACCAAAGCCGTCTCAACGGGTGCAACCCCACCCCTCCCCAGAGTCGGCGAGGAAATCCCATTAAATCGGCGGAACAATTGAGGAAGGGGTGGACAGCAGGTGGGGGGGGGAGGGGTCGAAGGGGTTCGGTGGCCTGTGACGGACCGTGGCAAAGAGTGTGCCCACGCCCCACCTTCTCATCAGGTGGCCTAGAATCGCAGAAGTCCCGACAAATCGGCAGAACAAATTGGCAAAATCCAGAAACCGAACAAAATCAGCAAAAAATCGGCAAAATCCAGAAATCTCAACAAATTGGCAGAACAAATCGGCAAAATCCAGAAACCCAATAAAATCTGCAAAAAATTGGCAAAATCCAGAAATCTCAACAAATCGGCAGAACAAATCGGCAAAATCCAGAAATCCCGACAAATCGGCAGAAAAATCAGCAAAATCCAGAAACCCAACAAAATCGGCAAAAAAATCGGCAGAATCCGGAAATCCCAACAAATCGGCAGAACGAATCGGCAAAATCCAGAAATCCCAACAAATCGGCGAGGTCGGCAGACATTGGGGCCGGGGGGGGGGGGGGGGCTGGTTGTAGGCCAGAGTGGGAGCATCCCACCATCCCACTTCGGACGACCCTCACTCCCTCACTCCGAGGAAGAGGGCCCACCTGAAACATGACCTGCTCCCGCACCTCCACGGGGAACAGGGTGTCGTCCAGCACGAGCAGGCCCAGGGCCAGCCCGATGGCCCCGCGCAGCCCGCTCCACCACAGCAGGATGGCCCGCCGGACGTCGAAGCCGTAGGTGGAGCGCCGCAGGAGGGGGTACGACACGAGGATCGTGGCGCCCCGGGCCGCGTGCACGATGCCGTAGAGCAGGAAGAGGCTGGCCCACTCGGCGGGGTCGGAGGCGATGTGGCCCTCGCGGAGCTTGGCGAAGGTGATGGTCCCGCACAGGAAGAACAGGACCGTGTTGGCGCAGAAGGCGATGTGCTGCCACACGTGGCGCAGCTCCGGGAGGACGGTGGAGGAGACCTGCGGGGGCGCGGGGAGGGTCCGTAGAGCAAGGGCGGTCGTGCGGCCTGGTCGCGTGTGGGGGCTGGGGGGCTGGGGGGGGGGGGTGTCAGGCGGGAGCTTGGCTTGTTGCTGCTGGTGTGTGTGGGGGGGTGGGGGGTTGTGCACCAATAATGGTCCAGGGAGCTTCGTCCTTCGGTAAATTTCAGCGTTTGCCGTTGCAAAAATTGTGTGCAGAAGGAGTTGATCTAAGGGGGTCGCCAGTGGCAGACCTAGGCTTCAAAATCTGTCAAAAGTGGCCAAAAGACCCCGTTTTTTTTGGGAAGCTTGGGCGCCTAGGACGTCCACGGATGGGTCCATCCCGCACTCGCTTGCTTGTTTGCTTGCTTCTGCCGCTGCCAAACCTGGTAGGTCTGCCCCAAACCCGAAAGAGGGTCATAAAACCAAGATTGAGCCCACCGGCTCGGCGACCCTACCCCTAACCAGGGCGGTCCTGAACAGCCAAAAAAGAAAACTGCTCCGTTACGCCGATGCTGTGAAAAAGCTGCGGATACCGACGGCGTTGGAGAGGAACCGAGTACCCGACGGCGGTTGGGTAACCGACGGCGGTTGAAGCCTGTGGAAAAGCGCCCCCCAGGGCGGGCCTTAAGGGCGGGCCTTAATAAAATTAAAAAAAAGAAAAAAGAGAGAGGGTCCTTAACGACCGCCCTGCCCCTACCCTTTGCCGATCGCGCGGCTTCTCGGCCCCGCACCAGCCCCTCAGTGCAGCCCCTGCGAGGCCCAGCGGAGCCGGGGGGCAGGCCATGCGGCACGAGGACAAGCAAAGACCTTGAGAGTGCCCTTGAGGGTGAAGGTCAATGAGAGGGTGACCGTGGCCAAGATGCCCGAGCCCCCAAGGCCGCTGCCCTCCGCCACCCAAAAGCACAGCCACGTGGCGGCGATGGTGGCCCCGATCTCCTGGTGCGGCCGCCGGTCGGTGGCGGAGATGAAGAAGATCAGGAGGAACGCGAAGGCTAGCCCCACGCCGCAGCTGGCGAACACGAGGCGCATGATCTGGTCCATCACCTGCGGGACAGCGCAGAATGCCAGTCCCAGGAATGGAACCACAGACCTCTCATTCCCAGATGCACCATTTGACCACTAGAGTACTGGCTGCCTCTGGCAGATGGCTGCCTAAAGATGGGATTGATATTTTGGTCCGATATTTCCCCCCCCAAAAATTCCACCCCAATTTTCAGTGTCCTGAACAGTGTGTGTGGGGGGGAGGGAGGGAGGGGGGGCTTAGACAACAAACCTTCCCGCACATGTTTTCCCTTGAACATTATCCCCCACCAAACCCCCCCCCCCCCCGGCCACAGTAGGTTCTGTGGTGGCATGTAGCCCCATGTACAACGCAGGGCCCTGACAGGTCAGCATCACGGTGCCTCAGGGACCAGGGCTTCAGGATCCGTCAAGACTGGTGGTGGACACACCACCGTCCCATCCCATCCCCCGTCACCTGTGCGCCCCCGGGGCTGATCATTTGGCCTCCACAAGCCTGTGAAAGGGGGGGTATTAGGTCGCCGAGAGTCCGCCACAGTGGCACGTGGGCCCCTAGCGTGCAGAGTGGCGCCACTGTTCTTCTTGCAGCGGCGTGGCGGCACCACCAAATGGAGACGACATTGCGGGGGGTTTGGCGCTCACGAGGCGCACGGGGGGTGGGGAGTTTGGCGCTAACGAGGCTCGCACCGAGCCCGATTTGCACCTCGTCTAACGAGGCGGACAGTTTCAGCCAAACACTCACCTGCCCCATGTGTTGTGGCGAGCAAAGCTGGCAGTCTTTCAGCCTTCCCCCATCCCGGGATGCCGGTACACGCCTTCATTCATCCTGCCATTTGGTTGGCGTGGATCAGTCATTGAGTTTTAAGGACACGGTCTTGAATTTTGCTCCCGTGGTCAGGGAGGGGCCAACCCCTCGTACCCGGTCCCCCCCAAACTGACAGTTGGCTGCAGCCCCCCTAAGGGGGGGGGGTCCTAGGACCCGCAGAGTCCCCCCCCCCCCCAGTGGTATTGGTTGGGGAACATGATGTGGTCATTCAGGCGATGGGTGCAACGGCCACCCTTTAGCAAGGGCTTTGCTCGAAAAGGGAGGGGGGCACCCCCCTCCCCTCCCAACTCCCCCAGGCAGCCGCTGGGCGTGTCCCCCCCCAGGCGGCGCGGCACAAGTGGGGACCGAGGCCCCCACCGGGAGCACCCGGGCACCACGCGGTGCAGGCAGGGTGTGCAAGTCGGGTGCGTTGCGAGGGTGTGGCTCACCCCCGAAAGCTCCACAGGCCGCTGCGAGTGCTGGTGAGGGCAGGGCGTGAGGACAGGGCCACACGACCACCACCTCGTGATGACACAGGAGGAAACAACCCCTGTTCCTCCGGTCGAGCCGGTTACCAAGCACCAGAAGTACAAGTGAGGGGTCGGTGGAACGATCCCAGCTGGTGGCAGTCGCTGAAGGTGCACCCCGACCCTTGGGAGTCGCCAGACTCGCCAAGTGGCGGCTCTCCCACCCCCAACCATTTCGGAGGTGCACACGGCCCTTGGGAGTCATCGGGCTCGCCATGCGGCGTCACTCCCTCGAGGTGCACTCGACCCTTGGGAGTCGTCTGACTTGCCATGCGGCGACACTCCCTTACAAAGCCGGTTTAGTTCAGTGGTCAGAGCGTAAGTGGTACGAACGTTGGGTCGGCGGTTCGGACCCAGCTGGCGGTAACATTCGGAGGTGCACCCCGACCCCTGGGAGTCGCCGGACTTGCCATGCGGCGGCTCTCCCTCACTAAGCCGGTTCGTTTTTCTGCACAACAGCGGGGTGACAGGGGACAACTCAGTTCGTCGTGTACCCCGCCACAGGGTAACGGCAGATGGAGTTTAGACCTCCGGAGCATGTGCCTTACGTGGGAGAAGCGAGCTCTGAGCCCCCTGTCATCTGGACCCACGCAGCTTTTCAGAACCTGCCTCGGCCGGCAGGGAAGAGTTTGTGTGCCCGGTCCCAACCACCCCACGACGCATGGTGGTCAATTGTGGGGAGGGTGGGTCCCAGCCAAGCTGCAACCCATACCATAGCAGGTGAGACTCCTGCAGCCCCACCACCACCACCCTCCCAACGCTCCTCCTACTCTACCCGAAGGTACGCCCACAGCCCCAATACCACCACCCCCGCTCTTCCAACCGCCAGTGACTGCCCCCCCCCCAACCGATTTTACGGTGCGCCCCAACCGCTTTGTAACTGCTCTGAGTTGGCCCCCAGAGCGCCCTCCCCTTCAAGCGGTTTGGCCAGAGAACGACGATGGCCGTCACCCTCCAGAATCACTCTGGCAACCCACCAGCACTTCACGTCTCACGCGGTGGAGCCGCGACGCACATCGTCCAGAGTGTCAAACAAGGCGCCGTCGGGCGCCATCACGGAGTGTTCACGAGTCCAGCAACGGCAACGGCCACAATTTGGGGGAGGGGGGGGTGACCCCACAAATGTGGCTGCGGTGGTGGATCGACACGTAATGAGGGGAGGAGCTGAGCCTGATACCAGACGATGCAGCGGGAAAGGGCCACGCTTGGACAGTCGGACGAGGCACTGCTTGCGCAAGGCACTGCTCATTCTGACCCCATGTGCGCCCGAACGTGTTTTGGTTGTGTCAACGGAGCCCCCGGATGACTTGTCCTGTTTGACTACTCCGGGGGTCATCCGTCCCGGAGACGGGCTGTCGCCCGTGCCGTTGACCAGGTGCATCCACATGCACCCTCCGAGTCCAGGGGGGGGGGGGGGGTTGGCGCCCCGGGGCGCACGCGAGGCACGACAGACTGCGGGCTGAGGGAGACCGCGTAGTGCGCGGCGTGTGGTCCCGCAACGGGGGATCGAACGTGCCCCGGAGGCCCCGGAGGATGGTATGCCGCCGCGTCCACATTCCCAAACTGCGATCCCCCCCCCCCCTCCCACACACACACAGGGCCACCAAAACAGCGGCTGTCGGCGGACCAAGGGCCACTGCCGCGCACAACAACGGACAACCCACACAAAGAAATGGGGACCCACACGCATTGAGGACCGCGGGACAAGGGCAGAGCAAAGAAAAGCGGTTAAGGGAACTCCTCAGGAGCTGCAGAGCGGTCCGAGACGTCTTTCGGTCTGCCGAAGCAAACACACTTACCCGTGCCATGCTGACTAATGGGAGACTGTGTTAGGTCCGTCCACCCCCCCCCCCCGTACGGAGTCTTTTTGAGTTGCTGTCTGGTGGGGACAGGCAGACGTGCAAGATCAAAACAAAAGCCTCATCAGTGGTACCATAGGCGCCTTTCGGTCGAAAAAAATAGACACTCAGAAAGCCCCCCCTCACAACACACACACACACACGTTGGGAACCGCGTAAACAAGAGCGAAAGCACAAGAAAAGCGGTTGGGGACAACTCCACAGAAGCAGCAGAGCAGCCCGAGACGTCTGTTGAAGTTGGACGGAGTGCAACAGAGTGCTGGGGTGCATAAGTGCATTCCCACTCCCTCCTGCACCCCCCAAATCATTCCTGGAGGAGCCCAAGGCTACGTTCCTACCAATGTTCTGCTATGAAACTCATTGTTGAGTGCCACCACCCAACTACAAACACATTGAGAACCACAAAACAAGAACAAAGCAAGCAAAGCGGGTGGAGTAAACTCCGCAGGAGCTGCAGAGCAGCCCTGGACGTCTTTCGATCTGTTGAAGATGGATGGAGTGCATCGCGGGTGCTGTAATTCTTGAATCCGTGCAACTCACAAACACACACACACACACACAATGAGAAGCGCAAAAACAAGAACAGAGCAAGAAAAGCGGTGAAAGAAAACTCCTCAGCGACAGCAGAGCTGTGCTAGACGTCTTTCGGTCTGTTGACAAATGCAGTAATGTGCAGCGTTGGGTCCGGTCACAGTTCTGCCCCTGATTGCCACACACACACACACACACACACACAGAGAGAGAGAGAGAGAGAGAGAGTGAGAGGAGAGGGCAGCCCCCGCCCCGGCCCAATTTGCCCAAGTCGAAGTGCAGTTTGCCTTTGGCAAATTTATGTTCTGTCACATGGAACCGGATTTTCTCCAACAAAAAATTTCGTTGGAAAATGTTTTGTCGGAAGAACCGATTCCCGTTCCACAGAACTCGGGCCGTGCCGCGCGCCCCGAGACCTGCAGCCACGTCTTGTGCTCCCCCTGCGCGAAGTCCTTGAAGACGAAGAAGAGGACCGACGCGCTGCCGTCGTTCAGGAGGGCCTCGCCGTCGATCAGCACCGCGAAGCTCTCGGGGGCCCCGAGGTCGTGCAGCAGCGCCACCACCGCCACCGGGTCCGTGGCGCTGACCAGGGCCCCGAACATGAAGCAGGTGGTCCAGCCCCAGCCCCAGTCCCCGTACGCCAGGTACGACGAGGCCGCCGTGAGGCACGTGCTGAGGACGACGCCGGGCCCCGCCAGCCACAGGGCCCCCCAGATCTGCTTCCGCAGGACGTGGGGGTTGATGTCCAGGCCGGCCATGAAGAGCAGCGGGGGGACCAGCACGAAGAGGATGAGCTCGGCATTGATGTGAATGATCTTCTGCACCGCCCTGAATGCGTCAGCCGGGCACGGGGGAGAGGGCAGACACAGTGTGCGTGGACACGGCCATTGAAGCTGGCACTTGCTGCCGGGGAGGGAGTGGCTGGGCATAGGCTGGGCGCCCTGGAGGGGGCGGGGGGTACCCCCTGTGTGACATTCCGTCGGGTTGTTGCTCCTTTACGGGGCCCTGGACGGTCACCCGTTCTTCCCTTCGCATGTTGCGTTGGGTCGCTGCGTTCTGTCGGCCGCTGCGGCCGGTGGTCCTGCTGGTGTCGTTTCTGCATTCGCGGAGCCCAGTCGTTGGCGTGTTGCGGCTGTGCTGGATGTAACATGGTGTGCCGTTTGCGCGTCAGCAGCGCCCAATAATTGGCGTATTGAGGATGTGCTGGTTGTTGCCGGGGTCGTTTGACTGTTTTTGCTGTCCACACACCTCTGTCCACAGGCCGTCCATTGCGGGGGGGGGTACCCCCCCGGAGGAACCGGGGTACCCCCCCCCCCCCGCATCCGATGCATGCCTAGGGGGGGTTGGGGCTCCAGCTTGTGATCTCCGGTTTCGAGCGCAGGCGCCCCCCCCAAAAAAAAATAACAGGAGATGGCACCAGCTACATCATGCAGGTGCAGCACAGGAGGGATGGATGCGCACCCTGCTGCAGTGCCATCGGAGGATAGATACCGACACCGCTGAGATGTATCATATGTGCTCCTTCCGTACACCCGCTCCGTCACAGGGGACGGACCCACTGCCTGGGCCCCAAAGGGCATAACCCGCCCAACTGCTGCCATACCATCACGGGGGAGGGACCCGCACATTGGCGTGCACAAGGCACGCAACACGCGCGTCAAGGGCCGCAAGTAAGCGACAATAAATCTTGAGAACATGGGCCATCACTATTCCGAGGCACTCGAGCATGAAAAGCATGCGCTCACATCGCAAACGCCGTCCTGAGAGCACGTCCGGCTTGTTCAGTGTGCAGCCTTTGGTAGGACACGGATTACAAGGGGCCGTTGGAGAACGCACTATTGTACGTGCCTCCGGCCGGCGAAAACGGAGAGGGGGGGGGGGGGCAAGGCAACGATACAAGGCCCGATCGGGGCAGGGGAGGCAGGGGGGAGGGAGGGGGCACCCCAGCACCACCGCCCCATTCTGCAAAGCGCCGCCACAGCACAGCAACACAAAGGCGTACCGTGCCACGTGGCCGTTCCCCTGCGACCACGCCTCCAGCGCAAACCCCAACAGAAAAATGACGACGGTGTAGGGGAACTGCAGGGGCGGCGGGAGGCGGTCCAGCACAAACTGCACCAGGACGCCCAGCGCCAGCGTCATGAAGATGTACACGATGACCTCCGTCGGGTCGTCCTCCTCCGCCCCCCCCGCCTCCTCGTCCGTCCGCTCGCACTCCGCCGGGTCCCGCGCGCCCGCGGCGGGGCACGCGCGCGCGTCCCCCGCGGAGCTCCAGACCTCCCGGCCGCCGCGGGGCTGCAGCGGCCGGAACGTCCCGGAGGTGCCGAGCGTCAGGGCCAAGTCGGGGCGCAGGGGCGCGGCCTTGAGGCGTCCAGCGTGGCCGCGGTGACGGCCACGGCGTCGGTGAGGACGGCCCAGGTCACGGCCTCGTCGCAGGCGGGGGCCGTGAGGGACCCCCCGTACGCGAGGTACGCCCCGGAGGAGGCGTTGGTGAGGGCGCCGAGGGCGACGTCGGCGCCGAGGGGGTGGGGGTAGTACTCGGCCTCCGCGGCCATGCGCCCCAGTTCGGTCAGCACCGGGGGCTCGGCGTCGCCGAGGCGGGCCAGCACCGCGACGCCCAGGACGGCGTCGGGGGCGCCGCTGCGGAGCGCC
>OZ038381.1:22480824-22485824 GCA_964036045.1 Eutreptiella sp. 'Long Island Sound 2002' | reverse complement strand
AAAAAAAAAAAAAAAAAAAATTAAAAAAAAAAAAAAAATTTTTTTTTTATAATTTTGGTGTGGTTGGTCCGGTTTTTGTTCTGGTTCTGGTTTTCCACAAAAAAAAAAAAAAAAAAAATATTCTCGGATTCTCGTTTTCCACAAAACGAGAATTCTCGGATTCTCGTTTTCCACGAAACGACAATTCTCGCATTCTGGCTTTCCGCAAAAAGAAAAATCTCGGATTCTCGTTTTGTTCTGGTTCTGGTTTTCCAGAGAAAAAAAAAAAAAAATATTCTCCCATTCTGGTTTCCCACCAAAAAAAAAAAAAAAAAAAAAAGAAAAATATTCTCCGATTCTGGTTTTCCACGAAAAAAAAAAAAAAAAATATTCTCCGATTCTGGTTTTCCACCAAAAAAAGAAAAAAAAACAAAAATAAAAAGTTTTCTGGTTTTCCACCAAAAAAAAAAAAAAGAAAAAAAGTTTTCTGGCTTTCCACCAAAAAAAAAAAAAAAAAAAAAATATTCTCCGATTCTGGTTTTCCACCAAAAAAAAAAAAAAAAAAAAAAATATTCTCCGATTCTGGTTTCCCACCAAAAAAAAAAAAAAAAAGAAAAAAAACAATTATTCTCCGATTCTGGTTTTCCACCAAAAGAAAAAAAAAAAAAAAAAAAGTTTTCTGGTTTTCCGCCAAAAAAAACAAAAAAAAAAAAATTATTCTCCGATTCTGGTTTTCCACCGAAAAAAAAAAAAAAAAAAAATATTCTCCGATTCTGGTTTCCCACCAAAAAAAAAAAAAAAAAGAAAAAAAAATATTCTCCGATTCTAGTTTTCCACCAAAAAAAAAAAAAAAAATATTCTCCGATTCTGGTTTTCCACCAAAAAAAAAAAAAAAAAAAAAAAAGAAAAAGTTTTCTGGTTTTACACCAAAAAAAAAAAAAAATATTCTCCGATTCTGGTTTATCAACAAAAAAAAAAAAAAAAAAAAAATATTCTCTGATTCTGGTTTTCCAACAAAAAATAAAAAAAAAAAAAAAAATATTCTCCGATTCTGGTTTTCCACCAAAAAAAATAAAAAAAAAAAAAAGTTTTCTGGTTTCCCACCAAAAAAAAAAAAAAAAAAAAAAAAAAAATTCTCGTTTTCCACAAAACGAGAATTCTCGGATTCTTGTTTTCCACAAAACGAGAATTCTCGGATTCTCGTTTTCCACGAAACGACAATTCTCGCATTCTGGCTTTCCGCAAAAAGAAAATTCTCGGATTCTCGTTTTGTTCTGGTTCTGGTTTTCCAGAGAGAAAAAAAAAAAAAATATTCTCCCATTCTGGTTTCCCACCAAAAAAAAAAAAAAAAAAAAGAAAAATATTCTCCGATTCTGATTTTCCCCGAAAAAAAAAAAAAAAATAGTCCCCGATTCTGGTTTTCCACCAAAAAAAAAAAAAAAAAACAAAAATAAAAAGTTTTCTGGTTTTCCACCAAAAAAAAAAAAAAAAAAAAAGTTTTCTGGCTTTCCCCTAAAAAAAAAAAAAAAAAAAAATATTCTCCGATTCGGGTTTTCCACCAAAAAAAAAAAAAAAAAAAAAATATTCTCCGATTCCGGTTTCCCACCAAAAAAAAAAAAAAAAAAGAAAAAAAATTCTCCGATTCTGGTTTTCCATCAAAAAAAAAAAAAAAAAAATATTCTCCGATTCTGGTTTTCCACCAAAAAAAAAAAAATAAAAAAAAAAAAATTCTCCGATTCTGGTTTCCCAAAAAAAAAAAAAAAAAAAAAAAAAAAAAAACAATTATTCTCCGATTCTGGTTTTCCACCAAAAGAAAAAAAAAAAAAAAAGTTTTCTGGTTTTCCGCCAAAAAAAACAAAAAAAAAAAAATTATTCTCCGATTCTGGTTTTCCACCGAAAAAAAAAAAAAAAAAAAAATATTCTCCGATTCTGGTTTCCCACCAAAAAAAAAAAAAAAAGGAAAAAAAAAAATTTTCTCCGATTCTAGTTTTCCACCAAAAAAAAAAAAAAAAAATATTCTCCGATTCTGGTTTTCCACCAAAAAAAAAAAAAAAAAAAAAAGAAAAAGCTTTCTGGTTTTACACCAAAAAAAAAAAAAAAAAAATATTCTCCGATTCTGGTTTATCACCAAAAAAAAAAAAAAAAAAAAAAAATATTCTCTGATTCTGGTTTTCCACCAAAAAATAAAAAAAAAAAAAAAATATTCTCCGATTCTGGTTTTCCACCAAAAAAAATAAAAAAAAAAAAAAGTTTTCTGGTTTCCCACCAAAAAAAAAAAAAAAAAAAAAAAAAAATTCTCGTTTTCCACAAAACGAGAATTCTCGGATTCTTGTTTTCCACAAAACGAGAATTCTCGGATTCTCGTTTTCCATGAAACGACAATTCTCGCATTCTGGCTTTCCGCAAAAAGAAAATTCTCGGATTCTCGTTTTGTTCTGGTTCTGGTTTTCCAGAGAAAAAAAAAAAAAAATATTCTCCCATTCTGGTTTCCCACCAAAAAAAAAAAAAAAAAAAAAGAAAAATATTCTCCGATTCTGATTTTCCCCGAAAAAAAAAAAAAAAATAGTCCCCGATTCTGGTTTTCCGCCAAAAAAAAAAAAAAAAAACAAAAATAAAAAGTTTTCTGGTTTTCCACCAAAAAAAAAAAAAAAAAAAAAGTTTTCTGGCTTTCCACCAAAAAAAAAAAAAAAAAAAAATATTCTCCGATTCTGGTTTTCCACCAAAAAAAAAAAAAAAAAAAAATATTCTCCGATTCCGGTTTCCCACCAAAAAAAAAAGAAAAAAAGAAAAAAAATTCTCCGATTCTGGTTTTCCATCAAAAAAAAAAAAAAAAAAAATATTCTCCGATTCTGGTTTTCCACCAAAAAAAAAAAAAAAAAAAAAAAACAGTTTTCTGGTTTTACACCAAAAAAAAATAAAAAAAAAAAAATATTCTCCGATTCTGGTTTATCACCAAAAAAAAAAAAAAAAAAAAAAAAAATTCTCTGATTCTGGTTTTCCACCAAAAAAAAAAAAAAAAAAAAATATTCTCCAGTTCTGGTTTTCCACCAAAAAAAAAAAAAAAAAAAAAAGTTTTCTGGTTTCCCACCAAAAAAAAAAAAAAAAAAAAAAAAAAAAATTCTCGTTTTCCACAAAACGAGAATTCTCGGATTCTCGTTTTCCACAAAACGAGAATTCTCGGATTCTCGTTTTCCACGAAACGACAATTCTCGCATTCTGGCTTTCCGCAAAAAGAAAATTCTCGGATTCTCGTTTTGTTCTGGTTCTGGTTTTCCAGAGAAAAAAAATAAAAAAAAAATATTCTCCCATTCTGGTTTCCCACCAAAAAAAAAAAAAAAAAAAAAGAAAAATATTCTCCGATTCTGGTTTTCCACGAAAAAAAAAAAAAAAAATATTCTCCGATTCCCGTTTTCCACCAAAAAAAAAAAAAAAACAAAAAAAAAAAGTTTTCTGGTTTTCCACCAAAAAAAAAAAAAAAAAAAAAAAAGTTTTCTGGTTTTCCACCAAAAAAAAAAAAAAAAAAAAATATTCTCCGATTCTGGTTTTCCAGCAAAAAAAAAAAAAAAAAAAAATATTCTCCGATTCTGGTTTCCCACCAAAAAAAAAAAAAAAAAAAAAAAACAATTATTCTCCGATTCTGGTTTTCCACCAAAAGAAAAAAGAAAAAAAAGTTTTCTGGTTTTCCACCCAAAAAAAAAAAAAAAAAAAAAATTATTCTCCGATTCTGGTTTTCCACCGAAAAAAAAAAAAAAAAAAAAAAAGTATTCTCCGATTCTGGTTTTTCACCAAAAAAAAAAAAAAAAAAAAAACAAAAAGTTTTCTGGTTTTCCGGCAAAAAAAAAAAAAAAAAAAAAAACAGTTTTCTGGTTTTACACCAAAAAAAAAAAAAAAAAAAATATTCTCCGATTCTGGTTTTCCACCAAAAAAAAAAAAAAAAAAAAATATTCTCCGATTCCCGTTTTCCACCAAAAAAAAAAAAAAAACAAAAATAAAAAGTTTTCTGGTTTTCCACCAAAAAAAAAAAAAAAAAAAAAAAGTTTTCTGGTTTTCCAGCAAAAAAAAAAAAAAAAAAAAAAAAATATTCTCCGATTCTGGTTTTCCACCAAAAAAAAAAAAAAAAAAAAATATTCTCCGATTCTGGTTTCCCACCAAAAAAAAAAAAAAAAAAAAAAACAATTATTCTCCGATTCTGGTTTTCCATTAAAAGAAAAAAAAAAAAAGTTTTCTGGTTTTCCACCCAAAAAAACAAAAATAAAAAGTTTTCTGGTTTTCCACCAAAAAAAAAAAAAAAAAAAAAAGTTTTCTGGTTTTCCACCAAAAAAAAAAAAAAAAAAAAAAAATATTCTCCGATTCTGGTTTTCCACCAAAAAAAAAAAAAAAAAAAATTTTCTCCGATTCTGGTTTCCCACCAAAAAAAAAAAAAAAAAAAAAAGGAATTATTCTCCGATTCTGGTTTTCCACCAAAAGAAAAAAAAAAAAAAGTTTTCTGGTTTTCCACCCAAAAAAAAAAAAAAAAAAAAAATTATTCTCCGATTCTGGTTTTCCACCGAAAAAAAAAAAAAAAAAATATTCTCCGATTCTGGTTTTCCATCAAAAAAAAAAAAAAATAAATAAAAAAAATTCTCTGATTCTGGTTTCCCACCAAAAAAAAGAAAAAAAAAAAAAAGATATTCTCGGATTCTGGTTTTCCACCAAAAAAAAAAAAAAAAAAATATTCTCCGATTCCGGTTTTCCACCAAAAAAAAAAAAAAAAAAAAATATTCTCCGATTCTGGTTTTCCACCGAAAAAGAAAAAAAAAAAAAAATATTCTCCGATTCCGGTTTCCCACCAAAAAAAAAAAAAAAAAAGAAAAAAAATTCTCCGATTCTGGTTTTCCACCAAAAAAAAAAAAAAAAAAAAAAAAGAAAAAGTTTTCTGGTTTTCCGGCAAAAAAAAAAAAAAAAAAAAAAACAGTTTTCTGGTTTTACACCAAAAAAAAAAAAAAAAAAATATTCTCCGATTCTGGTTTATCACCAAAAAA
>OZ038381.1:22420824-22440824 GCA_964036045.1 Eutreptiella sp. 'Long Island Sound 2002' | reverse complement strand
CGTTGTGGGTGCCGGAGGGCTCGGGGCCGGCAAGACCAATGGGGCAGGCACGCGAGGAGTCTTCCTGGATGTTGTTATTGGGGGTAGAACCGGAGACACGGACACCAACGGAGGCGAGAGCAGCGACAACAGAAGCAAGGTCCATGCTGATTGTGGTCCGGCAGAAAATCCCAGTCTATGAAGAAAATTGAGGGGAATTATTCTAAATACATCTGAGTGTCCAAAACTGTCTGAAAGAATTTAAATAATCCATTTATGTAAAAATGTTTGGCCGATCTGGCCCGCGAGCGCGCGTCAGCGGCAAATGGCGATTCCAGCTAAAATAGCGGGACGCGGCGGATTTACGGGAAATGGACCGCGGAATCAAATCCGGCATATCAGAAATATATAGGAAATATCCTGTGACTGAGCTGCGAGGCGGCGATTCCGCCGAAGCAAAGAAAATGACCAAAATGTAGCCAATCTGGGCAGAATGTCTGAAAATCCGAGCAGATGGGGCTAGCCGCACTTACACTCCCCCTCCAAAAACACACTGGGGTGTGTCGCTACGTCAACGAAGAAAGTAGTGCGGGTAAGTCCCAGAAAAACATAGAAATGTAGCCTCGATGGGGCGAAATCTGCTTGATCTGAGTTCCTGGCGTCGCCTCTAGGGCAGCCAGTACTACAGGGGTTACCTGTAGGGGTGAATGTCGCTGGCCAGCGTTTTGATTATGTACATTTGCTTCCATCTGCACGAGTAGCCAAATTCCAAAGATGCACAGACCAACAGAGACAAGATTACCCCGAATCTGCCTGAATTAAGCCTGAGTTTGGTTTTTTCCGAACACGGCAGCACACTCCGTCAGCGTATCTACGCCTTGTCTGCCGAACGGAGACCAAAGAAAAGTTGATTGACGTCAAATTATCAAACATTCGCAGTTCTCCACATCATGACATAAACAGAAAGAATGAACAGTGGATTGAGCAGAATGTGGTAGGATGGCTTCCTCAATTCGGCTAAGCACGTATACATGTGACCACCAACCTGTCTGGCCTCGCCCTCGTACGGCTTGGGCGCTGCAAATCAGCGGCCGAACTCGAAGCTTGGTCCTCATTTGGCTCCTGGGCTGGCCTGACCGGAGGAGGGGGGATCGACGGATCAGCCCTGGAATGTGGCTGCTGAGGGCCGTAAAAGGCTGGATCTCGATTCACCACAGGTCGTTTTCCGTCGCTCTCCACTTGTTTGTCTGGTTTCGACAAACAATCTGTCAGGAGTACGCCAATTTCGGGGTGCTTCTTCAGGAAGTCGATGAACCCCTTGGTGTATCCATGGACAAAAGATTGGTCTGGTTCCCAGTTGTTGTGACTGGAATCAAAGCCCCTCCACTCACACAGAAATTCCCATTCGCCCTTGGCGTCACGTCTTGCTTCAACAATCCTCTTGAGTTCGTACTTCCCCCCTTCGATGACCCGATCGGACAAGTGTTTCGCAGTCCAAAAAAGGGGTTTAACTCGATCCTTGGGGGAGGGGATCTCTCTCTTGAGGCGATCGCCCGAAACGTCAATTTCCCTGCTGACATCCACACGAATCCTCCACCTGTTCTCACCAAGACGCGCTGTAACAGCGAATGGCCCCTCCCACAAGGGAAGAAGCTTGTCATCTCCGTCCAGGGTGGTTTCGGATTTTCGAAGCCAAACTCGATCATCGACTTCAAAATTGTGGGGGTTTTTTCGACCTTGATTTTGAACCCAAAGCCAGTCAGCTTGATGCTTCTCAATTAATTTCGACACAGATTTATCTGCTCGTTGGACTTCGTCCAAAAACAGCGAAGCATCCTTACAGGGGCGAGGATTATTCAACGGCATGTTCCACCAACACTTCTTTCGTCCAAAGACAATTTCATTTGGAGAAAGGCCATGATACAAAGGCGTGTTGTGGTAACGGCGAAGCAATGCGAAGAGAACTTCCATCCAATGGAAATCCTTTTCACTCGCGAGCTCCTGACGAAGCATATTAATAATTGAGCGGCCGGCTCTTTCACCAGGCAGCGCTCGATGCGAGTGGATTTCACATCGGAGGTGGTGGATTCCAAGGCGAGCACACAATTCTCTCCACCATTCGGAGGTGTACTCTTTGCCTGAATCCGTGACCACCTCGGATGGGACGTCCCAGCCTCCCATCCAGGTCTGCGCGCACCACTTGGCGGCAGCCTTGCCAGTCATCGACTCAATGTTGCAAGGCAACACTTGAATGTAGCCGGAATGACGGCACTGAATGAGGAGCACACCATTGACTTTTTTATTAGTCCAATGGCACTCTTCGTCATCGAGCTCACCGAGATAGAAAAAATCACTGGTGACTCTGTTAAAGAGGCGCTCCGGAATAGGATGAGGCCTCAGATGGCCGTGCTTCTTCGCGCTGGGGGGCGTCGAGACAGCACATTGGGCGCATCCGGCGGCTACTTTCATGCAGTGAGTATATAGCCGTGAGCCAAACAACCTATGTTTAATCATCGACCACAGTCGACGGCCATGTGCGTGGGGGGACTCCCGTTTATGCCACCAGTTTAACACTCGGGGGGCTAGGGCGTCTGGCACACACAATTTACCCTCCATCCACAGCTTCCCCCCATCCAACGAGTACTCAGCAAAAATCCCATCCTTGTGAGCATCTTTGGATTGGAGATTTCCAAAGACCTCTTTAAACATGGGATCCTGCAGGTAATCGGACGTCCAGTCACGGATTATCAGGGAATCTTTAGGCAGGGGTGGAGTTTTGGCCGGATCTCGACGCTTAATGCCCTCGATCAACCGAAATCGACTTACTTGTCGGGTATAGTCAAACCGTTTCACACTCCCTGAGGAGGGATCGGTGACTTTTTCCACGACTTTCAGCGTTTTGGTGCAGATCTCATGAGCATGCGCCGGATCTGTGATGGCCGTGATGTCGTGACACGGCAATGCGTGCTGTTTAACAGCGCACTGCATGCATGCACGTCGAATGAGTTTCTTTTCTTCCTGATCCCATTCGATGATGACATGGCGGTCCTGCTCCGTACCATGGATGTTGGTACTTTGCAGCCCCTCTGAGGCGGGGTAAGCCCATCGGCTCAGAGCATCCGCTACCGTGTTATGTTTTCCAGGCAAATACGACACATGGAGGTCAAACAGAGAGAGAAATTCGTGCCATCTGGCCCGTCGACCAGCTGGGCTCGCGACAGTATCAATGTGTTCGGTGGCCCAATACTCCAGAGATCGATGATCCGTCAGGACCTCGACTCGATTGGTGCCAACCCACGATTGGTTCTTTTTTAAAGCACAGATGATGGCGTAAGTCTCTTGCTCACGCGGCGACCATTGCATTTGGCGTGGGGCTAGCTTCCGTGACCAAAATGCAAGAGGGTAATGATCGCCGGTGGCTTCATCAACCTGTTCAAGGACAGCTCCGATCGCGTACCTAGATGCGTCGGTTCTAATGTAGAAGGGTCGGTCAAATTGGGGCACATGCAACGTGGCGACTTCGCAGAGGGCTGCCTTCAAGTGATGGAAGGCCGACTCGCACTCGTCAGTCCACTTGACACGAACCTTTGAACCTGCCTTGCCCGCATCTCTCCCTACCTTCAATAATTCAGTGAGGGGGGCAGCAAATTTGGCATAATTCGGCACAAAAGTGTGGTAAAAATTGCAACAACCCAGGAATCCTCTCAACTCCGTGATCGTCTCAGGGCGCTTCCACTTCTGAATAGCGACGAGCTTCCCTGGACTGGGTCGTCGGGTGCCATTCTCTAGGAGAGAACCACAAAATTCGACTGATTTTAAAAATAATTTTCCGATCTTTGGCCCACAAATCAGCTGATTGGCGTCAAGAATGTCCAAAACTTGGTTCAGCTGCTTCTCATGTAGGGCCACCAGGTCGGCTTCGGTCAGTCCGTCCCCTTCCGTCGCGATGATTATGTCATCTATGTACACACTCACGAAGGCACGAAGCTCAGGATGGGTTGTGAACAGCACATCCTCCATCATTCTTTGAAAAAATGAGGGGGCGTTCTTCAGCCCCATGGGCATGACGGTCCATTGGACTGGGCCACATGGCGTGCACATACAGGTAAGAGGTCTGCTGTCCTTCCTCAACGGCATTTGGTGAAAGCCGTGACGGAGATCCAGCACAGAGAACAAACGACCTCTTGCCCTCTTGGCGATTTCCTCCTCAATGAGGGGCAGGGGGTGTGAATCCGCCTTTGTTTCGGCGTTGAGATTGCGAAAATCAACCACCATTCGCCAACCATCAATGGTGTTCTGGTCTGCAGGCGGTGGCTTCGGGACTGTGAAGGGTGAACAACACCATTCGCTGGTCATACAACCCTCAAGCCAACCAAATTCCCTGAGATTTCTCTCGATGATTTTTCTGAGGATCTCATGTTTATGTCCATGATTTTCATAAGGGCGCTGTTTTTTTGCCTTGTACCCTTCACGAAGCTCGATGAAGGCTTCACCGACCTGTCCACGGACAGGGGGGTCTTTGATCAACTTTCCTGAAAGGGTTGTGTCCTTCCGTTCCTCAAAAATCTTTTCTCTTGACTTGGAACACAATTCAGTGTCCACCTGATCGCCAGGAATTACTGTCGAAAAGACTTTGGCGACTTCTTCGGCTTTGGCAGGAAGAATCTTCTCACGGATGTCCATAAACAGGTCCGTATCCACTGCCTCTTGAAGATAGGTGGGTCGAGTGTCGAAATCCCAGAGATTCTCTTCGTGATCCAGCTCCTCGAAAGGATCCATGAAAGCTTCCACAGGGGGTTTTTCATAAAAAACTCTGAATTTGCGGCGCGATTGGAGATTTTTCCTCGCCCGTGCACTGAAGATTCTTTTCGATGTCGACCGTATTGGGGAAGAGGGAGACGAGGCGGATCCATTGGACGTTGAATCACCTTGGGTATCTGACGCACAAAAATCAGAAAAAATAGATTCATCATCAGTACCACGCTCAACCTCAGATTCAGACCCAACACAGGAATCTGTACTAGAATCGGCAGAATTAGAGTCAGAAAGCTTTCCATCCACCAGGAATGCAAGCGAACTCCAGGACCGCTGTGGCAGGGGACCTGTGTCGTCCCTGGCATACAGCTTAATCTTCCTGGGAAGTTCGATGTAATCAACACAAATATCTTGTAATTCCTGAAACCAAGGCTTGTCGTCCCACAAGGGCACAACTAAAATTGCCTGGGTTTTATCTTGCTTGATTTTGTGGATGACCTGCTGGATTAAGTGAAACGGAGGATTAATCCACAACTTCTTGTCCCATTTGTGGGTCCAAGCGTCGCTGAAGTGCTTATCAAAGCGCTTGTTCGTACGGTTAGCAAAGGCATCATACTGTGGCCAAAAGGAATGATGTTCATGAAAATATTCACAAATTGCATCGCGCCATTTGTCGACAACTCTGTAGGATGAAGAGTGCCAGCGCGAAGGGCGTCGTGGCTGGGAGTCCCTACGAAGACATTCAGTAAGAAAAAGTCACTCCCATGTCTTTCTTGGAGGGCTTGATCCAGGCTAAGCCCCCCTTAAAACCCTTTGTTGATGCTGAGACAAACTTAAGTGTTTTTATCTCTCTTTTGTGGCCTAAAGTACACTTTCTCAAGGTAACTAGGGTTGTGACCCTAGCCCCCCCCATGAAGTTCACCCCTACCACTCAACTGAGCGGAGGTACCTTCCTTCATGGAGGTCATACCAAAATAAATCAGGCATTCCTTGCTTGTGGGCCTTGGAGGTTAAGCCTAAGTGGTCTCCCACCCCAAGACCCCTATACTCAATTGAATCTACCACTTATTGTGGTCCTACTTTGTAACTGTTTCTGAATTCAGTTGCTTGGCCAAGTCATTTTCTGTGTGGTCCTGACATCTATGCCCCTCAGTCCTAACCAGCACCATTTCACCCAAAAGAGTGCACATGAAGTGCCTATTGCAACCACTGAGGCTAGAGTCTGACCAATTTTCATTTAAAACCTTTTGCATTATTCATTTGTGATTGAATCTATGTTCATATACCTGCTTTGTCTATATGCAGCCCTTCTGTGTTACACTGGATTCCAAAACCAATCATTGATTTCATTGATTCGATCCATATTCAGTCCTTGCTCTACTTGCTGCTTTGGTTTGGGGTTTTCCACTACAAAACCAACTTGCAGGAATACATCAAAGGACCTAGGGCATAATTCAAGGACATCTTTCCGGTAGCAGAGACAGTCCCTTGAGACCTTTGAACCGACCCTGAGAAGTGCAGAACAAAAGCTCAACAACAAGTCCATAATGTCCACACCAAGTGTAAGGACCTGGCCTATCCGAACTGTCCAAGTACAAATGGGCAGTGTGGTCCACCCAATGAGTGAACCACCACACCGAGCACCACATCACCTCAGTGGCGCATCTGGGTCCCAAGGAGATCCAGAACGCAGAAGGGCGGAGAAGAATAAAGGCCTTACCACCGAGGCCTTAGCAGCACACGGTGGAGACAGCTTCAGTCACCTCCACAGACGTGTGGCTGCTTCAGTATCACGATCCAATTGCCCAGCTTCATCCTCAACTGCCATTGAAGGACCTGAGGAATATGAGAAGCTGAAGATGAAGATGGATGAGTACATCATGCACGATGAGTACTACAAATCCATCCGTGGGGAAGATGGAGAGGAACCCCTGGCTGTACATGGGTCCAGACCACGTACGGATCTAGGGTCCTACTCACACTCAGGCCCTCCGTCTACTGCATCCCTGCCAAGACGACTACGGCCTGAGTACCCAACCCCAAGGGCTCCCGAAGTGGGCCCAACTCGAGTCGAAGAACATCATCCAAGGCCAACCTACGGTGCCCTGGATCAAACGGCCGAGCTGCTGGCCAAATTCCTGTCTGGATCAGAAGATCCAGATGTGACGGCCTTATCAGAGGCCATTAAGGCTAAACTGGGTATTGCAGAACCCTTACCCAAGCCTGAGTTCCTCTCTCTCTCTCCAGGGCTTAGTACCCTGGCCGAAGATCTCAAGAGATCGAGGGTCTCAAGGCTGTTGCCTAAGGTTACCTGCCCCAGCCCCTTTCACCCCCGTGCCAGGACTGTGCCTATGGCGGACCTACAGGACGTGCCTGTCACAGAGAGTGAGAGAAGAGGGCTGTCAGCCCTGGCCCCACTTGCCGGCGTGTCGCCTTCAGGCCTAACTCCGGGGGGTGGGAAGATGGGCAGACCGATTGCCCAGGCGAACATCCAGCTGGAACTGCCGGAGTTCGACCCTAAAAACCTGCCTGAATGGGCAGAAGAATTTGCGGAGTTCCTTTTGTTGACTGGCCAATCCCATGTGGATGTGGCCACCAAATGTTCACTGCTAAAACGCTCATGCAAAAAGAAATTTTTGCAAAAACAGGTCAAACAGATTGTGAAAACCTGTTCTACTTGGGCGGAGGTACTCCTGAGGTTAGAGAAAACATTCCCAGTCTATGAGACTGACCTCAGCGTACGCACACAAATCGAGGAGCTACCTATGCTCCCGGAGTTTCCATCCGCTGCGCGAATTTCTGAGTATGTGTGCGACATGGAGTACTTATTTTCGAGGATGAATGTGGGCTCCTACGGAGCCACTGAGCCCCACCTGTGGCTCATGAGTAAGATCCCCCAGCGTACGTGGGATGATTGCCGCTCAACCTCTGAGAGGAAGAGCAGGACCCACTCGTATGATACACTGGTGGATCTCTTGATTGAGCTAGCTCTTGAGGGAGAGAACGACTCCCACATGGAGAAGTTCCTCAAGAAACATTTGGGACGAGGTGGTACCCCTACCCCTGAACGTGGCGAAGGGAAGGGGCATAAAAATCCCACTAACACCAACCAGGGAGGCGGTAAAGGGAGGGGCAACCTACGTGCCATGAACGAGGTACCAACTGATGCAGGCACCCCCCCCCTGTTTACCTGCCGACCTGTCAATGACAAGGGGGGACCTTGTCATGCCTCTGACTGCGATCTTCGCAGTGGCTGTATGCTGCAGATGAAACGTCAGCAGCATACTAAAGATGGGAAAACTGTGACCCATCAGGACCACTTCAGGTGTACCATCACCTGTGGTTACTGTGGCAAGCGTCGTCACTATGAGGACGAATGCCACATCAAGAAACGCGAGAGTGACAAACTCAAGCGTCAGGAGGCGGAGCGCCAGAAGAACCCGACGCCCGCCAGGAATCCCCCGAATGGGGATAAAGGTAAAGGAGGTGGCAAGGGGGGTGGTAAGACTGGACCCCCTAACCCCCAGAGGCGCTCATCAGCGCCTGTTGCTACGCCTACTCCTGCTGCCACACCCGCTCCTGCCGCAGGTGTCCCCCAGAAGCGACCCCAAGGGGATAACGCTACCCCTGAGGGGAATAATTCTAAGAAGAGGCGCTTGGCCTGGATGGCCAAGTCCCTCATGGCTGCAGGAGTGGATGTGAAATTCCCTGATGAGGAATAGGGGGGCGGCTCCGAAGAGGAGGACTTGGTTTTCTGGATCCTCGTGAAAATCGGGGATCAGGTTTTTCGAGCAGTGCTTGATACGGGTGCAACACTTTCCATAGTGGCCCGGCGCCTGCTTAAAACTTTCAGGAAGACTAAGACCGTGGCCATAAGAGTAGGGGATGGTCGTACCATCCATTCCTTGGGGGGTGTCGATGTGACCATCTGTCTGGGCGACGAAACCGTGACTCAACACTGCAGAGTGTTGGACACTGACGCCTTTGACATTGTCATTGGCACTGACTTTCTAAGAAGAAACCCCCAGGTTAAAATGCTGTCCCTACAGCGTCCTTACTCTTTGCACTGCGACTTTGGCAGTGGGCTATTCTCCGTTCCTTTGGAGCTGTCAGGACGAAAAGAGTCTGGGCTGCGCTACGCAGCCACGACGAACTATCGTACTGAAAATTACCAACTGGCCCGTCATGTTCTCGAAAATGGACTGGCGGCCCTTCAGGTAAACCTGGATGAGATCCAGGTGGAATTGTTTGCGAGCCAACAACAGCACATCATGCAGTTGTACTGCTCGAAACAAACGAACAATGCTTTCCGTTTCTTCTGGAAAGCAATGGGCCTAGCGTATGCTAACCCTCCCTTCTCCCTGCTCGCGAAGGTCCTGACCAAGATCGCTTATGAGGGAGGAAGGGTTGTTATGTGCACCCCTGACTGGGGTTGCTCTGGTGAACATGCCTACTGGCGCCGTATGCTTGACCGAATGACCGTGGGAAGAGTGCAACTCCCCGACGGCCCCATCTATGTGCCTGAGGACTCAGACACAGCTATGCAGGCCCCTGAGTGGGCCAGTTTCCTGTCCATCATCGATGGATCTCTCAATCCTGTACCCCTGTGTGACCTGGACCAGGTGCTACTAAAAGAGGTCATGGCCGAAAATCGTGGCCTGACCCTTTATGATCTCAAAAATCGATCTCCTGAGCACCTATCTGCCACACTTACAGGGTGTGAGTCTCCTGATGACTATCTGGAACATGCAGCTGTAAAAGAGGATGCTGACGACCAATTGTCTGAGATCGCCAGCACTATTCCCTCTGTTGATCCCAGCTGTGTTGACCTAAAACATAGTGCTTTCCTGGCCCAGCTGTTGCTAGAGGAGGTAGACCTAGAGTCAACCTCTGAACCCGCTTCCTCTGTTGGGAAACCAGTGCTACACATGCAGCCTGTGCACACAGGTGAACCCGTGGCCCGGAGTACTGATGCTCTGGCACGGCCTGCTGCTAATAACATGCCCTTGTCTGAGCTTGACACGCAAGAACTCCGACGGCTGTTGTACCTGAAGGCCGAAGGTATTGAGCGCCAAGAGCGGCTGCAATACCTCAGACAGACCTGGAAATACTCCATCTGGTCTGAGGAGGACGATGAGTCCTATACGCTGCCTGATCCTGAGATACCTCTAGTGTACTCTCTACACTATGGGCAGCAATGTCCCCCTGAGTGGGACGATGGTACTGTACCTGCCGAAACTGCTGATCGGCATAAAAAGAAAGAACATGGAAAAAGCAACCTCCATGCTGAGGAGGATTTCCTTCAGAAAGTAGAGAGTCTTAACCTTGACCCCCACCTGAAGAAACTGCTGATAACATATGAGGAGGTGTTCGGCGCCTTGCCGCCTCCCCTATCTTGCAAAAAACTGGTCCAGATGGACCTGAAATTGAAACCAGAATTTGAAAAGACGCGAGTGAGGCGTCGTCCCTATCCCGCTCCACAGGAACAGGTTGAAGAAATCGAGCGCCAGATCCAAGAATGCATTGATGCTGGCCTCGTTGAAGAGTACAAACATGGGGACTATCCCCATCACTGCAGCCCCTGTTTCCTTGTTGCTAAACCAGGGTCGACTGCTCTACGTCTTGTTGTAGACTATGGTGAGGTCAACAAGAAAACCCAGAACCACTCAGGGAGTATTCCTAACATGGAAAACACCCTGGAGCGTATTGCCAAATGTAGGTATAAGACCAAAATGGACAAACGCTCTGGTTTCTGGCAGGTTGACCTAACCGCCGCAGCTCAGGAGCTGCTTGCCTTTATAACCCCTAAGGGTCGTGTCTTCAAGTGGAAGGTTATGCCTTTCGGGGTGGCTAACGCCCCAGCGCTCTTCCAGGAGCTTATGAACAAAATTTTGTACATACTGAGGCGCAGGCCTCTAGTACAAGAGTTGATTTCTCGGGGTGCAGAAATGGAGGCTCACATCGACGACGTGAGTTTGGGTACTAATACCAAAGAGGACCATGTCCTTCTCCTACGTGAATTCTTCACTGTTTGTCAAGAAAACCATCTCCGAATCAAACTCGAAAAATGTGAGTTCATGAAAGAGGAG
The DNA here is from genome assembly GCA_964036045.1 of Eutreptiella sp. 'Long Island Sound 2002'. Taxonomy (NCBI): domain Eukaryota; phylum Euglenozoa; class Euglenophyceae; order Eutreptiales; family Eutreptiaceae; genus Eutreptiella; species Eutreptiella sp. 'Long Island Sound 2002'. The sequence goes on along the minus strand of OZ038381.1, from coordinate 22,430,001 downwards.
ATGGAGTATTTGGGTTTCGACGTGGGGTATGGCTGGTGGAAACCAGCCGCGTCTAAGATGCAGCCCCTACAGGACATGCAGATTCGCGATGACCCTAAGAAGGGTCTACACGATGTGAGGAGTTTTGTGGGCGCCTGTAAATTCTATCGGCGTCACATCCACAATTTTACTTACTCCTCTGCACCCCTCACTGACCTAATCAAGAAAACTACTCCCTGGAGGTGGACCTCCAGAGAGGAAGAGTGTTTCCAGGAGTTGAAGAAGAAGATTGCCTCCTCCAACTGCCTGGGAGTACCCCGCCCCGAGGGCGAGATAGTCCTGATCACTGATGCCAGTGATGTAGGGGGGGGAGGTACGATCTATCAATGGCAGGAGCTTAACCCCGCTGAGCTAACCCACTGCCATTATCGTACTACTGGACTGAACCGTGATGGTTCGTTGAAACACGACTATCCTACCAGTGAGTGGCGACTGCTGCCACTGGGACACTGGAATTGGAAGTGGAACCAAGCGCGTTCCAACTACAGCACCTATGACCAGGAACTCCTGGCCGGTATGTTGGTGCTATCTTCACAATCCTGACTCCTGGGGTCTAACCCTATTGTCTGGCTGTGTGACCAGGAGCCTGTGAAGTCATTTCAGAAGGGCCCACCACCAGAGAAAGCGAAGCTAAAACGGTGGTGGACTTACCTGAGCCAGTTCAGGCTGACAGTGCATCATATCCCCGGGATTAAGAATGAACTGTCTGACTATATATCGCGCAACAACTTCGATGCGCTTATTGGTGAGAGCTCTGAGGCGCTCGCCAAAGAGGCTTTCCAGCGTATGGATGTCCAGCTTGACCTGTCCATGCGCACTGCTGGAATCCTGGAGGGTTGGAGTCTAACCGACTATCAGTCAGAGTATGAAGAAATTCTCCAAACCCTCAACACTGGTCTCGAACCCCGTGTCATTGACGGGCACCAGTGGTATAAAAACAATCAGTACCTCTTCTACGAGGACCGAATTGTGGTGCCTGAGGCACGACTAGATGGGTGCCTACAGTGGTCCCATCTCAGTTCCGGTCACACTGGCGCTAATCGCTCAGTGGACTTCTTCCGTGAGTGTTTCTACTCCAGTCTAACCCTGACTGAACTGAGGTCGCGTATGCAGACCATTGTGGATGCTTGTGGCTGTCATGCCAGCAAGCAGAGCGACAGTAGGGATAGGGGTCTGATCTCCAGCTTACCCATACCCTATTGTGCTAACTCTCTTCTCTACGTGGATTACATCCACGGCCTACCACGCTTTGGCGGCTATGATAGTTGCCTCGTGGTCACCTGTGGTCTATCTCGCTTCACCCGTGTGTTCCCTTGCAATAAGAAAATCACAGGTGAGCAGACTGTGAAAATGTTGGTCGAACAATGGTTCGAACCCTATGGAGCACCTAAACAGGTGCACTCTGATGAAGATGTACGCATCCGCAGTGACACTGGGTGGTACAAACGAGTGCTAAATGCCCTCAACGTTGAGGTAACCACAGGTGTGCCCTACACTCACACGTCTAACCCTCTCTGTGAGAGACAGATCCGTGTGGTGGAGCAAAACTTAAGAATCCTGATGAAACAGGAGCGCACCAAGGACTGGGTACGCCTAGTGCCCTGGGCAGTTCTGTCCATGAACTCACAGCGGAGCTCTTCTACGGGTTTCACCCCCCACGAACTGTTCCATGGAGGACGACCTGCTTGGTTCTTCAAAACCCCCTTTCCTGAGGACTTCAAGAGCCCTGTAGGAGATTGGCTAGAACACAAGCAGTCTCTGGCTAACCAGGCTGGTACTAACCTGAGGCACATTCGTGACCGTGAACAGAGCCGACGGAACCGCCTACGGCGACCTGCCAGCTTCAAGGTTGGTGACCTCGTTTTGGTACACCATTCACGCCTACCCTCTTGGCCACGTAACTGCCTACAGGACCCTTACTTTGGGCCCTATCGTATCATCAGGATAGATGGATCCAGGATCCATGTCAGGTGCAGTCCACGTCTAGGTGGTGAACTGCTATGTGCTCCTAAGCAGCTGAGGCACTATCACTCCCCTGACGACTTGTCTTGGGATGAGTGGCGCCTCAGCGACAGTGAGAGTGAACGTATAGACCTAGAGAACGCTGCCAGTCCAGAGGAGGCAGACGAACTCGAAGAGATGACTGCCGATGAGATGGCAGTCGATGGTTACTACGTGGTTGCAGGTATTGCTCGCCACGAGTATAAACAGGGCTGGAAATTCCTTACCCTGTGGGATGGCTATGGGTTGTCCGAGGCGACCTGGGAACCTATGTCAGCCTTCATACAACCAGATGGGAGTATCAACCCCATCTTCCGCACTTACCTCGTTGAGAACAACGAGGGGCAGCTCCTAACCCGTGCTGAGACTATGTCCCAGCGTAAGAAGCGAAACTAATTACCCTGTGTCAGTCAACTGACCCTGTCTGTGCCCTGCAGACCCATGCCTATGGTTTCCAGCGTGAGCCAGGTGGCCGCTTATCAAGATTGCAGCCACCCAGCGAGTGTTTGCCTTGTTGACCATGTGTTGCATGGGTACTGCCCTAATGTAATGACCTTGGTGAGCCAACGAAGAACGGTGGCTTTCTACACCAGGGGGGAATGACAAGCAAGGTGTTATGAGGCAAGGTGTGTCTTCCCTCCTTGGGGACAAGCGAGCCCACAGTTAGGACCCCTGACTGGTCCATACCCATGGGGTTCTACCCTTCCTTTCAGGGTTTACCTTACCCTTACTTGCCATGACGTATGTGTGAGTGTGCTAGTCCTAAGGTCCTGAGAGCAAGCCGCAGAAGTGGTGTCCTAATTATACCCAAGTCTGCGCCCTTGCTAAACCCGGAGGGTTGGCTTATTGATGCCACGGGGTACGCCCCGGGTCTCCCCTCCCCTATGCGCCCAATTTCTGTGCTGGCGCAAAACCTTGGGGGAATACCCAGAGTGTTAGTCCAGGTATTGTTTTCCCTACCTACCTGACTACTACAGGGAGGGGTGGCCAAAAGCTATGAAGGCATGCAAAACGCCTGTTTGCTATGTGGCCAAAAACACTAACCTAACCACTGTCACAGCCCACCAGCCCAGCTAAAATTGCAGGAAAAGGGTGGGACAGTGACACGCCCCCTACAGGTCCTACACACCCTACAGTGGCACCATCCTGGTGGGCGAGCACTGGGCAACTGGCTCTAGCCCCCACTCAGGACTACCACTCCTACACGCACACTCTACTTGGCGTTGCGGAGATGAAGTTCTCATGGGTCCTAACGACCCTCCTGTGAAAAGGACGAGAGAACACAGCGCTCCTAAGCAGCTGTGGCCTAACAGGGGACGCCACGACGCGTTTCCCCTGCTAGGGCTTGGAGGGAAGGAGTGCTCTCGTTGCGTGCACAGCGCAGATGTCGTTGAGGTCGAACTGTCCTCGCCAGTACTGGCTGAGGCACAGTGATATGATTTGTGATCAGCGCCCCTGTTTTGCTGGGGCAGAAAAATGGTAGCCGCCGAAGGCAGCTGCTGCGTGCACCAATCACCCTAACCTCTCCCACCTGTACAAAAGAGGCAGATGAAGGGGCGTTTGCGACTGTGGAACCAAGCCACACTCCAGGTATTATACCCTTCTCAGTGTGACCTATAATACGCTGTTCGCAAACACGCTGCAGATGCAGCTACCCCTGTCAAGCAAGCAAGCTTTAAGAAACTCCTCGGGTTCTCTTAAAGAACGTACCGAGGAGCCTCTGGGTAACCTAAACAAGGTTTACCGTGCGCAATTCGCGTGGCCTACCCTTTAATGCATCATGTGCACGCAGGGAAGGGAGGCTTAACCACAGACTCAACCAGGAGGTGAGCTCCTCCTGGGCTAACCTACCTTACTCACCATGCATCGTGTGAATGCCGCATTGAAACGAACACAAAACAAACCTAAGCGTTTTAAGCAACTCAACTTGAACGCTACGGCCGCACACGTACAAACGCTAACCTGTGAGAAAAGAAACAAGGGTGGATTAGGGATACAGGTGAAGCGATACAGCGTGTGGATGCCTAGATTAGGCACATGCATCGCGAGCACAGCGCATATTCTAACCCTACATGCGCGCTGCGCGCTCCATTCGCATCACATACCTTTCACTCCTGCTTTCACCTGTGCAGAGCACGCGAGATGAACACCCGACCCCCCAACGAGCACAGCGTTAACAACCCTAACGTTTTGACGGAGCAACCAACACGAACGCAATGCGTGAGTGTGAAGTGACACAGACATACCTGAGAGACGGGTTGTTGAACTGCTCTGTGGTGCGGGCTGATTGTGAATACTTTACTCTGAAGTTTATAAAAATTTTGATGCAACTGTGCAAAAATTTTCTTTAAAACTTTAAAAACTACGGCTCATACCTTCTTTTCCAAATGCCGTTTTCGCTTGCGCAACCCTTTTCTTGGCGTCCGCTTCGTTTGCGCTTGTCTGCGACTTTAAGTTATGTGTAAAAATGACGATTTCCCGCGTGGTTTCGTCGATTTTCAACGATTTCACTTGCTAAATCGCAGCCCCTTCCGCAAAACCGCAGGAATCACTCCCTGCTGGTTCCATTTTCTATTTTTTTCAGCTCCTGGGGGTTTGTGTCCTCCATTGGGAGTATTGCTCCGCCCTGGCCCTTGGTCAGGACGTTTACCAAAACGCTGTTTATACGGCGATAACCGTCCGCATTAGAGCGTTCGGCTGTACCCTAGTGGACAGACACATGTGCTCTAGACAGGGAGTCCTGGGTTCAATTCCCACTGCCCCCACACTTTTTCCAAAAGTTTTCGCCGCACGCCAGCGACTTTTGAGGAATGCCCCTTCGAAGGGACATCATTCACGGTACATTACACTGTTTTTCAAGGGTCCATACAGTGTGATAGGCTTCTATGAAGTGATGAGAATGTTTTCTGTAAGTTTAATGCATTTTTTGAGGTAATTTTGGGAATATTTGAGCCTTTTTCCTTGGTCCTACTAGCTTGATCAACTAGTACTCCAGGGGGGAGTAAGAAAAAGTCACTGCCATGTCTTTCTTGGAGGGCTTGATCCAGGCTAAGCCCCCCTTAAAACCCTTTGTTGATGCTGAGACAAACTTAAGTGTTTTTATCTCTCTTTTGTGGCCTAAAGTACACTTTCTCAAGGTAACTAGGGTTGTGACCCTAGCCCCCCCCATGAAGTTCACCCCTACCACTCAACTGAGCGGAGGTACCTTCCTTCATGGAGGTCATACCAAAATAAATCAGGCATTCCTTGCTTGTGGGCCTTGGAGGTTAAGCCTAAGTGGTCTCCCACCCCAAGACCCCTATACTCAATTGAATCTACCACTTATTGTGGTCCTACTTTGTAACTGTTTCTGAATTCAGTTGCTTGGCCAAGTCATTTTCTGTGTGGTCCTGACATCTATGCCCCTCAGTCCTAACCAGCACCATTTCACCCAAAAGAGTGCACATGAAGTGCCTATTGCAACCACTGAGGCTAGAGTCTGACCAATTTTCATTTAAAACCTTTTGCATTATTCATTTGTGATTGAATCTATGTTCATATACCTGCTTTGTCTATATGCAGCCCTTCTGTGTTACACTGGATTCCAAAACCAATCATTGATTTCATTGATTCGATCCATATTCAGTCCTTGCTCTACTTGCTGCTTTGGTTTGGGGTTTTCCACTACAAAACCAACTTGCAGGAATACATCAAAGGACCTAGGGCATAATTCAAGGACATCTTTCTCATTCTAACTCTTGGGAGTAATCGGCACTCCCATTCACCTCTGCAATGGTGACATCTTCACCAAATTTTGGTGTCACCTTTTGCTTCAAAAATTCTTCTGCACTTTTAAACCCTGCGCGCAAAAAACGAAATTCAGGACGCTCCAAAGGACCTGACTCCAGCAAAAAACAACGACGATGACCTACGGGCGCTACCCTGTTCTTGCGAAGCCAAGGATGGCCCAAATAAAGGTCATACTTTATGTCAGCACGATAGAAGTAGTCATCCTTAAGGACAACTTCTTCCACATTTTGCTCTTCCCAAAGGTCTTGAGCGACCAAATGAGTTGATATATAACAACCGCGTTGCCCACCTGCGAGAGAATGTCCAGAAACTCCCTCGAGGGTAACAGGATGAGGCGATTCAAACACGCAGTCGTCGGGTAAGAAAGAGTTGGATTGGAGATTTACCTCTGATCCATTGTCACACAAACAAGTGGCGAGATGGAAATTTCCCTTGCAATCAGAGACCCACAGCTTTGTGACAAACTGACGAGCCCTGTGCTTGGACTGTACACCAACCTCGTCCACTACAACAGAAGGATCCGCTGCCGGATCCAGGGGAGAGGAGACAAGCGACCCTACATCAAGTAATGATCGATCAGGAATTTGGGGATCATGCCTGAAATCGCCTGGGGAGCGGCGATTTTCGTGGCTCCCCTAGGCGTTCTGACCTCCAGCGGCTGCATTTACATTGTGAACACAGCCTGATTCGTCGATCCACTCATCTTGGAACGGATCATCCGCTGGATTCAGGGCATTTTCGACATAATCTCGATCCGCATCGGACACCTGATCTGCACCTGAGACCTTTTCCACGTCCACGGCCACGGCCGCCGGATGATGGGCCACCACCGTCGCCACGCCCTCTGCCCTTACCAGAGAAAGAGGTTCCTGAAAGATTTCCCTTACCTTTACCCTGTGATCCTGGAGCATTTCCTTTGTTTGTACCGGATTGAGGGGTTTGGCCTGGATTTCGATTTCCGCCTCCGGCGTTGACATTGGGACTTGTCTGGCCGTTTGGCTGTCCACCGGAGCCGGATGGAGTCCGATTCCCTTTGCCTTGGGACCCGCCACGGCCTCCAGTATTTTTGTTCCCACCGGAGGGAGTCGAATTACCCTTTCCCCCCTTGGCACCATGCACCTGTCTGTCATTCCTGTCTGAATTCTGCGAATTTCTGACATTTTCACCAATCACCTTGTGATCGTAAGCAGACCATCGGTGATTAGCAGTGGAATGCGTCTTAGCTCGGTTCGTAGAACCTAAAAGAAGACAGATGCTACAATGATCCTGAACATTCCGGGTGTCATTCACCTTTTTGTTGCCCTTTTGGGCCCCATTTTGGGTGTTTTGCTGGGTATTCTTGCTTCCCCCAAGACCCTCATGGAAATTTTGATTGGCGGCGTCAGCGAGCCTCTCAACCTCTTCCCACAGTTCCTGCGGGGTAAACGAAAACACCCAGTTCCTGGCCTTCAGGCGATTGCCATGGAAACTTACTCCCCTGTTGAGGACTTGGACAAACAAGTCCCGATCCTCGTGTTCATTAAACTTGATTTTCCACGTGTTTTCAGTGAATTTCACCTTGGTAAACGACGTGGGGGAGCACTTTTGAAGTGCCTCCCTGACCGTAAACCGGTTGGCCGAGGCGTCAAAGCCATCGACTTCCGCCCACCAGGTCTTGACCTTTTCTTCGGACTGTCTATTCCGAAGGGTGGCGGCGGTTTCTGAGGGGATCTTGTCAAAAATCAGATTTTTCAGCTCGGCACTAGAAAATTTTTCGCCTGAATGTTCAGATTCTTCTACGAGATTCCAGAAGCGCTGTCTCTTGTTTTGCACTTCGTGCAAGATTAATCGCGAGAACGAAGGAAAATTCTTCAACATCTGGTGGTAATGATCCTCTGGCAACCGGGATCCACGTACCTCCAATTGTTCCCACACCTCATCAAAGGTAAGGGGGGAACTTGAATCCTCACGATCACTCCAAGTCCTGAGCCAAGTATTGGCCGGCGCTCCCTCAAGGCAGTCCAAGAGCGCCATCAGGAACTGATCATCCTGGAGTTTTTGAGTCTTAACCCACAGTTTAAATTCCCGTTGGAACTGAGGCCAACGTCTGGGGTTCCCATTATACTTTGGTTGCTTGGCAACCTGACGAAGTCGCAATGAAGTAGGATTTAGAAGTGAATCCAGCCCAACACCGGCCGTAATGGCAGACACCTTGGCGGCATCATTAGCCACACCAGCTCCGGCGAGGGTCTGGGCGAGCAACATCTGGGCAATTGCATTGGAATCAACAGCAGGAAGGGTAGTACGGGAGGCAGTTCTTTTGGCATTCTGAGCCTCATTCCTAGCCTTCGCCGATCTACTCTGAGATCGAGAGATTGTAACCCTTTCCTTTAGCTTAGTCCTGCTGATCCTTGCGTCGGTGGTCTTAGAGTCCACCGAAGGAGCAATCGAAAAAATTTCTGTCGCCTCCTCCAACGGTTCTGTTGTTTGTTCCACCGATGATGCGCCCTCAGACCTCATGTGGGTCTTGAAAAGATCTTTAATTCCCAGCGTCTGAATGATGAGTTGCATTTGATCTTTGAGCAATTGGAGCTCAGTATCTCGCTGTAATGTGCAAGAGCAGTCGGCAGGACAGTACATACCGTGTCCTGAAGGACCTGAGCAGGCTGTCGGACCGCTAATCTCAGTGGTTCGCAGCCAGGAGTCCACTTGGGGAGCTCCTTCAGTCCTAATTTCCAGGCTTGCCTGCCTAGCTGCCTCTAAAATTCCTTCCTCAACCGCGGCGGCTAGATCGTCGCGGATGGAAACAGAGGGATGAGGGGCGGAGGGCCCGGCAACCGGTGACTTGGTCTTCTCCTTCGGGAAGGGGCTTGCCTCCCAAATCTGCAAGAAAATGGCAAAAGATTCATCTTCTTGAGAACACCACCACATCCTGGTATTAATTTCTTCTTGAAGGAGGAAAAAATATTGGAATAAAAAATCAGAGGCGATTCTTTCTTGTCCTATCAGCTTAGACGTGGCTAATAGACACAGGGCCTCAAGCGCCTCAAGGTTACGGGTCACTTCGGAAGACAAATGGTTGTCCCATTGTGCCCATGAGGCCTGGTCGATTATAGGCAGGTACCTCACCTGGACCACCCATCTCAATGTCGTCAATGTCGGCGTCGATGGTCTCAAAATGTGGACATTGGTAAGGAGTATTAGTACCTGCCAGGTCCGTAAGCTCCACCGGAGCGTTGCCATTAGCGTAGGCTGGGAGATTCCAGCTACTTGATGGCCAATTTCGACTGGGATCTTGATTGTAATCTGGGCCTCCACAGCTGCTGATTTGTGTCCTTCTTGGGCAATTTGGGCTTGCGCAAGGCATTT